>JARQOD010000006.1:130295412-130354391 GCA_033576555.1 Oophaga sylvatica
CCAACTGCTCTGGTGTATTGCCTTTTTTACTTGCACTCCTCAGCTACCGAAACATAACAGTTTGCTGTGTCTGTCAGCGTAGTGTCCAGAGGCTGGAGGTGCTACCAGGAGACAGGCCAGTACACCAGGAGACGTGGAGGGGGCCGTAGGAGGGCAACAACCCAGCAGCAGGACCGCTACCTCCACCTTTGTGTAGGGAGGAACAGGAGGAACACTGCTAGAGCCCTGCAAAATGACCTCCAGCAGGCCACAAATGTGCATGTGTGGCACAAATGGTTAGAAACCAACTCCATGCGGATGGTCTGAGTGCCCGATGTCCACAGATGGTGGTTGTGCTCACAGCCCAACACCATGCAGGACTCTTGGCATTTGCCACAGAACACCAGGATTGGCAAATTCGCCACTGGCGCCCTGTGCTCTTCACAGATGAAATCAGGTTCACACTGAGCACATGTGACAGACGTGACAGAGTCTGGAGATGCCGTGGAGAGCGATCTGCTGCCTGCAACATCCTTCAGCATGACCAGTTTGGCAGTGGGTCAGTAATGGTGTGGGGTGGCATTTCTTTGGAGGACTGCACAGCCCTCCATGTGCTCGCCAGAGGTAGCCTGACTACCATTAGGTATCGAGATGAGATTCTCAGACCCCTTGTGAGACCCTATGCTGGTACGGTTGGTCCTGGGTTCCTCCTAATGCAGGACAATGCCAGACCTCATTGGCTGGAGTGTGTCAGCAGTTCCTGCATGATGAAAGCATTGAAGCTATGAACTGGTCCACCGTTCCCCAGACCCGATTGAGCATATCTGGGACATCATGTCTCGCTCCATCCACCAACGTCACATTACACCACAGACTGTCCAGGAGTTGGCGGATGCTTTAGTCCAGGTCTGGGAGGAGATCACTCAGGAGACCATCCGCCGCCTCATCAGGAGCATGCCCAGGCATTGTAGGGAGGTCATACAGGCACAGGGAGGTCATACAGGCACGTGGAGGCCACATACACTACTGAGCATCATTTTGACTTGTTTTAAGGACATTACATTCCACTTTAATTTTGTGGGTGACTCCAAATCCAGGCCTCCATTGGTTAATAAATTTGATTTCCTTTGATGATTTTTGTGTGATTTTGTTGTCAGCACATTCAACTTTGTACAGAACAAAGTATTCAATGAGAATATTTCATTCATTCAGATCTAGGATGTGTTATTTGAGTATTCCCTTTATTTTTTTGAGCTGTGTATATATATATATATAATATATATATATTATATATAATAAAATTCAAAAAGATTGAGGCAGCACAACATATGAAATTAGAAAAAAGTGCTTTTTAATAGCCCATGTGGCGACGTTTCGGTCTCAAGTGCAGACCTTTCTCAAGCAGTTACAATAGTGCATATGTTCAGGCAACCCAAATAACATGTATTTAGTAGCAATTTATACAATGTGTAACATTGTGACAATAATTTCACATAACTTATACAAAAGTGCAATAAAGCTCAATAATATAAAGTGACATAGTGCAAAATATCGTGCAAACATATATCATATAACATACAAAACATGTATATTAAGTAATTGATCATTAAGACCAGCTGTGCATAGTCATATATCATGACTCATCCCATTCTGACACAATGCACCAAAAACCGGCGTCCAGCAATAGCTAATGCGCATGTCATAGAAACTAATCCAGCTATAGATGGACGATACTATCCGGTCATGTGCAATTGCAACTGGAAGTTCACTCCACGCCATTTTAGAATAAGGCAACTTCATGCAGCGCGCACACGTCAGACACCGCTGACAACCATTTGAACTCATGCATATTCAGCAAATGAAGGCGATATTTTATAAAACGCCAACTCAAACAAAAAACAAATAATAAATATTTGTGCCGATCACAACAAAATGCAACATTTTGCGTTCGATGCATAATCAAAACGACGCATGCAGACGCATCTGCATAAATCTGCATGGCCTGCGTACCCAATGTTAAAGATAGGTACACAGGATGCATGCAGACGTAAGCGGAGCTGAACGGAAGAGGTTCGGCAGTGGGTGGGGCTTAACGGAGGAAGTATGCAGCCCTGCCGAACGCTAGTGTGAAACTAGCCTAATTGATGCAAAAGGAGCCCCGACCAAATATTGAGTGCATTTACTGAACATACATTGCAGTAAACCAACATTTCGGATTTTAAAATCATTTTTCATGCTGGTGTTATAAAGTATTCTAATTTACTGAGATAATGACTTTTGGGTTTTCATTGGCTGAAGCCATAATCATCAATATTTACAGAAATTAACACTTGTAATAGATCACTCTGTTTGTAATATGAGTTTCACTTTTTGTATTGAAGAACTGAAATAAATTAACTTTTGATAATATTTTAATTTAGTGAGAAGCACTTGTATCACTAAATGAAATAATTAAATGGACATTATAGATGGATCATGCTACAGCGCAGGCGCCAGTGCCTGTATGATGAATGTGATTTTTTTTTCAAAACATATATTCAGTATATAAAATAGGGTCAGGTCATTGAGGGATCAGTGACCTGTCATAAACCCATACAGATGAATATATGAGCAGAGCATTACATAAAGACCCCCCACAAGCTGCCCCAAAGCACGAGAATCTCAATTAACTCAAAAATACAAATAAAGATTAAATATCAACCACAAGACAGATATTATTAACCAAGGTATCATTTTAATCAGTATAACGTCGCCAACCTGACACACTGTAGTTTACTCAGCACAACCCTGCAGACAGGTTCTCTTTAACATTTTGAAAATTGATAATTTCTCTAATTTATGTTCTCTAAACAACTTAAATTTTAAAAAAAATCTCATAATCACTCAGATAACTCAAATAAGAAAAAGCATTCCATAAAATTATTACCCACATCAGATTTGAATGATAGCGATGCATCTTGAATTTGAAAATGGAAAAAGGGAGTGGGAGAGTCAGCTCACCTTGTGTTCTCTGCTGCACCTTGTTGTGGATATGATCTCCACACTGAGCCGCCCTGGTCCGGGACGAACCACCAAAGATGAAGGTAGAAAAACAATTTCTCCAGCGAAGATACTTGTGAAAATAAAACTTCACATTTATTTCTTACATGTAAAAAAATGTGACATGCTGGCAGACCACTGTTTCGACTATACAATCTTATTCATGGACTGAATTTGAATTATTGATTGTCTAATTCCTGAATCTAAACAATGCACAAACCTGGGCCAGATGGTACATTTAGTTTGGACAATTTTACTTTTTTTATCCACTTTTCTTTTACTTTCCTTCTTAAGATTTGTGCATAAGAAGTCTTATCTGGTGGTATTTTTCCTGAAGTGTCACTTTTAGGGTCATTTCGGTCATTTTGCAACGGCTTTGTTTCTATATGGTGAGAGGAAGTAAAGTGCATAATCGGATATTTCTGATACACCTGTTTTGATGTTTTGAAATTCATAATATGGTTGATAAAAGTTAATAAAGGAAAACAATGCAATTTTAATAATTTTGTGTAAAACAATTCATAAACAATTTTTGATTAAAACACCTGGAATATACCATATGTAGGTGTGATATAGATATAAATTTAGACTATTGAAAATCTGCGTCTACCCTCAAGGTACTGCAGAATACATTTGTATACTGCATTATATAAAATACCACTAACTTGAATGTCACTTGTTGCGGATAGGAGTAAGGAGACCACTTGTAATAATCCATCTGCTTGATAGGCTGAAGCCTTCAGAAAAGAGGAGGTGTCATCAATATACTTTATAAAATACAGATCTAATTGCATACGTGTTCAATGCATAAAGATTTCTTCAGAGGCAAAACAATGTTGTATCTGTGCATTTTATTTACGGTCATTCTATCATGTAAGTTTTCCCAAGAGCGTAATGACAGTGTTATGGTAGACTACCTTTAGCTTGACTAAGAATACTTTTCTCTCTCTCATTGTCTCCTATTTTCTCCAGATGCACAGACTGTCATCGTAGACCAAGAGCTGACTTCTCTTACAAAAAGTAAACAGTCAACAGCTCGTATACCCTGCCAGATTAGCCAAACCGTTCCATCAAATTATGTTCACTGGTATGTTCAAAAACAAAATAAAATTCAAAGAATTTTATATTTCGGACAAGGCAAAACTTCTATTGAAGATAAATTTGACAAGGAAAAATATACATATTCTCAAGCATCAGAGAAAAATATATTAGCCATTAATAATTTAGAAGAAGATGATAGTGGCTTCTATTATTGTGCAGCATGGGACACAAGTGATTAACACACTAATATAAAGCTAGGTAAAGTCTGTACAATTAGTCAGGAAACTACATGACTGTTAGAAGCTTAAAAGCCGCCACATGAAAGAAGAGTTTACTTAACCAATGAACCAAAATGCAATTTTATTTTTTTAAGCTTCTTTTATTAGTATATCAAAAACAATTGTTACAATCAAGCGAAAACAATGTCTGCTTAGTGCATACAAAATACTATACAATGAAAAAATAAAAAACATGTAACACATTAAGCATCTTGTCACAGTTTAATAGATGCAGACAATATTCAGAAATAACAATATATTTCCACCATTTGTGTACAGATAGTTTGCAATTGTCTAAAATAACCATATCGGTGGTCATTTGACTACCTTTTTACACAGGCAGAACAAAGGTGTAACGCCGGTATGTTTGTACCTTGCTTGCCCGACGTTACTCAGCATGTTTCTGTAAGACCAAAAATTAAATGTATGTGAGGTATTAAAGTAATAAATCATAAGAAATCCTCATAAAATACTCTTTATTGATTAAAAGCCTATCAAAGGTAAACCAACAAAAAATTTACAAAAACACCAAAGTGAACACAAACATCAAATTAAGGGGATGGACTAAACGTCCCTAGTGTGTCACCTAAGCTGATACCTTCCTGGCAGCGGAGGTTGGCACCCTAAGGGTAACAATGGTTTTGGCGCCCCCGTTCCACGTAGGCTGCCCCTAGGGGCCCTGATACAACCTACAGCCGCTAGGGATCCCACTACCCAGATACTAAAGGGACCCCTACCAATAAACAAAGAACACACCTATTAATAAGGACACCCTATCCCCAATGGTAAATTTAAAAACAATGATGAGCAGAATAAAGGTACTGTCACACTAAGCGAGATCGCTAACGAGATCGCTAAAGAGTCACCGATTTTATGAAGCAGTAGCGATCTCATTAGCGACGCAGCTGTGTGTGGCATGTAGCAGCGATGTGGCCCCTGCTGAGATGTCGTTGATCGCTTATGAACGTTCTGAGCCGTTTTTTGGTCGTTGGTGTCCCGCTGGTGAGCCTGAATCACTGAGTGTGACACCCTTTATGAAAGACTTTACCAGCGTCGCAGGCGGGACTAGGTTTTCCCAACAACCGCAGAGGTCGTTATACAGATCGCTGATCTCTGATGAGATCTTTGCACTAGCGATCTCGTCGGTCGTGTCGTTGTAGTGATCGCTAGTGCGATCGCTAAGTGTGACAGTGCCTTAAGGCATAGTTGAATAGAGTATTCACCAAAGCTAATTTGAATTGCACAGCAATGATCATTTGATCAGCCCTGACTTGCAGGGTATGTCTAAGAGGATAGTATCTTGTGCAATACTCAGGCAAGGTAATAAAAGACCTTCATCATGCTCCTATATACATATAGAGTACTTGGCAGATTTATATGACATTTGTAAAGAGTTGATGTACATTTCTTTGAAAACTCTAGACACCATATACAATAGATATGATAGTCCCTCTACAATAGCCAAGTCTCAATGAGGCATAATGGTCAACCAATTATTTTACTTGATATAAACAAATGGCAGATGAGTACCCTGATTTCTTATGATTTATTACTTTAATACCTCACATACATTTAATTTTTGGTATTACAATTGAACTCGGACCTGTAATGGCCAGCTTCCTATCCGGCCCTATCAATTCGGAGTTGTGGTTGGAGGATGCGAATCATGCCTTTAGCATAAGTGGTACACAAGAAAATGGTACAGGCCCTCTTACTTTAAAGAACCTTTTCAATGAAGTGTATGGTGGATATAAAGACCACTTAAAGTCTTGGTGGGAGATTAGGACACTAGAAAATTATCTGAAAAATCGGATTGTACCTAGGGGGTTGAGAATAAATATAAATCCTTCCCCCAGGATTGCTTCCCCCAAATTAATGAATCTATGGGTCAAGGAATCAATTGAATCCTCATTGAGATTCATGCAAATTTTATTGAATGAAGAGAAGAAGGTATTTGAAAAATCTACAGTTAATTTGAACAAACTAATTGAACGTATTTTGAAATATAAATCAGACCCAGATTTTAATAGAAGGGAGGGGCTTTTACAGACCTCAATAGAAAGGTGTCAAGCCCTTCTCAAAGAGAGAAAGCAATTACAATTGCAACAAGATCTAAAAGATTTTTCAGAGAATAACGTTTTCAGTTTCCAGAGGGAAAGACAATCAGAACCCTCTTCTTCGGATATTGATACCTCCGATACGGAGAGAACTGACATTTCTGGGGGAAGAACACCTGCTTTTAGGGGAGCCATACCCAAGCAAAGATTGCAGAACACGAGAGGAAGGTATGGAAGGAGAGGGAGAGGGGCATACAGAAATGTGGAGGCTGCACCCAGAGCCCCCTTTTCGGGGTCCACGACAGTGTCTACAGCAACACTACCCTCTTCATCTTCCTCATCCTCTTTTTTAGAGCAGGGGGCGAGGACAGGTTATTACCTCAGAACCAAGTTCAATTAATGAGGGGACAGATCATTAACCTGTCCTCGCTCACTCTCTCTAGGAATTAATTGAGTATACTCTCAAGAGGCTTGAACTTTGTACCTACCAATCAATTTCATTGTTTCGAATGGGTGAAAGATCTCCACCTTTTCTGTAGAAAATTAAAATGGAGAAAATTTTTCTTACACAATAGTCTTGAAGAATGTTACCAACAAGGTCTGAATGAGGAAGATCTGTAGAGCTATCAAGCATTAGTCAGTCTCCTACAGGAGAATGATAGCACTCCAGACAGTGGAAAAGGCCCCTTCACAAATTTACGAAATAAAAGTGACCGTATGCCACCACAAGGCATCGTGAGTAATATAGACATTTTTCTGCAATTAGTCGAGAGGGATCTTAGAAGGATAAAGAGGGATGAGCAAACACCGGAGGATAATTTAGTGGAATAGGAGAGAGTGGCCCTGGAGGTTCTGAAAAAGAATAATCAGATAGTTACAAAACCATCTGGTAAGGGGGGCAACCTTTGTCATTATGGACCACCCGGTGTACTGTAAGATGTGTCATACTATACTTCAAGGCAGTGATACCTATGAGATCTTGGGGAGTGATCCACTGACCCGGTATAAGGGAGAGTTGAAACAATTGATAGATGGGGCCCTCTCCAAGAATCTGGTCTCCAAAAAGGAATATGATTTCCTCTTACCATTTATATTTATATCGATGAAATCCTCCGCCCCTTTGTAACATCGATACCATCTTATCTTAGAGACGCGGCCGACCTCTTATAGAAGTTGGAGGGCCTCCACATCGAGAAGGACACATGGTTGGCGTCAATCGATGTGGAGGCACTAAATAGCAACATCCCACATAACGATGGATTAAAGGGAGTTGAGTACTTTTTGAGTCAGAGATCAATAATGTGTGGTGAACACAATAAATTTGTTCTATCTCTTTTGGAATTTATACTCACACACAATACCTTCACTTTTGATGGAAAACACTACCACCAGCTCAGGGGCACTGCGATGGGGAATCTTCCTATAGCAAATTTGTTCCTGGGCTGGTGGGAGGGTACAATAGTATTTGGCAATGATGACAAGTGGTGGCAGGATATGATATCTATTTGGTATAGATACATAGACGATATCCTGGTTATCTGGACAGGGACGAAGGAAGATTTTGAGAAATTTGTGGTGGAATTAAATATCAACAATATTGGCCTTTGTTTCACGTCAGAAATTAACAACGATAAAATAGCCTTTTTAGACATTATCATTCAAAAAGAACAAAAGGGAGGCTTAGCCACCAGCATCTACAGAAAACCGACAAGAACAAAATATATAGTAGATATAGAATACACAAATATAAAAAATATATATATGTGAATAAAAATTATTATATGATAATAAAATAAATATGTGCCTATATCACCTGTAAAGAATTATAAGGATGGTGGACCATCCGAAAATGAGATAGAGAAACACCCAGGATGTGGAAGGGGATGACCAAATGAGAGGGCAAAGACAACGAGACCAAAAAGTGTAATGTATCAAAATATTGCCTTTATTAAACAGAATTTGGCTAGTAAACATACAGTAAAACCATGTACTAATTAATAATAAATAATAATATGAAAAATAAAAAAAAGAGAAAGGAACACCACAAACTGGGATGGTATAATAAACACAAAAAAATATATACAATACAAATGATGGTATAACTAATGTGTATACTCTCGGTGTGTGTACAATAAAATGCTCAGATAATACAACCAGGTATATGAGTAAAATCATATATAATAATATGTATATATTATATATAATGGATGTGGCACGAGAAATGTGAAAGAAAAACACTTAGTGCAGTGTTGAATAATGATCAAAAAAATGCTATATGATTAAGTGCACACTAATAAGGTGTATAATATTATGTGTTACAAAATAACAATAAAAAGACATGAATTTGTGTGCAAAAAAATATATATGAATATTAACTCACTGTGCAAATTAATACAACTAAGTGCATATACTAACTATAATCCAAATACACAGTGCAAAATAAATCCTACTGTGTGCAATGCTAACGATAGTGCATAACCAAATGCCACATCACAAAAAACTAAAATGACTATACCTGGGAGCAAAAACCAGCGTGGTGTTTAAAAATAGAACGCGCCCCGACGCGCGTTTCGGATATGATACCTTCATATCTCCCTGACGAAGGTATCATATCCGAAACGCGGATGTGGACACAGCATAGAATGGCTTATATACACAGGGCTCATATGGGAGGGGTGGAGAACTCCCTAGTCTTGTAGAACAAGAAAACAATTGGTTAAAAACAGAAACACATTAGCCCTGCACACAGTGAACCAGCCTGTATAGACACTGTTCACACCACCAGAAGACCAAAACCACAAAAAAAGCACAGTAAAACCAAAAATATTCTGTTGCAGAAAGAATATAATATAACAGTAAAGTGCAAGTGCCAATAAAAAAATGGAAAAACAAGGTTATTTGGTTAATACGTTTTTTGCAAAAAATGTATATTAAGCCGCTCTACCAAGCGTCAAGGTATACACGTATTAGAGCAGTCCCTGACTAATGTATGTAGTCCCTATCTGATGTATTTAAAAACCTGGTCATATGTACAATACCTGTATGAGCAGGATTCAAAAAGGTAATGTCCAATGTGGACACAGCATAGAATGGCTTATATGTGCAGGGCTCATAAGGGAGGGGTGGAGAACTCCCTAGTCTTGTAGAAACAAGAAAACAATTGGTTAACAGAAACACATTAGCCCTGCACACAGTGAACAAGTCTGTAAAGACACTGTTCACACCACCAGAAGACCAAAAACATAAGAAAAAAAAGTATGCAAAAAACGTATTAACCAAATACCCTTGTTCTTCCATTTTTTTATTGGCACTTGCCGTTTACTGTTATATTATATTCTTTCTGCAACAGAGTATTTTTGGCTATACTGTGCCTTTTTCGTGTTTTTAATGTACATATCAAGCTGTGGTGTGGGCAGGGTTAGCTTTCTCAGCTTTGTTGCATTGTACATATAAGAAATTTAAATATGTCACAACTGCTGCACCCAGTAAATTAAGTGATACATTGATGGAATCAATCTTTTTCTCCTGCTTTCAGTTTATATAGCAAAAACTTGATGAGAGATTCCCTGTAAGTATTAAGTGAGTCACACCATGCTTCGATACTTAATAAAATAATCCATGTACAAAAAAAAATAAAATAAGGGATAAGGATTGTGCTGAATGGAATTAGAGCTTAAAAAATTTCCAATAAAAAATCCGTTACTCCCTCAAAGCTTACCATCACTGCAGATGACTACCTGTTAGGAGTCAGGAGTTTGTAACCAGTCCGCTTGTGAAAGTGGAGGAATGAGTTAAACATTTTACCTCTGCCCCCAAGGGCACAGATACCCTCCATCTACAATGGAGATGAGTTTACAGGGTGAGTAAAAGACCCTTTGGCCTCTGGCTCCTGAAAACAACTATAAGCAAATAGGAAGAAATAAGTGAGAAACTAACTTTGTCTGTAGGACATGCATCAATTTTAGAAAGGACTATAAAAA
Source organism: Oophaga sylvatica (assembly GCA_033576555.1). Taxonomy (NCBI): domain Eukaryota; kingdom Metazoa; phylum Chordata; class Amphibia; order Anura; family Dendrobatidae; genus Oophaga; species Oophaga sylvatica. Next base: position 130,305,787 of record JARQOD010000006.1, read on the forward strand.
CGTTCTCTGCCACCTTACAGCTTGAATACACTGTGTGCAGAATTATTAGGCAAGTTGTATTTGAGAGGATTCTTTTTTATTAAAGAATCATGCCCTATAGGCAATCCTTTATTGATAAAATACCTCAATGGGTAGCACCCAAACACAACCGTGATATAAAAAAACCCAAAAAACAAAGTGTATTCCTAACTTAAAAACTATGGGGATAGCCTAGAGTCCCTGATGTAGGTCTGGGCTGTCACCTGCCTAACAGCGGAGGTTGGCACCCTAGGGGGAAGCTTTGTGGCGCCCCCGCTCCACGATGGCTGACCCTAGGGTCCCTGTTAGGCCCTTACACCTTAGGGGATACCTCTACCCAGATAGTAGGGAGACCCCTAACATTAATACAGAGACCAGCTAACATTAAAGGTGACCCTAAGTCCCCAAAGTATTAAAAACAGTTCACAACACACGGGGTGGTAGGAAGTATAATGGAGATTGGCACAGATCTGCTGTACAGCACTGCTAGTATACAGCAGCCTCCTTTTAAAACAGGAGTTATGATAAAGCTGCCTTCTTGTGCCACAGCTTAATGAAAGTGAATGTGAGCAGTCTCATACTTGTTCACTCACTAGTCAAAGCTCCTCCAGTGTATGGGAAGTCTAAATGTGTGTGCATACCAGCCAGTCAAATATAAGCTAAGATCCCATCTATAATTGTCAGCTATTGGACCATGGCTATTGAGTCTCTGCACCATGTCATTTTGACACCGGACATCTGTACATCTGGCCTCCTGATGAGCCCATGGGGCGAAACGCGTTGAGGCGCTACTATTGATGGTGGTGGGGTGACCATGAGAAATGATGAGTATCGTTACGCATTTCTTATTAATATCATTTTATAATGGAGTTTCTCAGTGTATCCATATCATGATGAGGGTGATTAGTATTATACGTACAGGAAGGCAATACATATACCTATTCCCCATTTAACACCATACCTGTAGGAATGTTATATCTGTACCTATTTCCTATTCAGTACATCGGCATTGCTAGGGAAGGTATACATCAATTATATCTTGCTGCCTTATACATTTATCTTCAAATATTGCTATCCCCTAACATGACATTAAAAACAAGTGTCAATGACCTTCTCATGACGCCGATGTGTCTTATTTATTCCAGTCATTATATGTTCTAGTCATTCTTTCAGTGTGTTTATAAGTTCAGACTAGACTTTTGGTCCAATAGCTGACAATTATAGATGGCATCTTAGCTTATATTTGACTGGCTGGTATGCACACACATTTAGACTTCCCATACACTGGAGGAGCTTTGACTAGTGAGTGAACAAGTATGAGACTGCTCACATTCACTTTCATTAAGCTGTGGCACAAGAAGGCAGCTTTATCATAACTCCTGTTTATAAAAGGAGGCTGCTGTATACTAGCAGTGCTGTACAGCAGATCTGTGCCAATCTCCATTATACTTCCTACCACCCCGTGTGTTGTGAACTGTTTTTAATACTTTGGGGACTTAGGGTCACCTTTAATGTTAGCTGGTCTCTGTATTAATGTTAGGGGTCTCCCTACTATCTGGGTAGAGGTATCCCCTAAGGTGTAAGGGCCTAACAGGGACCCTAGGGTCAGCCATCGTGGAGCGGGGGCACCACAACGCTTCCCCCTAGGGTGCCAACCTCCGCTGTTAGGCAGGTGACAGCCCAGACCTACATCAGGGACTCTAGGCTATCCCCATAGTTTTTAAGTTAGGAATACACTTTGTTTTTTGTTTTTTTTATATCACGGTTGTGTTTGGGTGCTACCCATTGAGGTATTTTATCAATAAAGGATTGCCTATAGGGCATGATTCTATGATTTTGGTTTTGAAGTCCTTCTGTACCTATTATATATTTTTAGGATTCTTTTTTATTATTGAACAGCAACTATGTTCTCAATCAACTTAAAAGACTCAAAGCTTAATATTTTTGGAAGTTGTAGTGTTTTTTTTTTTCTAGATTTGGCTATCTTAGGAGGATATCTGTTTGTGCAGGTAACTATTACTGTGCAGAATTATTAGGCAACTTACCAAATATATACCCATCTCACTTGTTTATTTTCACCAGGTAAACCAATATAACAACACAAAATTTAGAAATAAATATTTCTGACATTCAAAAACGAAAACAAAAAAATCAGTGACCAATATAGCCACCTTTCTTAACGATGACACTGAAAAGCCTTCCATCCATAGATTCTGTCAGTTGCTTGATCTGTTTACAATCAACATTGCCTCAGCAGCCACCACAGCCTCCCAGACACTGTTCCGAGAGGTGTACTGTTTTCCCTCCCTGTAGATCTCACATTTTATGAGGGACCACAGGTTCTCTATGGGGTTCAGATCAGGTGAACCAGGGGGCCATGTCATTATTTTTTCTTCTTTTAGACCTTTGCTGGCCAGCCACGCTGTGGAGTATTTGGATGCATGTGATGGAGCATTGTCCTGCATGAAAATCATGTTTTTCTTGAACGATACCGAATTCTTCCTGTACCACTGCTTGAAAAAGGTGTCTTCCAGAAGCTGGCAGTAGGTCTGGGAGTTGAGCTTCACTCCATCCTCAACCCGAAAAGGTCCCACAAGTTCACCTTTGATGATACCTGCCCATACCAGTACCCCACCTCCACCTTGCTGGCATCTGAGTAGGAGTGAACCTCTCTGCCCTTTACTGATCCAGCCTCGGGCCCATCCATCTGGCCCATCAAGAGTCACTCTCATTTCATCAGTCCATAAAACCTTAGAAAAATCAGTCTTAACATATTTCTTGGCCCAGTCTTGACATTTTATCTTATGTTTCTTGTTCAAAGGTGGTCGTTTTTCAGCCTTCCTTACCTTGGCCATGTCCCCGAGTATGGCACACCTTGTGATTTTTGACACTCCAGTAAAATTGCAGCTCTGAAATATGGCAAAACTGGGGCAAATGGCATCTTGGCAGCTTCACGCTTGATTTTCCTCAATTCATGGGCAGTTATTTTGCGCCTTTTTTTATCAATACGCTTCTTGCGACCCTGTTGGCTATTTGCCATGAAACGCTTGATTGTTCGGTGATCATGCTTCAAAAGTTTGGCAATTTCTAAACTGCTGCATCCCTCTGCAAGACATCTCACAATTTTTTAGTTTTCAGAGTCCGTCAAATCTCTCTTCTGACCCATTTTGCCAAATGAAAGGAAGTTGCCTAATAATTAAGCACACCTTATATAGGGTGTTGATGTCATTAGACCACACTCCTCCTCATTACAGAGATGCAAATCACCTGATTTACATAATTGGCAGTTGGCTTTCAAGCCTATACAGCTTGGAGTAGGACAACATGTATAAAAAGGATGATGTGATCAAAACACACACACAATAAGAATGAAGATTTTTAATTAAATAAACACACATTTTTGACATCTTTATTACACTCCCATTCCATTATTGAAGCCATCGCTCTCCTAGGAAAAATCCAAAATAAAAAAGCAACACTATACCCATACCTGTCCGCCGTACAGTCAAGTCCCACGCCGCAATTCATCTGAAGGGGTTAAATAGTTTACAACTGGGAGAGGTGCTAATGCGACCAACCCAGCTGTAAACCATGGAGGAATGAAGAAAAAGCTGCCTGCGCAGCCTTCCCGCCTGACAGGAGATGACATGATTAATGTGGGAAAGTTTCTGAACATTTTCCCACGCTGTCAGTTCACCGCGGGTCAGGTGGGAAGTATGCGCAGCCTCAGTGATTACCGTTGATGTCTCACTGACATATATATATATATATATATATATATATATAGACAGTGTTTATATTTTCACCAATATTTGAGGCAGGTACCTTTCCTACTAGGGGGCTGGCAATTGGATCCGAGCATGCTCAGTTAAAAAAACGATTTTGATTTCATTTGATAAATCCGGTGCCCATAGGCTTCCATTCTAGCAAATGACGTCGCTGTCCGTTTTTTCGATGTACACAAAAAACGTTCCTTTGTCCGTTGTTGGATCCGGCGAACGATGGATGAAACGTGAGACCAAAAATTTCAAAATTCGACGGATTGTGACTGATGGCAAAAAACTGATGTGTGAAAGAGGCCTATGTGTAAGCTCCTGTAATGTAGTAAAGGCCCCGTCTCACATAGCGACACACCAGCAATCCCAACAACTATCAGGATCGCTGGTGTGTCGATACATGATCGCTGCTGAGCTGCCAAACAGGCAGCTCAGGCAGTGATCAGGACAGCGACACTGCGGGTAACGTCGCCTAGTTACCCGCAGTGTACGTTGGATACCAGCCCGCTGATGCAGGGAGCTGGTAACCAAGGTACACTTCGGGTTTCAGGCGCTGCGGCTGTGGCAGGCAGGAGACCAGCGATCAGCTGATAACCAAGGTACACTTCGGGTTTCCAGGCGCTGCGCAGTGCCTTGAAACCCGATGTGTACCTTGGTTACCAGCTCCCCTGCAGCAGCGCGCTGGTATCCAATGTACATGTCGGGTTTCCAGGCACAGCCCCGCGCCTGGAAACCCGAAGTGTACCTTGGTTACCAGCTGATCGCTGGTCTCCTGCATGCCACACGCAGCGATGCGTGCTAGCCAGCGGGGACCAGCGATCAAAAAAAAAGTCCAGGCATTTCTGACACGACCAGCGATTCACAGCAGGGGCCTGATCGCTGGTACGTGTCAGACATAGCGAGATCGCTGCTGAGATCGTTGTTTAGCAGCGATCTCGCTATGTGAGACGGGTCCCTAAGTGTTGGCAGCAAGTATAGAAAATTGCTGATTTAGATAGATAACCATGAGCCAACAAAGTGTGTTCTGTGCAGCTGAGAAAATTACATAAAAACTTTTGCCAGGTGATGGAAATTCTGTTGAGGAACTTGCCAGCAGACTATCACAGGTATCAGCAAATTGACACAAGTAATCAATTTGCCACAAGTAGCAATGGCCTCCGTTCAAGTAAAACTGTTGCATTGTGTAAAACTATTGAAACCATCAAGTTATGGTAACTATTAAAAAAATATATAAAAATTAGAATTTCCTCGGTTAAAAAAATATATTATCTGTTTATTAGTGTCCGTTAAAGTCTGATCTATCAAAATATAACATTATTTTTATTAATTGTATGTAATCATAATCCATATGGTAGTTTTTTAGTTTTGACCTGGGAATTATTCATTTTTGAGCATTTGTCTTCTCCTCCCCTTGTTCAAAGAACTTTTCTATTTTTTATAGTATTGTCCCATAAAATGCACTGAAAAACGGGAAAAACAATATTGAAAGTGTGGCGAAATTGTTGCAAAAAACAATCCCACCATTGTTTTCTTTGTGATTCATTTTAATGATAATTCACTGCGTATTAAAAATGACCTGGCAAAATTATTTTCAATGTCAGTACTATTATGGTGATACCAAGATTGGATTGGAAACAAAGAGAAGTGACAATTCTAGTTAAAATGCATGCAAGAGCTCCATTTGCAATAATAGACCCTGGCATACTAACAAGGATATCCATTGTGTATGGACAAAGAGATACAGTGTTCACAGACAGGCAAAGGCTTTTAAGTTTTGGAGAGGATTAAAGCAGTCACTTCGAACACCTTAGAAATAGCTATTGTTCTTCCCATATGCACATTCCTTTCATCCAAATATCGTTGCTAGACGCTGAGGCACCGATAGAATTGAATGATATTGTATATTTGTATATATTCAATAGGGATATGTATACATTTCAGTGTCATGGCGAACTGGAAAATAATACGTATGTTTTCTTATAACTGTAACCCCTGCCTATAAGCCACAAATCCAAAGTGGCATGTTATGTTTGATCTCTGGGGAAAGGTAAAATCTCAATGAAAAATATGGCGATGATCTCGAACTTCTGTGAGCATCCGGAGAGGAGTTAAAGAAAAAATTAAAAAATGTTTCTGCTGCAAAACGTGATACAGCCCGCCGTATCATACGTTGTCATTTTGTGGTGGTGATATGAAGCTGTCTGCAGACCTCGTGCACTTTAAAATATGTATTTTTGTTGCTAAACGTGATACAGCCCGCTATATCAAACCTTGTCATTTAATGACATTGAAATTGTTCTGTGTGCAGAGCTGTTGCACATTAAAATTAATTATTTATTTTTAATTTTTTTTCTTTATACCAGCAGTCCTCCACTGTCTTTGAGTCAACTACACGTGTTACCATCCTTACATTTTTCTGACAATAGTAATCTATGAAACTGATATGTGTGGCACCTGATTGTGGCTGAGCATCAATTTTAATTTTTTATCACTTATATAGCGCCAATAGTTCAACATTCCCTTTACAGACATTTACAGACATTACTGGCACTGTCACCATTGGGACTCACAATCTAAATTTACTATCTGTATATCTTTGCAGTGTGGGTAGAAAAATAATTAAAGAGCATAAACCCTCGCAAACACAGGTAGAATATAAAAACTCTTTGCAGATGCTGCCCTGTTGGGGTTGGAACACAGAACTCCAGTGCTGCAAGGCTGCTAATGTTTTTGCGTTGACGACTGAACATTTCTGTGGTTGGAAGCCTATCACTGCGATGAAAACTGTGTGCCTCACTGTTGTTTTGGGGAAAACCACAGTCAAGAATGTCTTCCAGCATGTTTTGATACTGCAGCATGGGCGCATCCCTTTCCAGGGGGAAAGCAACTGGCAAAATGTACTTTTGCATTGTGGATAGAACACATTGGCAAACCCGTAGTCAGCACTATTTCAAATCCTAACTATACGGGTAACAATCATGTTGTAGATAGTTCTGCAAGAAGGGTCTCATGGGTCGTTCTCTTTCATGAGGTCCAACTCCACAGTGTGTTAGTGGCGGGATAACATTCAAGCTTTCTTCCTCCATCCCCTGACAACCATCGACAACAGAGAGGGAATCATTATCGTATTAATCTCCTAACTGTTGCTTGTCCATCACCTTTTTTCTTTCTCGTTCTTTTCATGGTCCTTCTCCATTTATTCCTTCCATGGCCTATGCCTGTGAGAGAACAGATCTGAATATATAGATATTGATAACCCAAAAGACATCCTCTTCTGCTTCCTCCTCTTCCCATGGGACCAGCAACACCACCTGCTCACACAGACTATTTAAAGTGTGCTCCAGCATGTATATGACAGTAAGGCCGGCGTCAGACACAACGTGTAAAAATACAGACCGCAGAAAAGTTCCCTGAACAGTGATCATCATCCGTTGTCAACGTGTGGCTGTGTATTTTGCGCATGTAAGCACCCTGTATGTCATCCGCATGGCGAGATTTTCTCGCCGCCTTGCAAAACCGACATATAATGGATCCCAATGATAGGTTTTAAATCACAAAAGAAAGAATACATATATACACATATAATACATATTATATATATATATACACTGCTCAAAAAATAAAGGGAACACTCAAATAACACATCCTAGATCTAAATGAATTAAATATTCTCATTGAATACTTTGTTGTGTACAAATTTGAATGTGCTGTCAACATAATCACACAAAAATCATCAATGGAAATCAAATTTTTGAACCAATTGAGGCCTGGATTTGAAGAGACCCCCAAAATAAAAGTGGAAACAAGTCAAAATGAAAATCAAAACAGGACAAAATTAAAGTGGAAACAAGTCAAAATGATGCTCAGTATTGTGAGTGGCCTCCACGTGCCTGTATGACCTCCCTACAATGTCTGGGCATGCTTCTGATGAGGTTGCGGATGTTCTCCTGAGGGATCTCCTCCCTGTGGTGCAATGTGACGTTGGTGGATGGGGCGAGACCTGCTGTTCCAGATGTGCTCAATCGGATTCAGGTCTGGGGAATGGGCAGGCCAGTCCATAGCTTCAATGCCTTCATCTTGCAGGAACTGCTGACACACTCCAGCTACATGAGGTCCTGCATTGTCCTGCATTAGGAGGAACCCAGGGCCAACCGCACCAGCATAGGGTCTCACAAGGGGTCTGAGAATCTCATCTCGGTACCTAATGGCAGTCAGGCTACCTCTGGCGAGCACATGGAGGGCTGTGTGGCCCTCCAAAGAAATGCCACCCCACACCATTACTGACCCACTGCCAAACCGGTCATGCTGAAGGATGTTGCAGGCAGCAGGTCCACACGCAGCACATGTGACTGGAGACGCCGTGGAGAGCGATCTGCTGCTGGAGGGCCTATTTCATGCATTTTATTTTTTAAAAAAATCTGTGGAAGCATGGTTGAAAAGCAATGTCTGACTTTCATTTGTTCATTTTCATAGATTTTTGATTTATTATTATTTTTGTCAGATTCAAGTTATTTCTGTCACCATTGTGGGATTTTCTGTCATTAAACAAGGGATACCAACAACTTTGACCACATGTGTGTATATACATAGCATTTTTTGTACACACCTGATGCCTTGAACAGTTTTATTCAATGCACTTGAGATATATCTAACCCCATTTGACCTATTAAAAATCTGTACTGCAGAATACCTTAGAATATTACATTATATACAGTGTCATTAAAGAGGCAAGTTTCAAAAATCCATCTACATGATAGACTGATACTTCAAAAAAGAGGAGGTGTCATCACTACATTGTATAAAATGCAGAGCTTATTGCATTCAAAGCATAACGATTTCTTCAGAGGCAAAACAATGTTGTATCTGTACATTTTGGTTACTTTCTCTCTGTCATGTAAGTTCTGACAACATTACAATGCCAGTGTTATTATAGTACTGTCTTCAATCTCATTGCTTTGTATTTTCTCCAGATGCACAGACTGACATCGTAGTCCAGGATCTGACTTCTCTTGTGAAAAGTGGTGGTAAACAGTCAACAGCTTATATTTTCTGTCAAACCACTCAATCGAATGTTCACTGGTATATCCAAAAACAAAAGGAAATAAAAAGAATTCTATATTTTGAAGAAGACGGAATTATATATGTAGATGGAAAAGATAAAATAAAATATTCATCTACTCAGATATCAAACTTTAATATGCTGTCCATTAATAATTTAGAAGACAATGATAACGGCATCTATTACTGTGCAAGCTGGAAATACCACACTGTTATAAAGCCACAGAAAGTCTACACAATTAGTTAGGGAACATTGCAAGAATGTTAGAAGCTTAACAGCCAGCCGCCACATGAAAGCAACATTTAGTAAACCTATGAACAAAAATTTTTTCTGTTAATTTGAAGCATTTAACTTTATCGAACTTCATGGCTTAAATAATTAACAACAGACGTACACCTCTGAAAGAGTTTGGCCACTTCATTTTTAATGATGGCCTATTCATTTCAATAGGTGTTGAATCAGTAGTACCAGATCGCGGCCTTTATAGAAGTGACGGAGCTGCTGTGTTTCTGCAGCATCTGATCGGCAGTGGTGCAGGGTGTCAAACCCTCACTGATCCGATATTGATGACCTATCCTAATGATCGGCTATCAATAAAAAGTTAGCGGCCAACCCCTTTAATGAATATGGTGCAGTATTCAACTGCTGTACGTCACAAGAAGAAATTGGACTGGAGCACATTTCTGTTGTAACTTATGCCTCTTTTGTGGTGTAAATTATGATGAATTTGTTGGGCACACACGGCCATGCCATCTCCTGTCCAAGTGAAGCCCTTTTTTTAAAAAAAAAAGTTGACAGAGTTAACCACGACTGAAGTAAAAAGCCAAAATTCCCATTTTTTTTTATTGACCCCTTTATCTTTTTCACTACAAAAGCAGCTGTCTAACTAGCAGATTTAAGGAGTATCTGAACTTTTTTATTTAATTTCTTTAATTCTTCATTCTTATGCAGAAAATATTTTGTGAAATATCGTAATATGTTTAATCATGTCCAGACTGGGACAAAAAAGCAGCCCTGCCACACAAACCCCAGCAGCCCACAAACCAGGGCCGGCGTCAGCACGCGGCACACCCGGGCAAGTGCCGGGGCCCTGAGCAGGCGGGGGGCCCACTCGCCGTCGGGCACCCCGGCGCCCGTTAGCGGAGGAGAGCGGTGTCAGCGCCGCCACTGGGTCCCCCCCCCGCTTGCTCAGGGCCCCGGCAGCAGCTGGCACAATACTTACCTCTCCCGTGCCTCCGCTGCCGCAGCTCTGGGCTCCAGGGGGCGCCGGCGCTTCCTCTCACAGCAGCGCCGCTGAATGACATCATCATTCAGCGGCCGGCTGTGGCAGAGAGCGTGAGGATGCCGGACAGGTGAGGCGTGTGTGTATGTGTCTGTGTGTGTGTATCAGTGTGTGTGTATATGTAGTGCAGTTCTTTGTGTGTGTGTGTGTTTGTATGTATGTATGGATAATGTGAGAGAGTGCTTGTGTGCTGTGGTGCTGTCTGTGTGTTTTGATGGGCAGGCATTGATGATAATGGGCAGGTATTGATGATGATGGGGAGGCGATGATGATAATGGCAAGGCATTGATGATGGGGAGGAGATGATGATGATGATGGGCAGGCATTGATGATAATGGGCAGGCATTGATAATGATGGGGAGGCAATGATGATAATGGGCAGGCATTGATGATGATGGGCAGGCATTGATGATAATGGGGAGGAGATGATGATGATGATGGGGAGGAAATGATGATGATGAGGAGGCAATGATGATGATGGGGAGACGATGATGATGATGGGCAGGCATTGATGATGATGGGGAGGCAATGATGATGAGGGGGAGGCAATGATTATGAGGGGGAGGCAATGATGATGATGGGGAGGCAATCATGATTATAATGGGAAGTCTTTCCACAGCGCCCTTTCCTAGCCATAACAGTGCAGAACGCAGCACAGCACAGAGGAGAGCTCCATATTTTGTATGGAGCATTATATGGGACCAGTATCCTGTATGGAGCATTATATGGGGACCAGTATGCTGTATGGAGCATTATATTGGGTCCAGTATTCTGTATGGAGCATTATTTTGGGTCCAGTATTCTGTATGGAGCATTATATGGGGGATGGGGGGTGACATCCTGCATGGGGTATTATATGGGTCATGAGGGGGAGACTATGTGGTGCCCATAATATTGTATGGAGGACTGTACTGTCTAGTCTGTACTATGTGCTGTGAGGATTTGGCGGTTTTTGAGCTATTGTACAATTTACAATAGATATCACTCATGTAATGGAAGAAGTGAAGTATTTGGCATTGTACTGTACCCATATTTCTCTGCCGTATCTGTGCATCATGAATCGTGGTCTGTGTTAAAGGGGCCCACTGAGGCTCTTTCGCCAGCCCTGCCACAAACTATAACTTTCCTTACCCCGATCAGTGAATTTTACTTTACTTTGTTGTGCCCCTCACTCTCCTAAAAAGAGATATTTGAAGACCCACATGTGAATGGCGCCACAGTACGTATGATTGACCACAGTTGCATTTACATGGTGCTCTACAGAGCTCTGACTTTCAGGATCAAAAGGGTCCCAGCAGATATCCAGCAATTGAAAGTTATCCCCTATCCAGAGGAGAGTGGATTACTTGGGATAATCCATTTAAACAGCTTTTTCAATATTTTATTTTTATTTGGCCATACTAATATTGAAAATGCTAAACCAATATTGACCCTCCTAAAGTCCAATGTCGCCTCTTCGACAACAGGACAGGAGAAGTAGTACTGTGCAGTGCATACAGTGCCGGCTCGTGGTTTTTGTGGGCCCCGGGTGAAAGTCCCAGTTGGCCCCTTTAACACATACCACAATTCATAATGCTTAGATACAGCAGAGAAATATAGGTATACAATGCCAAAGATTTCACTTCTTACATTACATGATTGATATCTACAGTCATGGCCAAAAGTTTTGAGAATGACACAAATATTAATTTTTACAAAGTCTACTGCTTCACTTTTTCTAATGGCAATTTGCATATACTCCAGAATGTTATAAAGGGTGATCAGCTTAACAGCAATTACTTGCAAAGTCAATATTTGGCTAGAAAATGAACTTTATCCCCCAAAACACATTTCAACATCATTGCAGCCCTGCATTAAAAGGACCAGCTAACCTCTTTTCAGTGATTGCTCCATTAACACAGGTGTGGGTGTTGATGAGGACATGGCTGTAGATCAATCTGTCATGATTAAGTAAGAATGACACCACTGGACACTTTAAAAGGAGGCTGGTGCTTGGCATCATTGTTTCTCTTCTGTTAACCATGGTTATCTCTAAAGAAACACGTGCAGTCATCATTGCAATGCACAAAAATGACCTAACAGGGAAGAGTATCGCAGCTAGAACGATTGCACCTCAGTCAACAATCTATCGCATCATCAAGAACTTCAAGGAGAGAGGTTCCATTGTTGTCAAAAAGGCTTCAGGGCGCCCAAGAAAGACCAGCAAGCGCCAGGACCGTCTCTTAAAAGTGTTTCAGCTGCGGGATCGGGCTACCAGCAGTGCAGAGCTTGCTCAGGAATGGCAGCAGGCAGGTGTGAGTGCATCTGCACGCACTGTGGGGTGGAGACTCTTGGAGCAAGGCCTGGTCTCAAGGAGGGCAGCAAGGAAGCCACTTCTCTCCAGAAAAAACATCATGGACAGACTGATATTCTGCAAAAGGTACAGGCAGTGGACTGCTGAGGACTGGGGTAAAGTTATTTTCTGTGATGAATCCCCTTTTCGATTGTTTGGGACATCAGGAAAACGCCTCATTTGGAGAAGACAAGGTGAGCGCTACCACCAGTCTTGTCTCATGCCAACTGTTAAGCATCCTGAAACCATTCATGTGTGGGGTTGCTTCTCAGCCAAGGGAATCGGCTCTCTCACAGTCTTGCCTAAAAACACAGCCATGAATAAAGAATGGTACCAGAATGTCCTCCAAGAGCAACTTCTCCCAACCCTCCAAGAGCAGTTTGGCGATCAACAATGCCTTTTCCAGCATGATGGAGCACCTTGCCATAAAACAAAGGTGATAACTAAATGACTCAGGGAACAAAACATAGAGATTTTGGGTCCATGGCCTGGAAACTCCCCAGATCTTAATCCCATTGAGAACTTGTGGTCAATCATCAAGAGACGGATGGACAAACAAAAACCTAAAAATTCTGACAAAATGAAAGCATTGATTGTGCAAGAATGGACTGCTATCAGTCAGGATTTGGTCCAGAAGTTGATTGAGAGCATGCCAGAGAGAATTGCAGAGGTCCTGAATAGGGTTGAGCGATACTTTCCGATATCAAGAACTATCGGATCGGAATGGATACCCCAAAAGTATCGGCGATACCCGATTCCGATACCGGAAATCCAATGCAAGTCTATGGGACAGAAATATCGTAACTAAAAAAAACCCTTTCTTTCCTTGTAAACACTAAATATACACACATAGAATACATATATATATATGTCATTGTGACATATATATATATATATATATATACATATATTTATAGTTTATACACTTCTACATAGTAAAATAGCCTCTGATTCAATTGCCGGGTAATGCCGGCTTTTGTGAAAATACAGAAGCACCCGACATGAAATGACACATGGTTTACATAGAGTTAACCATGTATTTTCATGTAGTTTGATATCTGATTTTCACAAACAATTACACGAGTGTATGTGTGCAAAATTTCACACCTGTAGGGGTTAATTAAAGGTGTAAATTCGTTGTAAAAAAACGGACTTTTTTGCTACGAATTTACACCTTTAATTAACCCCTACAGGTGTGAAATTTTGCACACATACACTCATGTAATTGTTAGTGAAAACTATATATCAAACAACTTGAAATGACATGGTTAACTCTATGTAAACCATGTGTCATTTCATGTGGGTTCTGCATTTTCACAAAAGCCGGCAATTGAATTAGCGGCTATTATACTATGTAGAAGTGTATGAACTATAAATATAAATATATATATATATATATATATATATGTGTCACAAATTCAATGACATGTATATATATATATATATATGAGGTGTAAAATTGTTGAAAAAAATGTGTGGGCTCCCGCCCTATTTTCTCAACCAGACAGACAAAGCCAGCGAGTGGGGGCAGATAATAATAGCCAGAGAGGGACCATTATTTTTGCCCCCCCCCTGGCTACTAACATCTGCCCCCAGACACCCCAGAAAAGACAAATCTATAATTAGATTCGCCCTTTCTGGCACTTTGCCCATCTATTCCCATTGCCCTGTAGCGGTGGTGAATGGGTTAATAAGGGGTTAAAGCCACCTTGCTATTGAAAGGTGACATTAAGCCAGGTTAATAATTGAGAGCTGTCAATTAGACAACTATCAATTATTAATCCTATTGCATGAAATAAAAATAAAACACACACACTTTAATTAAAAATCATTTTAATGAAATAAAGACACATGTTTTTGACCATCTTTTATTTTACTGCAAAAACCATTTCCTGTAATAAAAATAAAATAAAAAAGCAAAATTATTCTTACCTATCCCATGCACAGTCAGGTCCCACGGTGTAATCCATCAGAAAGGGTTAATGTTTACTGCAGGGACCGCAGCTAATGCTGCAGCCTCACAGTAAACCCCCGAATGAATGAGCTTCTCTCCTGGCTGACAGGAGAGGAAGTGGAAAGCTTAATTGATTGCTTTCCACTTTCACTTCAGGTCAGCCAGGGACACCATCAGTGACGTCAGAGGGAACTGATTAACAAAAATAGGGGTTCCTTTGGAAAAAAAAATGGCGTGAGGTCCCCCCTATTTTTGTTAACCAGCCTGATGAAGCAGACTGCTGAGGCATGGTATTTAAGGCTGTTAAGAGCCAATATCCATGGATCTTGCCAGCAGCGTCGGACTGGAGTACCTTGGGCCCACCAGAGAAAAATTATTCTTGGGGCCCACCATCATACTTCCCAACCTTTGAAGAAGGGAAAGAGGGACAAAGGCTGTGGCACGCTGTGCCTGCTGCAGCAAATTTTAGGCCATGCCACGTTGCACCACAGACTGTCCAGGAGTTGTTGGATGCTTTAGTCCAGGTGTGGGAGGAGATCCCTCAGGAGACCATCCGTCGCGCTCATCAGGAGCATGCCCAGAAGTTGTAGGGAGGTCATACAGCATACCTCCCAACTTTTGAAGACAGGAAAAAGGGTTAAAGGCTGCGGCGCTCTTAGCGCGCCGCCTCAAATTTTAGGCCACGCCCCGACCACACCCATTTCACAACTAATCACACCTATATCCTCACCCCAACCGTACCCATTTAGCACTGCTGATCACACTGACTGGTAATGAGGGCACAGTGGCTGGCATTATGGCCACAGTGGTTGGTACTGAGGAAAAAAAAGAAAAAGCAGCGAGAGAGAAAGAAAGGAGAGAGAGAGAAAGAACAAACAGAGAAAGAAAGAGAGGAAAGAAAGAAAAGAGAGAGAGAAAGAAAGAACAGAGAGAAAAAAGAACAGAGAGCGAGAAAGAAAGAACAGAGAAAGAAAGAACAGAGAGCGAGAGACTAGAGAGAGAAAGAAAGACTAGAGAGAGAGCCAGAGGCGTAGCTAGGGTTTTGGTTTAGTGGGGCGAAACTTCTGAGTGGGCCCCTAACCAGAGAACCTCAGCAAATGACCGCGCTGTTGCCAAAAATAATCTATATATAAAAAGACCCATATTGATATCACCGCCATATGGTCTGTGGTAAATAATACCAGTCCTACAGAACATATAATAGATTACAGCATAGGTATAGATAATGACTTACCGCTGATGTTCTTTCTAATGGAATTGTTCACTTTTCATGTATTTTCCATCTGGCCCAGACCGACATGACGACTTCTCCAGCCAGGACTCGACTGCAGAGATTACAACAAAGACACATTTCACTTCTCATATTTTCAGCACTGTCACGGTCACCAATTGGACTATTCTCAACCTGCACAAACTCCTCATCCTGCTGATACCCCAATACTGAGCCGCTGCTGCCATATGTGTCCCTATTACTGCACCTGATACCCCAATACTGAGCCGCTGCTGCCATATGTGTCCCTATTACTGCACCTGATACCCCAATACTGAGCCGCTGCTGTCATATGTGTCCCTAATTTCTGCACCTGATACCCCAATACTGAGCCGCTGCTGCCGTATGTGTCCCTATTACTGCACCTGATACCCCCAATACTGAGCTGCTGCTGCTGCTGCTGCCGTATGTGTCCCTATTACTGCACCTGCTGTGTGGTTCTGTGTGACCTCTAAATTCTAAAGCACCCCTCTAGAATATAGTAATGCCGGGTGCAAGTGCCCTAGAAAACAGTGCCCACATCTTGTCCCCTAGACTGTAATAATGCCCTGTGTGCCCCTTTGACAGTCACAGTAACCCGAGTTCCCCTATAACAATAAGTGTCCACTTTACATTTAATAATGTCACAAGTCTCCCCCTGTACATCTCCCCTATACACAGAATAATGCCCCTCACTGGATATATACTGACCCCTTAATGTCCCAAACTATTTAATGGGTCCAACACTGTATGATGGCCCCTAGATAGCATCCATACAGCATAATACACCAGATAGTCCTCAATATAGTATAATGCACCCCCATAGGCAGCCTCTATATTATAATAAACCCCCATAGGCAGAGTGTATATAATGCACCACCATAGGCAGCCGCAATATTATAATGCACCCCCATAGGCAGCCTCTGTAGTATAATGCAGCCTCTGTAGTATAATGCAGCCCCACATACAGCCTCTGTAGTATAATGCACCCCCCATATACAGCCTCTATATATAATGCAGCCCCATATACAGCCTCTGTAGTATAATGCAGCCCCATATACAGCCTCTGTAGTATAATGCACCCCCCATATAGAGCCTCTGTAGCATAATGCAGCCCCATATACAGCCTCTGTAGTATAATGCACCCCCCATATAGAGCCTCTGTAGCATAATGCAGCCCCATATACAGCCTCTGTAGTATAATGCAGCCCCATATACAGCCTCTGTAGTATAATGCAGCCCCATATACAGCCTATGTAGTATAATGCACCCCCCATATACAGCCTCTATAGTATAATGCAGCCCCATATACAGCCTCTGTAGTATAATGCAGCCCCATATACAGCCTCTTTAGTATAATGCACCCCCCATATAGAGCCTCTGTAGCATAATGCAGCCCCATATACAGCCTCTGTAGTATAATGCACCCCCACATAGAGCCTCTGTAGCATAATGCAGCCCCATATACAGCCTCTGTAGTATAATGCAGCCCCATATACAGCCTCTGTAGTATAATGCAGCCCCATATACAGCCTCTGTAGTATAATGCACCCCCCATATAGAGCCTCTGTAGCATAATGCAGCCCCATATACAGCCTCTGTAGTATAATGCAGCCCCATATACAGCCTCTGTAGTATAATGCAGCCCCATATACAGCCTCTGTAGTATAATGCAGCCCCATATACAGCCTATGTAGTATAATGCACCCCCCATATACAGCCTCTATAGTATAATGCAGCCCCATATACAGCCTCTGTAGTATAATGCAGCCCCATATACAGCCTCTGTAGTATAATGCACCCCCCATATAGAGCCTCTGTAGCATAATGCAGCCCCATATACAGCCTCTGTAGTATAATGCACCCCCCATATAGAGCCTCTGTAGCATAATGCAGCCCCATATACAGCCTCTGTAGTATAATGCAGCCCCATATACAGCCTCTGTAGTATAATGCAGCCCCATATACAGCCTCTGTAGTATAATGCACCCCCCATATAGAGCCTCTGTAGCATAATGCAGCCCCATATACAGCCTCTGTAGTATAATGCACCGCCCATATAGAGCCTCTGTAGCATAATGCAGCCCCATATACAGCCTCTGTAGTATAATGCACCCCCATAAAAAAAAACAATACTCACCTCCTGGCTCCTGTGCTGCTCACTGTTCTCCCTCTCAGCGTCTGACAGCAGGCGCCGGCAGGTGACGTCATCGCGCCCGCTGTCAGACGCTGAGAGGGGATTATGGGAGAGAAGGAGCGCTCGCTCCTTCTCTCTCTATGCGGTCAGCTGTATTGGCTGGATGCCGATACAGCTGACCCTCCGATGACGGGTGGGAGGCCCACTGCTGGCACCTGGCCCCCCCACCGCCTGTTCAGGCTTCATAGCGGCCGGGCAGCAGAGCAGGGAGAGTGATTCTCCCTGCTCTGCCGCAGAATGTAACTGTATCGGCGTGCTGTGCACGCCGATACAGTTACTGTAGCGTAGCTCCGGGTGGGCCCCCTCAGAGCACAGGCCCGGGGCCACCGCCCCCTCTGCCCCACAACCTATCCTTTCAAATCAGGGCCCACCACGCAGGAGCTGGGGCCCACCGGAGGTTTCTCCGGTGTCCCGGTGGCTCAGTCCAACCCTGCTTGCCAGCCTGATAATACCAGGCCACAGCAGTCTGCTTATCTTGGCTGGTTAACAAAAATAGGGGATCCCCTCGAAAAAAATTGGTGTGGGGTCCCCCCTATTTTTGTTAACCAGCCAGATGAAGCAGACTGCTGAGGCCTGGATTTTCAGGCTGTTAAGGAGCCAAGATCCATGAACCTTGCCAGCCTGATAATACCAGGCCACAGCAGTCTGCTTATCTTGGCTGGTTAACAAAAATAGGGGATCCCCTCAAAAAAAATTGGTGTGGGGTCCCCCCTATTTTTGTTAACCAGCCAGATGAAGCAGACTGCTGAGGCCTGGTTTTTCAGGCTGGTAAGGATCCAATATCCATGGACCTTGCAAGCCTGATAATACCAGGCCACAGCAGTCTGCTTAGCTTGGCTGGTTAACAAAAATAGGGGATCCCCTCGAAAAAAAAATGGCATGGGGATCCCCCTATTTTTGTTAACCAGCCAAGTAAAATGCAGACTGCTGCGGCCTGGTATTAAAAGACTGTCAAGGCCCATGGATTTTGGCCCTCAACAGCCTGATAATACCAGGCTGCAGCAGCCCCACATTTGGCGCATCAAAAGATGTCCCAATTGTGGCACTTTACCCGGCTCTTCCCACTTGCCCTGTAGCGGTGGCAAGCGGGGTAATAAGGGGTTAATGTCACCGTTGATTGCACGGTGACAATAAGCCCGGTTAATAATGGAGAGGCGTCAATAAGACACCGATCCATTATTAATCCCACAATTTTTAAATGTTTAAAAAAAAGACACAGCAATAAAAAAGTATTTTAATGAAATAAAAGAGACAACACAGTTTTCATTAATTTTATTAACTCTCATCCTGCGACGCCATCGATCTCCTGGAAAAAAATAAAAAAAACATACCAACAGTATACCACCTGTCCGATGCAGTCCATAGTAACGAGTGTCCCACGACGATCCAGCTCTGCTACATCGGAATGCCAGGCAGAGCCTGTCATCCCGACGCAGCACAGTTTATTACCTGCTTCCCTGGCGGTGACGTCATCGGACTGCTTTACGGCCGCAATTACCCGGCAGTCACTGCAGTTATCGCGAGAAACTGCACGTGACCGCCAGGGAGAAGATGATGGCGGCCATCAAGCAGTCCAGGATGACCGCCGGAGATCTTCTGCCAGGTAAGTGCCGCTGACTCCTGACAGACCCGACCGACGGACACTGACAGTGACAGGAACATTCCGATTTCGGTATCTGATATGACGAAAATATCGGATCTCAGAATGGGAATTCTGATACAGCAAATATCGGCCGATACCCGATATTTGCAGTATCGGAATGTTCAATACTAGTCCTGAAGAAGAAGGGTCAACACTGCAAATATTGACTTGCTGCATTAACTCATTCTAACTGTATCAATATAAGCTTTTGTTACTCATATGTTTGCAATTTTTATATTTCTGTCTGTGATAAAAACATCTGTCAAACACACATAAAAACCAGAGGGCAGCAGATCATGTGAAAAATAAATATTTGTGTCATTCTCAAAACTTTTGGCCATGACTGTATTGTACATTCTACAATAAGTCAGAAACCAGTCAGAATATTGCTCCATACAGAATAATGAGCCCCATATAATGCTCCATACAGAATAATGAGCCCTATATATTGCACCACAGTATTATGGGCACCACATAGTGCTCCATACAGTATAATGAGCCCAATGTATAGCTCCATACTGAATAATGAGCCCAATATATTGCTTCATACAGAATGAGTCCCATATAATGCTCCATACAGTATTATGGGTACCACATAGTGCTCCATACAGTATAATGAGCCCCATATATTTCTCCATATTAAATAATGAGCCCCATATATTGCTCCATACAGAATAATGAGCCCCATATATTGCTCCATACAGAATGAGTCCCATATAATGCTTCATACAGAATAATGAGCCCCATATATTTCTCCATACAGAGCAATGAGCCCCATATATTGCTCCATACAGAATAATAAGCCGCATATAATGCTCCACACAGTGCTCTATACAGTATAATGCTCCCCATGTGTTGCTATGGGGTGAAGAACGTACAGGTGGGTACTTAGAGAAGAAGCTACTCCGTGACTTCACTGGAAGGCAAGGCTGTCAGTGATTGCTCTTAGATGACAGAGATTCTCGCTGGGTAGAGCAGGCAGAGTTAACAACTACTTGCCCGTAAGTTCTTAGCCCCTTAGGAAAAAATAACCAAAGTAATGGATAACTTCTTTAACCTTGCTTAAAAATGATCATTTTTGCCAGCACATCACCCTGTATAAACAGGACATGTGCTGCAGAGTGCAATGATATCCTATGCACACAGAACAGTCATTATTGATTATTCTGCGAACATGGAAGGGAGGCCAGCTTGGCTAAACAAGCTATTAAATGACAGCTGACTGGCTTATATAACTAGTTGGCGATTGTTTTAGCTGCTGCGATTTGCCACTGTTACATAGTATCTCAGTAAGTATTTCGCAAAAACTACAGAAAATGTGAAGAGCTACAAGTGTCTCCATGGTTTTCACCTACAAATACTGAGCAGAATCCTAATGTAAAGTAATTAGATGTGAGAATCGATTTTCAGGACTCCGGTCCATCGGCCAGGTCAGTAATCTGTGACTTCTGTATGGGAGGCCCAAGAATCTCCTTAGCTCCCCAAATTCCTGACTCCTCTTTTGATTCAGCTCAACGTGTGAGTCAAGCTGCGATGATGCTGTCTCGCCAACCTGGCCAATAAAGAGGAGCTGGGAATGGTGGGAGGTAAGGAGAATTGCAGCGGTCGGTGGTCACGGAGCAGTACAGACCTGGCCAATGGACCGGATCCCTGGGAATTGATTCTCCCATGTCCAAAATTAATACACTGCTCAAAAAAATAAAGGGAACACTCAAATAACACATCCTAGATCTAAATGAATGAAATATTCTCATTGAATACTTTGTTGTGTACAAAGTAGAATGTGCTGTCAACATAATCACACAAAAATCATCAATGGAAATCAAATTTTTGATCCAATGTAGGCCTGGATTTGGAGAGACCCCAAAAAAGGAAAGTGGAAACAAGTCAAAATGAAAATTAAAACAAGACAAAATTAAAGTGGAAACAAGTCAAAATGATGCTCAGTATTGTGTGTGGCCTCCACGTGCCTGTATGACCTCCTACAATGCTCCTGATGAGGTTGCGGATGTTCTCCTGAGGGATCTCCTCCCAGACCTGGACTAAAGCATCCATCAACTCCTGGACAGTCTGTGGTGCAATGTGACGTTGGTGGATGGAGCGAGACATGCTGTCCCAGATGTGCTCAATCGGATTCAGGTCTAGGGAATGGGCAGGCCAGTCCATAGCTTCAATGCCTTTATCTTGCAGGAACTGCTGACACACTCCAGGCACATGAAGTCTGGCATTGTCCTGCATTTGGAGGAACCCAGGGCCAACCGCACTAGCATATGGTCTCTCAAGGGGTCTGAGGATCTCATTTTGGTACCTAATGGCAGTCAGGCTACCTCTGGCGAGCACAAGGAGGGCTGTGTGGCCCTCCAAAGAAATGCCACCCCACACTATTACTGACCCACTGCCAAACCGGTCATGCTGAAGCATGTTGCAGTCAGCAGGATCACACTCAGCACATGTGACAGACATGACAGAGTCTGGAGATGCTGTGGAGAGCGATCTGCTGCCTGCAACATCCTTCAGCATGACAGGACAATGCAGGACCTCATGTGGCTGGAG
The DNA here is from genome assembly GCA_033576555.1 of Oophaga sylvatica. NCBI lineage: Eukaryota > Metazoa > Chordata > Amphibia > Anura > Dendrobatidae > Oophaga > Oophaga sylvatica. The sequence continues at coordinate 130,327,849 of JARQOD010000006.1, forward strand.
TGTGTCAGCAGTTCCTGCAAGATCAAGGCATTGAAGCTGTGGACTGGCCTGCCCGTTCCCTAGACCTGAATCCGATTGAGCACATCTGGGACAGCATGTCTCGCTCCATCCACCAACGTCAAATTGCACCACAGACTGTCCAGGAGTTGATGGATGCTTAAGTCCAGGTCTGGGAGAAGATCACTCAGGAGAACATCCGCAACCTCATCAGGAGCATGCCCAGGCATTGTAGGGAGGTCATACAGGCACGTGGAGGCCACACACAATACTGAGCATCATTTTGACTTGTTTCCACTTTAATTTTTTGTCTTGTTTTGATTTTCATTTTGACTTGTTTCCACTTTAATTTTGAGGGTATCTCCAAATCCAGGCCTCCATTGGCTCAAAAATTTGATTTCCATTGATGATTTTTGTGTGATTATGTTGACAGCACATTCAACTTTGTACACAACAAAGTATTCAATGAGAATATTTCATTCATTTACATCTAGGATCTGTTATTTGAGTTTTCCCTTTATTTTTTTGAGCAGTGTACATCAATAACCAAATCCATTGGATGACGGGGACAGGAGCTTAGCTGGAGTCTCCTGCAGCAGATGCTGGCAGCAATAAACCGCCAGGCCCCTGTATCAATGGGAAAAAAGGACACATGGAACAGACAACAATGAAAAACTGATCCAAAACACTGACGATACCTGTACCATGTTTTCACAGACGTGTGCATGATGTCTTAAAGAGGGGTGAGGGCTCTGACCATTGTATACGGCGTACACTGTGCAGTCCCAAGTGGAAGTAAAGCGGAGATTCAAGTTCAATAACGTTTACTTAAAAAAACATACAATGTTCACTTAAAAACCATTGTTCAGTAGAAAGTGATTTTATTCAGGAGTCCAGTTTTCACGTATGAATGCTAAGCATGAGCACTTGTATCTATTATAGTCTATGGGGGGACTGGTAGAGACATGTATCCAAATCGCCAATTCAAGTCAATGGGTCCGTGAAAAAAAAAATCAGTTTGTCATCATGGATTGTCAGAAAGGAGAAACTTTTTTTTTTCTTAATTTCTCCACGTAAGAGAAAAATGGAAGATACTCAGACCGCACTCCGATGTGTGAAAGTCTGATGGGAAAAAGTGTACAATAAAAAAAATAAGAAAATACACAAAGTTATAACCAGAATAATGATGGACATGTAATAAATGTAACATCACATCAGCCACATGGTGAATGGTGGACGGCAAAAGATGCAAGAGAAAAGCAAAACTGTTTAGTTTTTCTATAGCACAATAAATATGGACAACAGTGAAAGTGAAGCAAAGCTAAGTCCCATAAAACGAACCAAACACTGAAAAAGAAAAAGCTTATGGAATGAGGTAACACAAAATAAAAAAAATAAAAAATGGCCCAGTCATGGAGGGGTTAATGGATTTGCCATATGAAGCTCCCAGACAAATTGCACAGAAGTTCAGCTGCTCCATGAGTTATACAGTTACTATGTGTGGAACTGCAAACCACAACACAAGCAGGCTGCTGAAAGGCATGCTGGCACTAATAGTCCATTTACGCTCCTACATATGGCTCCCCATAATAGGAGACAGCGCCCAATATTGAGCCTAGTTAGCGCACACACGGAATATACACGTGACGTCACACAGAGAGTATATACTTACACATGAGAGTGCTGAATGCGACCACAGCCAGCACCTTCTGGACACTGCGGGACAGGAAAGAACAAAGCCCTAGCGAATGCTTCAGGAGAGGGTGGCGGCGGCGGGCTTTTCAAACTTCTGCACAGCTGGCCCTGGTGTGCGCTCTCCAGCTTCTTCACACTGACGAGGGCCACCGCGGCCCTGGTTAGCGCGTGCACCGAGAGAGTACACGCGTACCAGGGCCTGTACAGAAAATTTAAAGGACCAGTGGCCCATTTTGAAGCTCAGAGCCATTGGCCAAGCAGGCATCTGCCCGTCTGGGCAGATTATCAATCCAGGCCTGTGTTTAATTGTGCTATTGTTAGGCATCGGGATTCTCCCTCTGCACGGGAGGGATCCCAAGCCTTGTCTTCTCCTGCGGTCTCCCATTCAGTCTCAACCGCAGTAAATGCTGCTGAGCAAAGATGTCGGTCTCAGCGCCAGGCTGTACGCTTGGTTACTGCTGCCTCTCCAGGCTCAGCTATAGTAACTGGCTATTCTCAGCAGTGTGCAGTCACTCCTGAGATTAAGTCCAGGTTTCGCACTACTGAGCATGCTCGTGGGTCGACTTCTCATTGGTGGTCGCCTGCCACAAGCTCAGGTCCTGGTCTGGCTCCGGATTGGCCAGTGAGCAAAGTCCTGTCTGATTGACAGAAACTATAAAAGGATCTTTGGCTCGCCCGTCGGTGCACAAAGATCATTTGTGTTATGTGTGAGCGAGTGGATACGCTGCCACTCTGTGTATGCACGTGTGTTTGGGCTGAGAACCTGCCACACTGTCGGCGTGTATGATCGTCTACTGTTACCTAGAGAGGCAGGTTTTTACTTGGCTTGACCTAGCGCCTGTCTCGGCCATGTGTGCTGTTTAGCATGGGCTGTTTTCAAGGCACAGTCAACCCCTGTACTCTGGCACACATCTATTGGTACTGATCTACGGTCAGTTGAGCTTGTGCTCTTGTTTTGCGCCATCACGTGGTGCGCTTTAGTTAGTGTTAATTTTTGCTACCACTCAGCAGTTTGCCGAGTAAGATCCCCTGGCCGGTGCTTCCCTGTCTGAGAAGTAATCAGAACAGGGTGACCCGTGCTTACACCACAGGGTGACGTTTAACCCTGTGTGTACTAGGGGACCGCTACCTTAATTTGCCATCGTGCAGATTAGCTGCAGTATCCTATCTCTGCACGGTGGACCCGGGGTTGCGAACGCTCTCTATTAAATATTCTATCCAGTGCATTCCACAACCCTAACAGTATCTTAGCACCAGGGCCTGGCTAGCAATGGAGAACGAGCAGCGGTTACAGCGGTACATTCAGCAGCTGGAGGGTAGGTTGTCCGCTCTTGAGCGTGCAACCCCAGCTGTGGATGTCACCGCGGTAGCGGTTCAGGCAGCCTCTGAAGCTGTGGCTCGTATGTCCGCTACCACCTCTGTTCCGTCTCTCTCCCGCCTCCCTCTGCCCAATAAGTTCCCAGGTGACAGTAAGACCTGTAGGGGATTCATGAACCAGTGTGTGATAGAATCATAGGATCATAGAATCATAGATTGGTAAGGTTGGAAGGGACCTCCTGGGCCCCTCTGGTCCAACCCCCTGCTCAAAGCAGGATTCACTAAATCATCCCTGGTCTGGCTCCGGATTGGCCAGTGAGCAAGGTCCTGTCTGATTGACAGAAACTATAAAAGGATCTTTGGCTCGCCCGTCGGTGTGCAAAGATCATTTGTGTTATGTGTGAGCGAGTGGATACGCTGCCACTCTGTGTATGCACGTGTGTTTGTGCTGAGAACCTGCCACACTGTCGGCGTGTATGATCGTCTAGTGTTACCTAGAGAGGCAGGTTTTTACTTGGCTGGTCCTAGCGCCTGTCTCGGCCAGTGTGCGTTAGCATGGGCTGTTTACAGGGCACAGTCAACCCCTGTGCTCTGGCACACATCTATTGGTACTGCTCTACGGACAGTTGAGCTTGTGCTCTTGTTTTGCGCCATCACGTGGTGCGCTTTAGTAGTGTTAATTTTTGCTACCACTCAGCAGTGTGCAGAGTTAGATCCCCTGGCCGGTGATTCCCTGTCTGAGAAGTAATCAGAACAGGGTGACCCGTGCTTACACCACAGAGTGACGTTTAACCCTGTGTGTACTAGGGGACCGCTACCTTAATTTGCCATCGTGCAGATTAGCTGCAGTATCCTATCTCTGCACGGTGGACCCCGGGTTGCGAATGCTCTCTATTAAATATTCTATCCAGTGCATTCCACAACCCTAACAGTTTCTTAGCACCAGGGTCTGGCTAGCAATGGTGAACGAGCAGCGGTTACAGCGGTACATTCAGCAGCTGGAGGGTAGGTTGTCCGCTCTTGAGCGTGCAACCTCAGCTGTGGATGTCACCGCGGTAGCGGTTCAGGCAGCCTCTGAAGCTGTGGCTCGTATGTCCGCTACCACCTCTGTTCCGTCTCTCTCCCGCCTCCCTCTGCCCAATAAGTTCCCAGGTGACAGTAAGACCTGTAGGGGATTCATGAACCAGTGTGTGATAGAATCATAGGATCATAGAATCATAGAATGGTAGAGTTGGAAGGGACCTCCTGGGCCCCTCTGGTCCAATCCCCTGCTCAAAGCAGGATTCACTAAATCATCCCAGACAGATATCGGTCCAGCCTCTGTTTGAAGACTTCTATTGAAGGAGAACTCACCACCTCTCGTGGCAGCCTGTTCTACTCATTGATCACCCTAACTGTCAAAAAGTTTTTTCTTATATCTAATCTGTGTCTCCTCCCATTCAGTTTCATCCCATTGCTTCTAGTCTTTCCTTGTGCAAATGAGAATAAAGATGATCTTTCTACAATGTGACAGCCCTTGAGATATTTGTATATAGCTCTTAAGTCTCCTCTCAGTCTTCTCTTTTGCAAGCTAAACATTCCCAAATCCTGCAACGTTCCTCATGGGACATGGTTTGCAGACCGGTCACCATTCTGGTCACTCTTCTCTGAACTTGCTCCAGTTTGTTGATGTCTTTTTTAAAATGTGGTGCCCAAAACTGGACACAGTATTCCAGATGAGGTCTGACTAAAAAGGAGTAGAGGGCAATAATGACTTCACGTGATCTAGACTGTATGCTTCTGTTAATACATCCTATAAGTGTATTTGCCTTTTTTGCTGCTGCATCACACTGTTGACTCATGTTCAGTCTGTGATCTATTAGTATACCCAAGTCTTTTTCACATGTGCTGTTGCTTAGCACTATTCCTCCCATTCTGTATATGCTTTTTTCATTTTTATTGCCCAGATGTAGTACTTTGCATTTTTCCCTGTTAAAAACCATTCTGTTAGTTGCTGCCCACTGCTCCAGTTTATTTATATCTTTTTGAATCCTCTCTCTCTCTTTTCTAGTATTAGCTATCCCTCCTAGCTTTGTGTCATCAGCAAATTTAATCAGCTTACCCTCAATTCCTTCATCTAAATCATTGATAAAGATGTTGAACAATACAGGGCCCAGGACAGAGCCCTGTGGTACCCCAGAGCTGCTGGCTGCATGTTTCCCCTCAGAGCGGGCTAGAGTGGGGTTTGTGATCTCACTCTTGTCGGACAGGGCATGGGAGTGGGTTACGCCGCTCTGGGAGTGCAAGATCCGGTGCTGCAGAGTGTCTCGCAGTTCCTGAGCAATCTGAAGCAGGTCTTGGTAGAACCTCGGGTCACCCACGATGCTGCGCTCCAGCTGCTGGCATTGACTCAGGGCTTTTTGATGGTCAGCCACTTTGCCGTCCACTTCTGGACTCATTCATCTGAGCTGGAGTGGCCGGATAAAGTCCTCATCCCTGCCTTTTGGAGGGGACTGGCTGACCATGTGAAGGATGCTCTGGCCACTAGGGAGAGTCGTCAGAGCCTCAAGAGGCCACAAGGTTTCTTGAGCGGGATCTAAGTCTCGGTCCGCTCGTGCACCCCTGGTCTGTCTTGTCTGTCAGCAGTCGGGACATTATGCCAACAGATTTCTTCAGCGGTCAGGAAAATGACCGCGTCTAGTGACTACAGGAGGAGGCTCACTAGACACAGTGACGTTCTCCTCCAAATTGTCTTTTAAGGGAACACTCTCCATTGGCCCGTCCACCCAAGTGGTGGAGGTTTGTGGGGATTCCGGGTCGGAGGGCAATTTCATGTCTTCTGCCTTTGCCCAACAGCACACAATACCCCTGGTGATGCTCACCAAGCCAGTTACCGACCGGGTGGTAAATGGGTCAACTTTGCCCTCACAGATCACTCATCAGACTATCGTCCTCACACTCACCGTGTCTCCAGCTCATCAGGAGACAATTTCCCTACTAGTCTTACCCGAGGGTATTGACACGGTCTTGCTAGGGGTACCATGGCTGCGTCATCATTCGCCCCATATAGACTGGTCCTCTGGGAGAATATTGGGATGGAGCGATTCATGTGAGGGTAGATGTCGGAGGGTGCAAGTTCAGGTTGCTACTACTGGGGTGCCCGCAGAGCTAACCTCTCTCCCCAAACACTACTGGACTTATGCGGACGTGTTCTCCAAGAAAGCTAGGGAGACTCTTCCGTCTCATCGCCCCTATGACTGTCCTATTGATCTCTTGCCAGGTGCAGAGCCTCCCCGGGTTCGAGTCTATCCGTTATCTCTTCCGGAGACTGAGGCTATGTCCCAAAACATCATAGAGAATTTGGCGAGAGGGTTCATTAGGAAGTCAGTGTCTCCTGCAGGGGCAGGATTCTTCTTTGTACAGAAGAAGAACAGGGAACTACGTCCATGTATTGACTACAGGGGTCTCAATGCAATAACCGTTAAGAACAAATACACTCTAACACTTATTTTGGAGCTTTTTGATAGGCTGCAGGGAGCAAGGGTATTTACCAAACTAGATCTGCGGGTGTTAAGGCTGGCGGAACGCACAAAATAATATAAATAATAAGTGCGTTCGCAGCCCGGGGTCCACCGTGCAGGCGAAGCCCGCTGCTGGCAAAAAGGGCAAGAAGCAAACTCTGTTATCCCGCAGAGCTGCCAACATAAACGCTGTAATGCCCTGTGGCAATGAGTGCGAACTCTGTTACTCAGAGCCGCTAGAAGAGGAGCCGCAACGCTATATGGCGATGTGTGCGCACTCACTAGACACAACTGAGTGGCAAAGAAAACACGCTAGGGCGCTGACTAGCGTTGAAAGCGAACCCTGTTACGTCACAGGGCCGCTGAGAAAAAGCACTGTGTCCTGTAAGGCTCCCAGATACACAGTTAAGTGCTAAGCACACATAAAGCGAGATCATGCGCTAATGTCCTCGCGGGAGTCACCCGCAATCTATGGCGTCTGAACGCCAGACCCTGAATACGGCAATCAAACTCCTCACCGGTTATGCCGGTAATCTAGGGCATCTAGGACACCGACCCTGACCAGCTACCATACCAAACTCCTCACCGATTAAGTCGGTATTCTAGTGGCTTATTTCATCCGGGTCCCTATCCACACATACACATGACCACACTGGCGCATAGCATACAATGATTGATATTAGCGCATGGCGGCCCAGCCATGCTACCCTTTTATAGCAACAGCTACAGGACCTTCCAGGAACAAGGACCAATGAGAAGCTGTTACAAACAAACGTAGCTACATGACCTTCCTGGCGGACCAATAGGAGCCGCTGCAGCACCTGAACATGTGACCCCTGATCTCCAATGAGAGATCTCACTCTGGCCATGCTCAGATGGGAAAACGCAGGACTTTGTCTCAAAGATGACTGCTCCAGCACTGGCTATAATAGCAGATCCAGGAAAGGCAGCAGCAAGTCACTGCACAGTAGAGGAGTGGGCAAGATGCCTGGACCGACGTCTCTGCTGAGCAGGCTCCACTGCGGCTGGAGATGAATGGGAGACCGCAGCGGGACGGGTTCGAGACTCCCCTTGTGCAGCAGCGGGAAATCAAACCCTAACATTACCCCCCCTCCTAGGACCCCCCTTCTTTGGGCCTCGCTGCGCTCAAAGGCTGCGGAGCGTGAATATGCTCGGCAGGCTCCCAAGACCTATCCTCAGGCCCATAGCCCCTCCAGTCCACCAAATAAAACTTTTTGCCCCGTACCACCTTACACCCTATGATGGCGTTCACCTCATGGTCATCCGTAGATGAACCCGATGTCCCGGCAGATGACTCAGAAAACCGGGACATGAGCACGGGTTTCAGGAGGGATACATGAAAGGTGTCGGAGATACCCAGGCGTGGTGGAAGAGCCAAACGGTATACCACAGGGTTAACCTGCTCGAGGACCTTGAAAGGACCCAGGTAGCGGGGTGCCAACTTAGTGGACTCAACTCGCAGCCTGATGTTACGGGCGGAGAGCCACACCAAGTCCCCAGGAGCAAATGTTGGAGCGGGGCGCCGATGTGCGTCGGCGGAGGACCTCATCCTCTCCTTGGATGCCTGAATGGCATCCTGGGTACGGTCCCAAATGTCCCGTGCCTCCACAGCCCAGTCTGCCACCCTGGAGTCGGCGGAAGACACGGGCATGGGCACCGGAACCCGCGGATGCTGACCGTAGTTCAGAAGGAAAGGAGTCTGTCCGGTGGAGTCAGCCACAGCATTGTTTAATGCAAACTCAGCCCATGGTAGCAAGGATGCCCAGTCATCCTGCCTGGCAGAGACAAAATGTCGTAGATAGGTGACCAAGGTCTGGTTGGCCCTCTCTACCAACCCATTCGTCTCAGGATGATACGCTGAAGAGAGATTTAACTCAATACTGAGTAGACGACAAAGCTCTCTCCAGAACCGAGACGCAAACTGGGGAACCTCGGTCACTGACAATTTTGTCCGGCATGCCGTGTAGACGGAAGATGTGCCTAACGAACAACGCTGCCAGAGCCCGTGCAGAAGGTAACCGTGGAAGCGGCACCAAATGCACCATTTTGCAAAAATGGTCGGTGATTACCCAAATGATGGTGCAACCCCGAGACTTGGGCAAGCCCACCACAAAGTCCATCCCAACCATCTCCCAGGGCCTGTCTGCCACCAGCAAAGGGTAAAGTAACCCAGCTGGCCGTTGTCGTGGAGACTTATTCTTGGCGCAGGAGACACACGCCCGAACATAGTCCCCAACGTCACGGACCATATGCGGCCACCAGTATGTCCTCGCCAGCAACTCAGATGTCCTCTTTGCCCCAAAGTGTCCACCCACCCTGGACGAATGTGCCCAAGAGAGCACCTCCGGTCGCAAATTGGTAGGCACAAAAGTCTTGCCCGGGGCACAGACTCTAGCGAAACCGGGGCCACTGTTCTCAGGCTCTCTGTAGGGACGATAAGCCGAGGCTCCTCCTCCGAGGACACCACAGAGCGAGAGAGAGCGTCGGCACGAATGTTCTTCTCTCCCGAGAGGAAATGCAGTGTGAAATGAAACCGGGAGAAGAACAAGGACCATCTGGCCTGGCGAGAATTAAGCCGCTGGGCTGTCTGAAGATATACCAAATTTTTGTGATCCGTGAAGACTTGGAAGGGAAAGCGAGCCCCCTCCAACAGATGTCTCCACTCCGAGAAGGCCAACTTCATTGCTAGCAACTCCCTGTCCCCGATGGAATAATTCCTCTCCGCTGGTGTGAAGGTCTTGGAGAAAAAGAAGCATGGATGCTTCCGACCTTGAGCATCCTTTTGGAAGAGGACTGCTCCAGCACCAACGGATGAGGCATCCACCTCCAATATAAATGGCTTATCAACATCGGGGCGATGTAGGATGGGAGCACTAGCGAAATGGGACTTAATAGACGTGAAGGCCTTGGAGACCTCTTCAGACCACAATTTGGGATTAGCTCCCTTTTTGGTGAGGGCAACCACGGGAGCTACCAAAATTGAGAAGTGAGGAATAAACTGGCGGTAGTAATTAATGAACCCCATAAAGCGCTGCACCGCCTTTAGAGAATGGGTTCTTGCCAGTCCATCACCGCTTGTAGTTTGGCAGGATCCATAGCCAATCCCTGGGCGGAGATGATATAGCCCAGAAAAGGTAAGGACTCCTGCTCAAACACACATTTCTCCAACTTTGCGTAGAGGGAATTTGCCCGTAGGAGGTCGAAGACTCTGCAAACATCTCTCCGGTGGGAGTCAATATCTGTGGAAAAGATGAGAATATCATCCAGATAGACTACGACTGAGGTGGAGAGCATATCCCGGAAGATGTCATTAACAAAGTCTTGGAAGACGGCTGGGGCATTACAGAGCCCGAAGGGCATCACCAGATATTCATAGTGCCCGTCCCTGGTATTAAAAGCCGTCTTCCATTCGTCCCCCTCACGGATGCGTATCAGGTTATAAGCACCCCGCAGATCTAACTTCGTAAATATCCTTGCCCCCCGTAGCCTATCAAATAGCTCAGAGATTAGAGGCAACGGGTATTTATTCTTAACGGTGATGGCATTAAGACCCCTGTAATCGATGCATGGACGTAACTCTCCGTTCTTCTTCTGCACGAAGAAGAACCCCGCCCCTGCAGGTGACACTGACTTCCTAATGAATCCTCTTGCCAAGTTCTCCTGGATATATTGGGACATAGCCTCCGTCTCCGGGGAGAGAAAGGGGATAGACCCGTCCCCGAGGAGGTTCTGCTCCAGGCAAGAGGTCAATAGGACAGTCATAGGGACGGTGAGGTGGAAGGACTTCTGCAGCCTTTTTGGAGAATACGTCTGCATATGACCAATAGTAATTAGGAAGAGAAGTAAGATCTGCGGGCATCTCTGTAGTGGCCACCTGAATGCATTCCCTCATACATCTGCCTTTACATGACTCACCCCAACCCAATATCCTCCCAGAGTTCCACTCAATGTGTGGGGAATGGAAATGGAGCCAGGGCATCCCTAACAAGATCTCGTCTATTCCCTCGGGAATGACTAAAAGTGAGATAATCTCTTGATGGGAAGGTGACATTGACAACGTGAAAGGGATGGTCTGATGTGTGATTGGTGAAGGCAGTGTCGACCCATTCACTACTCGAACAGTCACGGGTTTGGCGAGCATCACCAGAGGTATAGAGTGGCGGAGAGCGAAGGTAGAAGACATGAAATTTCCTTCGGCTCCAGAATCCACACAAAGCGTGACTGTTAAAGTGGATGAGCCAAAATTGATTGTCCCCCTAAAGGACAACTTGGAGGCGTGTACTGCTGTGTCTAGTGAACCCCCTCCAATGGTTACTAGACCGGTCGTTTCCCGACCGCCGTGGACATTTGTTAGCATAATGCCCTATTTGTTGGCAGGCATTACAGATACTCGAGCAGCCCGAGACTTAGGTCTCACTCGAGAAATCTCCATGGCCTCAGGGGAATCGGACGCCTGAATGGAAGATTCCAGAGGTCTGGCGAAGGTGGGCGCCAGCCGGAACCTCTGCCTACACTGGGCCCGCTCCAACCTCCGCTCGTTAAAACGAAGGTCGATGCGGGTAGATATGGTAATGAGCTCCTCCAGTGTGGCAGGAATCTCCCTGGTGGACAAGGCGTCCTTCACATGGTCTGCCAGTCCCCTCCAGTACACGGGTATAAGGACTTTATCTGGCCAATCCAGCTCAGAGACCAGAGTCCGAAATTGTACGGCAAACTGGCTGACCATGGATGAACCCTGAGTGATAGCCAACAATTGAAGAGCCGTATCGTGGGTGACACGAGGTCCTAAAAAGACTTGTTTAAGAGTGTCCAAGAAGAGAGGAGCACTTTGCACCACACGATCATCGCGCTCCCATAACGGTGTTTCCCACTCCAACGCCCTGCTCGACAAAAGGGATATGATAAAACCCACTTTCGCCCGCTCCGTGGGATAACGTGCAGCCAGAAGCTCTAGATGTATGGAGCACTGACTGACGAAACCCCGACATTGTTTACTGTCACCGGTAAACTTGTCTGGAAGTGGGAGGCGGGAAATAGTCGCAGCAGGGGTAGCAGAGGACAAACTGGCGGCGGCCACACTAGCAGCCTGAACCGCGACTGCGGTAACATCCACCGCTGAGGTTGTGCGCTCTAGAGTCGCCAACCTACCCTCCAGCTGCTGGATATACCGCTGCAGATGCTGGTCGTCCGCCATTTTACCAGCCAGACCCTGGCGCTAATATTATGTTAAGGCTGGCGGAACGCACAAAATAATATAAATAATAAGTGCGTTCGCAGCCCGGGGTCCACTGTGCAGGTGAAGCCCGCTGCTGGCAAAAAGGCGCAAGAAGCAAACTCTGTTATCCCGCAGAGCTGCCAACATAAACGCCGTAATGCGCTGTGGCAATGAGTGCGAACTCTGTTACTCCACAGAGCCGCTAGAAGAGGAGCCGCAACGCTATATGGCGATGTGTGCGCACTCACTAGACACAACTGAGTGGCAAAGAAAACACGCTAGGGCGCTGACTAGCGTTGAAAGCGAACCCTGTTACGTCACAGGGCCGCTGAGAAAAAGCACTGTGTCCTGTAAGGCTCCCAGATACACAGTTAAGTGCTAAGCGCACATAAAGCGTGATCATGCGCTAATGTCCTCGCGGGAGTCACCCGCAATCTATGGCGTCTGAACGCCAGACCCTGAATACGGCAATCAAACTCCTCACCGGTTATGCCGGTAATCTAGGGCATCTAGGACACCGACCCTGACCAGCTACCATACCAAACTCCTCACCGATTAAGTCGGTATTCTAGTGGCTTATTTCAGCCGGGTCCCTATCCACACATACACATGACCACACTGGCGCATAGCATACAATGATTGATATTAGCGCATGGCGGCCCAGCCATGCTACCCTTTTATAGCAACAGCTACAGGACCTTCCAGGAACAAGGACCAATGAGAAGCTGTTACAAACAAACGTAGCTACATGACCTTCCTGGCGGACCAATAGGAGCCGCTGCAGCACCTGAACATGTGACCCCTGATCTCCAATGAGAGATCTCACTCTGGCCATGCTCAGATGGGAAAACGCAGGACTTTGTCTCAAAGACGACTGCTCCAGCACTGGCTATAATAGCAGATCCAGGAAAGGCAGCAGCAAGTCACTGCACAGTAGAGGAGTGGGCAAGACGCCTGGACCGATGTCTCTGCTGACAGACTCCACTGCGGCCGGAGATGAATGGGAGACCGCAGCGGGACGGGTTCGAGACTCCCCTTGTGCAGCAGTGGGAAATCGAACCCTAACAGCGGGGCACATATAACCTGATACGTATCCATGAGGGGGACGAATGGAAGAAGTCATTTAACACTAGGGACGGTCACTATGAATATCTGGTGATGCTCCTCTGGTAGCCATCATTAAGAAAGGTGGTAATCCCAAGCTGTGGTCGGAGGAGGTCTCCAAGGCTTTTACCTCCATAAAGTCTCACTTTGCTAGCGCTCCCATTTTACATCGTCCCGATGTTGATAAGCCATTCATTATGGAGGTGAATACTTCTTCCATCGGTGCTGGAGCTGTCCTCTTTCAGAAGGATGCTCAAGGTCGAAAACATCCCTGTTTTTTCTGCTCTAAGACCTTCACAATAGGGGAGAGGAATTATTCCATCGGGGACAAGGAGTTGCTAGCTGTGAAGTTGGCCTTTTCGGAATGAAGACATCTCCTAGAGGCCCTTAAATCAGGCAGTCATATCGCACAAAATAGTTAATAAATAACATTTCCCACATGTCTACTTTGCCGCAGCACAATTTTGAAAACATAATTTTTTGTTAGGAAGTTAATAGGGTTAAAAGTTGACCAGCAATTTCTCATTTTTTACAACAAAATTTGCAAAGCTATTTTTTTAGGGACCACCTCACATTTGAAGTGATTTTAAGGGGCCTATATGACAGAAAATCACCAAAACTTACACCATTCTAAAAACTGAACCCCTCAAGGTACTCAAAACCCCATTCAAGGAGTTTATTAACCCTTCAGGTGCTTCACAGGAATTTTTGAAATGTGGAAGAAAAAAATAAGCATTTACTTTTCTTTCACAAAAATTTTCCTTTAGACCTATTTTTTTTACTTTTGCAAGGGTAACAGGAGAAAATGAACCATATATTTTTTTGTGTAAGCATACTGATACCCCATATGTGGAGTAAAACTATTGTTTGGGCGCATGGCACGGCTCAGAAGGGAAGTAGTGCCATTTGACTTTTTGAATGTAAAATATGCTGGAATAATTAGCAGTTGCCATGTCGTGTTTGGAGAGCCCCTGATGTGCCTAAACAGTGAAAACCCTTAACAAGTGACACCATTTTGGAAACTAGACCCCTTCGGGAATTTATCTACAGATGTAGTGACGATTTTGACTCCACTGGTGTTTTCCAGAAACAGGCAGCAGTGGATGTTGCTGAGTGAAAATTGCAAACTGTCGTTATAGTGACCAGTGCATTGTAGTGACCAATACATTATGCCCAGCTCATGCTCCTTGAGACACGCACCTGTAAATTAGGCGGGCTCTCATCACTACAGAAATGCCAAACATGTGGGTGCTAAGTGTTGTTTAGGCACACTGGGGCTCAGAAGGGAGGGGGCATTTGGATTTTCGAGCGCAGAATTTGCTGAATTTCTTTTGGGGAGCATGAAGCCATTTAGCTTTTCCAGAGCCTTTGTGCTACCAGTAACGTGGAAGCCCCCTATATTTCCGTTAACAAATGACAGTACTGAGTGAGGGCTTGCTTTCTTTTGTGGATTGATTTGAAGCTTTTATTGGGAACATTTTACATAACATTTGGGATCACATTTATCTGGTGCTCTACGCTGACTACTAGTTTGGCGTTTCCATCTAAATCTCTGAGTGATGTGACAGATGAAACCCCTGAGGTATCCATTCACTATAATGAGGCAGCAGATTTACTCTGGACTCTGTCTGACCTCTGTTCAGCAGTTTCCTTGATTTCAAAAGTTCACAAAACTGTGGCCGACGGCACTTTTATGCAATCCTAAAAAGCCGGCCCCTGCCGGATCACAGGTCCTATGGTGTTCACAGTGCCTCCATCTGCCTCATTATAGGGAATCTTCCACTGGGGGTTATGTCTGAATCATGTATTTCAGAGATTTACACGGAAACCCCGCTATAAGCACTCAGCGCAAAATAAATGTGCGCCTAGCTTTACTGCGATCTTTGGGAGGCAGAATGAAAAAATCAACAGCATGTGAAGAATTGGTTTTATTTATTTTTATGCCGTTTCTCATGCAGTATAAGTGATTAGGAGACTCTATTCTTCGGGTGGGTGCGATTACAGCTATACCCGATTTATATCGGGGTTTTTTGCTTGACAGCTGTCACACACTAAAAGCTTTTTATTGCGAGAACTAGTTTTTGCATCACCATATTTTGAGAGCTATAATTTTTTCACATTTCGGCCAACAGAGTCATGTTATGGCTTGTTTTTTTTGGAGACGAGCTGATGTTTTCATTGGTACCATTTTCAGGCACATGACATTTTTTGATTGCTTTCTATTCCAATTTTCGGGGACAGAATGAACAAAAACCAGCAATTCATGAATTGCTTTTTGTTTTTTTTTCTTTTATACAGTTCCGCGTGTGGTAAAATTGATAAGGCAGCTTTATTCTTCGGGTCAGTACAATTACAGCGATACCTCATTTATTATTTTTTATGTTTTAGCACTATTACACAATAAAAACTATTTCATAGAAAAAATAATTGTTTTTGCATCGCTTTATTCTGAGAGCTATAAATTTTTTATTTTTCTGCTGAATGGTGGCTTGTTTTTTGGGAGACAAGATGACATTTTCAGCGGTACCATTTTTATTTACATCCATCTTTTTTATTGCGTTTTATTGCACTTATTGTTCTGCAGTATGATAATAAAGCATAGTCTTTTGCCTCATTTTTTATTTATTTTTTTACGGTGTTCACTGAAGGGGTTAACTAATGGGATAATTTTATAGAGCTGGACATGACAGACACGGTGATACCAAATATGTGTACTTTTAATTTTTTTTATTTACATACGGTAAATAAATGTATTTATTGGAAAAATATTTATTTTATTTTTTTTCTTTATTTAGGAATTTAAAAAAATATATTTTTACACATTCTAATATTTTTTTTAACTTTTTTACATTGTCCCAGGATAGGACATCACTATATAATGTCAAATCGCTGATCTGACACTTTTCCCTGCTTAGTATCAGATCAGCAATCTGACAGGCAGGGAAGGAGGCATGCCAACACCTGAGTAGGCACTCACAAGCCACCTCCCTGCAGGACCCCGCAGCCATCTTGGTGCCGGGGGTCTCCATGGAGACCATCAGGTCTTCGCAATTGCATCGCGGTGTGCTGATGGAAACTCGTAGGGAGCCCCCTCCCTGCGCAATGCTACTCTATGCCGCTGTCCCTACTGACTGCAGCATCAGGGGTTAAATTCCCACGATCAGTGCTGCGGGGTGTCAGCTGTCAGCGTGAGGCCGCGTGATCGGTGCGCCGTACTAGTACTGCTGTTTTCGGGAACGCACCTCCTGCAGAGCAGTACTAGTACAGCGCATGTCGGGAAAGGGTTAATAACTTTATGTGTGTACATTCTGGCAGCCAATCAGGGAGCAGAAAACCATCCACAACATCATGACACAAGGTCTTCTGTGATTGGCTGCCAAAGTCACATATCCCTGTCCATATAAAAAGTGGACATCTTGTTTTGCTGTCGCTATGTTCTCAGTGTCACAGTGCAGAGAATCCACTCCTGCTACTGCTGCTGCTGAAAGTAAACTTGCTAGATAGCATCCTGTCCTGTATGAAATCGAACTTCCAGCATCTAACTACATTGTAGTTAAACTGTGTTGCAGTCTCAGAAGACCCCATTTCCAAAATTGTTTGGGAAAAAACTGTGTTGCTATGAGGAATCAGAAGGTCAGATTTTCCTCTAAAAAATCGTTACGCCTAATATTGGGGTTCAGCCAGGAATTCCTATTTGCTCATCCAAATTGTTTAGGATAAAACTGTGTTGCACTGAGGAATCAGAAGGCCAGATTTCCTAATCAAAATCGTTTGCAGGCACCAGGCCTTATTTCATAATCAAAATCGTTTGGGATAATAGTCTGGTGCAGACACTAGACCTAATTTTTTAATGAAAAACGTTTAGCCTAATATTCAGGTGCAGGCACTAGACCTCATTTCATAATTGAAATAATTTGGGATAATATCCTAGTGCAGGCACTAGAACTCATTTCATAATCCAAACCTGAACTCATCATCTTTCCCCCATCTCACAGATCTTCCTTACCTGATCTATCTATCACAATTAACGACATCACGCTTTCCCCCGCTCCGGAAGTCCGCTGCCTCGGAGTAACCCTTGACTCTGCCCTGTCCTTCAAACCGCACATCCAAGCTCTTTCTACATCCTGTCGCCTTCAGCTCAAAAATATTTCCAGAATCCATCCTTTCCTCAACCCTCAATCTACTAAAATGATTGTGCATGCCCTCATCATCTCCCGCCTCGACTACTGCAACATCCTTTTCTGGGGCCTCCCTGCTAACACCCTCGCACCTCTCAGTCCATCCTTAACTCTGCTGCTCGACTAATTCATCTCTCTCCTCGCTACTCATCCGCTTCTCCCCTCTGCAAATCTCTTCACTGGCTCCCATTCCCTCAGCGTAACTAGTTCAAATTACTAATACTGACCTACAAAGCCATCCATAATCTGTCTCATCCATATATCTCTGAACTATTCTCCCGATACCTTCCCTCACGTAATTTCCGATCCTCCCAAGACCTCCTTCTCTCCTTCACATTTATTCGCTCCTCACCCAACTGCCTCCAAGACTTCTCCCGAATATCCCCCATCCTCTGGAATTCTTTGCCCAAACACGTCCGACTATCAACCACATTTGGATCCTTCAGACGGAACCTGAAAACCCACCTCTTCAGGAAAGCTTACAGCCTGCAATGACCCTGCTACCTCCTCACCACTATCGGAGATATCGCTTCAACCAACACTGCTGCAACCCACCAACCTCCTGTCTCCTTCCCCACATCCTGTAGGATATAAGCATGAAAGGGCAGGGTCCTCTCCCCTCTGTATCAGTCTGTCATTGTTAGTTTGTTTACTGTAAGTGACATCTGTAATTTGTATGTAACTCCTTCTCATGTACAGCACCATGGAATCAATGGTGCTATATATATAAATAAATAATAATAATCCAAATCGTTTGAAATAATAGTCTGGTGCAAGCACCAGACCTCATTTCATAATCCAAATAATTTGCGATAGTAGTCTAGTGCAGGCACCAGACCTTATTTCGTAATCAAAATCGCTTGGGATAATACTATGGTGCAAGCACCAGACCTCATTTTATAATATAAGTAGAGTTGAGCGATACTTTCCGATATCCAAAAGTATCGGAATCGGAATGGTATCGCCGATACCCAAAAAATATCGGCGATACCCGATACCGATACCGGAAATCCAATGTAAGTCTATGGGAACAAAATATCGGAATTAAAAAAAACCCATTCTTGCCTTGTTGGTTAATTGTACATGAAGGAAAACAACAAAGAGTAATGTAGAATGTATTGGGGAAGGTTGAGGAGACATTAAAGGCATAGATGTTTAACCCAATCAAATGGAATAGCATAAATATTTTTTTTTTAAAGATGTTCGGATTGACGAAGAAATTGACAATGTTGTTAATGTTTTTTCTATTTTGGCAAATATGTATATTTCACAACTTCCATGCTCTTCACCTTTTTAACTTTTGACACACTTTCTCCTTCATAATCTTCAGCAGCATCATCTTTTTCATCAAATTATTCTTCATCTTCACCTTCTTTATCTTCTTCTTAAACTTCTTGCTATTCATCTTTTTGTTAACATTACTCATATTCTTCTTATTAAACTATTATTCTTATTCATATTGTACTTCATCTTCTTCATCATATTCTTATTTGTGACAGAGAATCCTGTACTTGTAATCTGTCAAAGTATGAATTTTTCATCCTTCCGTTCTTGCTGTCACAAAAGATTTAAATTACAACAGTATTTGTCCGTGTTCAGTTTAGCCTGCAGCAGCAGGCATTTTCCAGGGGCACCACGAGGAGGAACGGACTCACCCCCATACACTGCTTAGTCTTCTTCTGCTTATAATTTAGAGCATATATTTTGCTCTTCATTTTGGTCTTATACTTCATGTTCTTCTGCTTTTTGATCTTCTGCTTATTGTTCTTAAGTCTCTTGTTCTGTATCTTGTAGTTTGTCTTAACCTTCTTAGTCCTGTTTGGTAATCTTTTATTTCTTCTTTGTGATGGTGTTTAGGCTGGTTGGCTTGATGCTCGTCGTCCTTGTGGTCGTCATCTTCTTCGGGGTGGTCATCAGGGTCGTCGTCTTAATTGTTGGAGATCCAGAGTGATTACCCAAAAAAGCATTGAAAAAATCTTCAATTTGTAAATGTAGCAGAAGGTACAAGAGTCAATGCAAGTAACGAGGACCAGCTGACTGTGCTGGAACCCGGAGGGGCAGCAGAAGGAAAAGAGCCAATGGCACAACCGAGGACCAGCTGACGTTACTGGGACACGGTTACTAAGCAGGAGGTACCTGTGCTCCAAAGCACTACCAAGGACCAGCAGACGTTGCTGGAACTCGGATACCGAGATGGAGGCACCTAGGCCAAAGGCACTGCGGAGAACCAGCTGACGGTACTGGAACCCGGACGGGTAGCAGAAGGTACAAGAGCCAATGCAAGTAACGAGGACCAGCTGACTGTGCTGGAACCCGGAGGGGCAGCAGAAGGAAAAGAGCCAATGGCACAACCGAGGACCAGCTGACGTTACTGGGACACGGTTACTAAGCAGGAGGTACCTGTGCTCCAAAGCACTACCAAGGACCAGCAGACGTTGCTGGAACTCGGATACCGAGATGGAGGCACCTAGGCCAAAGGCACTGCGGAGAACCAGCTGACGGTACTGGAACCCGGACGGGTAGCAGAAGGTACAAGAGTCAATGCAAGTAACGAGGACCAGCTGACTGTGCTGGAACCCGGAGGGGCAGCAGAAGGAAAAGAGCCAATGGCACAACCGAGGACCAGCTGACATTACTGGGACACGGTTACTAAGCAGGAGGTACCTGTGCTCCAAAGCACTACCAAGGACCAGCAGACGTTGCTGGAACTCGGATACCGAGATGGAGGCACCTAGGCCAAAGGCACTGTGGAGAACCAGCTGACGGTAATGGAACCCGGACGGGTAGCAGAAGGTACAAGAGCCAATGCAAGTAACAAGGACCAGCTGACTGTGCTGGAACCCGGAGGGGCAGCAGAAGGAAAAGAGCCAATGGCACAACCGAGGACCAGCTGACGTTACTGGGACACGGTTACTAAGCAGTAGGTACCTGTGCTCCAAAGCACTACCAAGGACCAGCAGACATCGCTGGAACTCGGATACCGAGATGGAGGCACCTAGGCCAAAGGCACTGCGGAGAACCAGCTGACGGTACTGGAACCCGGACGGGTAGCAGAAGGTACAAGAGCCAATGCAAGTAACGAGGACCAGCTGACTGTGCTGGAACCCGGAGGGGCAGCAGAAGGAAAAGAGCCAATGGCACAACCGAGGACCAGCTGACGTTACTGGGACACGGTTACTAAGCAGGAGGTACCTGTGCTCCAAAGCACTACCAAGGACCAGCAGACGTTGCTGGAACTCGGATACCGAGATGGAGGCACCTAGGCCAAAGGCACTGCGGAGAACCAGCTGACGGTACTGGAACCCGGACGGGTAGCAGAAGGTACAAGAGCCAATGCAAGTAACGAGGACCAGCTGACTGTGCTGGAACCCGGAGGGGCAGCAGAAGGAAAAGAGCCAATGGCACAACCGAGGACCAGCTGACGTTACTGGGACACGGTTACTAAGCAGGAGGTACCTGTGCTCCAAAGCACTACCAAGGACCAGCAGACGTTGCTGGAACTCGGATACCGAGATGGAGGCACCTAGGCCAAAGGCACTGCGGAGAACCAGCTGACGGTACTGGAACCCGGACGGGTAGCAGAAGGTACAAGAGCCAATGCAAGTAACGAGGACCAGCTGACTGTGCTGGAACCCGGAGGGGCAGCAGAAGGAAAAGAGCCAATGGCACAACCGAGGACCAGCTGACGTTACTGGGACACGGTTACTAAGCAGGAGGTACCTGTGCTCCAAAGCACTACCAAGGACCAGCAGACGTTGCTGGAACTCGGATACCGAGATGGAGGCACCTAGGCCAAAGGCATTGCGGAGAACCAGCTGACGTACTGGAACCCGGACGGGTAGCAGAAGGTACCCATGGAAATTAAGTTGACAGGCCGCGAGCCAGCCGCAGTTACCGAATCCCACAGTACTACAGTGGGTGATTGTCCTATTGTCACAACGGAAACAGCCTTTATTTGCATATCCCGCAGCACACATAGGAAGCACCTAAACTCCAAGCACCATAGAGTCGGCTAACCCGACCGCAACACGACAGGACAACTTATTGGAGGCTAAGTGACGTTTACACTGACAGGAAACAGATGGCGTGCTGTAACCAGTCTGGGCAGGAGTGAGTACCCGTGCCAATGACACTTCCGAGTAACAACTGGCGGTGTTGAAGCCCAGGGATGAGAAGACAACAGGGTGGAGGCAGCATGACTTTTTGCCGTTCACACAGCAGGGGAACAGCTGACATTACTGAACCCCAGTAACACAGGAGCAAGTGTTGACTGTGCTAACAGCACTTCCGAGCAACAACTGGCGGTGTTGTAGCCCAGGGATGAGAAGAGAACATGGTGGAGGCAGCAGGACTTTTTGCCGTTCACACAGCAGGGGAACAGCTGACATTACTGAACCCCAGTAACACAGGAGCAAGTGTTGACTGTGCTAACAGCACTTCCGAGCAACAACTGGCGGTGTTGTAGCCCAGGGATGAGAAGAGAACATGGTGGAGGCAGCAGGACTTTTTGCCATTCACACAGCAGGGGAACAGCTGACATTACTGAACCCCAGTAACACAGGAGCAAGTGTTCACTGTGCTAACAGCACTTCCGAGCAACAACTGGCAGTGTTGTAGCCCAGGGATGAGAAGAGAACATGGTGGAGGCAGCAGGACTTTTTGCCGTTCACACAGCAGGGGAACAGCTGACATTACTGAACCCCAGTAACACAGGAGCAAGTGTTGACTGTGCTAACAGCACTTCCGAGCAACAACTGGCGGTGTTGTAGCCCAGGAATGAGAAGAGAACATGGTGGAGGCAGCAGGACTTTTTGCCGTTCACACAGCAGGGGAACAGCTGACATTACTGAACCCCAGTAACACAGGAGCAAGTGTTGACTGTGCTAACAGCACTTCCGAGCAACAACTGGCGGTGTTGTAGCCCAGGGATGAGAAGAGAACATGGTGGAGGCAGCAGGACTTTTTGCCGTTCACACAGCAGGGGAACAGCTGACATTACTGAACCCCAGTAACACAGGAGCAAGTGTTGACTGTGCTAACAGCACTTCCGAGCAACAACTGGCGGTGTTGTAGCCCAGGGATGAGAAGAGAACATGGTGGAGGCAGCAGGACTTTTTGCCGTTCACACAGCAGGGGAACAGCTGACATTACTGAACCCCAGTAACACAGGAGCAAGTGTTCACTGTGCTAACAGCACTTCCGAGCAACAACTGGCGGTGTTGTAGCCCAGGAATGAGAAGAGAACATGGTGGAGGCAGCAGGACTTTTTGCCGTTCACACAGCAGGGGAACAGCTGACATTACTGAACCCCAGTAACACAGGAGCAAGTGTTCACTGTGCTAACAGCACTTCCGAGCAACAACTGGCGGTGTTGTAGCCCAGGGATGAGAAGAGAACATGGTGGAGGCAGCAGGACTTTTTGCCGTTCACACAGCAGGGGAACAGCTGACATTACTGAACCCCAGTAACACAGGAGCAAGTGTTGACTGTGCTAACAGCACTTCTGAGCAACAACTGGCGGTGTTGTAGCCCAGGGATGAGAAGAGAACATGGTGGAGGCAGCAGGACTAGTGTTGAGCGATATTGCTCGATATCTAAAAATATCGTATCGAAATTATATCGCCGATAGCACTAAATACGTCGATATCCGATTCCGATTGCGGAAGTCCAATGTAAGTCTATGGGAACAAAATATCGCAACTAAAAAAAACCTTTATTTCCTTGTAAACACTAAATATACACACATAGAATACATATATATATTGTGACATTCCAGGGGGTTTAGCTCTAGGATCACTGTCTGGGTAGACAGAATGGCATGAAAACAGTTCATTCAGACAGCAGTTCTGGTGCAAAACTGGCCGCAACCAGCTTTATTAAAGTCCACAGCAAACAGATTAAAACAAAGCATAAACAGAAAACCTAGGCTTGTCTAGCCTCTAATTACACTTAGATAGATGGCCCTCTCTATCCGGGACCCAGACTCTACCAGTCTGTGCCCAAAACAACACATATCACATATGTTACCAGTTTGGAGCTTCACAGATACTCCTCCTTGTGTCTGAAGGCACCTTCCATGTCCAGACTTGAGAGAGATCCACTCCTATTCAGCCGCTCTTCACACGGATTCGCACTGAGACTACTCCTATGTCCGGGGTCCTTCCTGCACCCAAACTGAGATAGCTCAAACACTCTTGGAGACTGCTTCCTTGTGCCAGGACACCTCTCTGTGTCCAGGCTAAAGACAGCTCTAACACTCTTGGAGACTGTTTCTTGTGCCAGGACACCTTCCTGTGTCCAGGCTAAACTAGCTCTCAGATTGTGTTTGCAGACACCTACTTCTGGTCTCCTAATTAAGACCTGAGTAGTTTCAGGCTTGTGCTGCAAGTGTGTGCTGAATGTGAGGTGTAGTGACCTTTCTCTACCACTAGGTTTACAAAGCCACACATTTCCCTTATACCTAGGTGAAATGTACACCCCATTCATCACATATTCACTCACTGTCTCACATATCCCCTCCCTCTTCTCCAGACCGGAGGGCTGGTCATCCAGACCGGAGGGCTGGTCAACAATCCAACAGAGACAGTGAACTCTGGACCAGTCATGGCCCTCATCAGCTTCATCCTCACCACTGTCATAGCCAACATCAGTTTTCTCTTCATCTGAAGCATCCGCACTACCCTGTACCCTCCCAGGCCTATACTCTCTGCGGGCCTCGGGTATCCTGCACGGTTTCATCTTGACCTTAGGACCGGGCTCATTTTCGATATAGTGCCTGGCCAGAGAAGTACGACCCGACACATCAGAACACTTCTGCTGACTCTTCCTCAGAAACTCACGTACCTCCTGTCCCTGGTGCACTGACCATGTGTCACCAACTATCACAGAAGGTATAGGGGTTTTTTCACTTTTCTCCAGTTCCCCACTTTCAGGCTCTTCTGGCAGGACATGCCCAGAAGCCCCACCGTCAGTCCTAGACTCTACCTCTTCAGCCACATCACTTTGGTCTCCAATATCTCCATTTATTCCAGCCCTCAAGTTCTCCTTGATAGCGGCATCTGTATACTCAGAACCCGCCGGATTCTTCTCTTCCACCTCGTTCTGCATCCCATCTGGGCTCCCGTGTGTCTGCAGCGGCAACAGAGTGACACATCGCTTTTCCCATTTGTTGGGACGTGGCTCCGATGTAGCCTCCCTGAAAGTGCGCTTGAGCTCACCAATGCCAGCTACTGATCCGGACCGTAACCCGTCCACGCCGCTGTCTTCGGCAGAAACAGATTCCTGGACAGAGTCAGTCCCCATATCTTCAGTCTTGCTCCTCACAGCTTCACTTGAAACCTCAGCTTCTGATGAGGCATCTGGCTTGGTGACCACCACTTCCATGGCTTTTTCCACCTCTGCAGCATCACCTTCAGAGTCCTTGGCATGATGCAGATCCACACCACACACTGACAACTTCTCATCTTCAACAGCATCCACTTGTGCTGTGTTCAGTTTCAGAGTCCTGCCTTTAAAGCTCAGCTCTCCTCCTTTCACCTTAGTCTTCGCCAGGGAACCGGCCAACTGTAAAACATCTTCAGATGCCATCTTCTGTCTGGCTGTAAGGTCAGCATCAGCTTTCTTCTCAGGACTCTCAACCTCCTCTGCTACCATGCCTTCCTCATTTGCACTGGTTGCTTTATGGTCATCAGATAATTCACTATCACTATCTGACCCCTTTTTCTCAGCCACATCTGGCTCACTGTCAGGGCTATACACTTCATTTTCATTCACATCCTGCTCACTGTCAGGGTTATACAATTCATTTTCATTCATATCCTGCTCACTGTCAGGGTTATACAATTCATTTTCATTCACATCCTGCTCACTGTCAGGGTTATACAATTCATTTTCATTCACATCTTGATCTGGAACCTTAGTTAACATGTCATCCACAACATTAACTTCACCATCTGGTCCCTCAAGTATGTGACTATGTGACAACCCCAGCACTATACTTCTATATAGCTCAGGTACCAGGAGCTGACTCACGACCTCTCCCTGGACTTCAGTGTCCCTATACAACAGGCTATTGTCCACGGCAGCATGATGAAACCTCTTCTCAGAACCAGGCTCCTGGGAAACCTCATTTAGAACAATCATATTTTCCTGTGCCGTCCTAAGAGTGGGGTCTCGCCACTGCTCACTCTCAAAATTGTCACAGGACACAGGTAAGTAAGGGACACTCGGTTCCCGAGAACCACCATCCTCGTCTCCCAACATCACCTGCAAAGGAATTTCATCACTATCACAGTCATCATTATTATCAACATCATTATCATGACTATGATCAGTATTATCATCACTATCATGATCATCATCACTATCATTATCAGCATCAGCATCATTATCATGGTCATCATCATTATCATGATCATCATCATCATTATCATGGTCATCATCATTATCATGATCATCTCATCATCACATAAATTTAACGTCCCACTAGCATTGTGTTCCGCCCCTCGGGACTGCGCACCCTCAATAGGAGCTTCATCACAATGTCCAACAGAATCACCCTTCCCCCAGAGATCCTTAGACCGGGGAAAGTCATTACCCAATATAACGGGGTGCACCAGGGTCTTCACTACCCCCACTTCACATGAAACCTCCCCGAGTTTGGGGACCAAGTCCACGGCAGTCTCTGGGTAGACTTTGGTGTCTTCATGGATGTACACCACACTCAGGTGCTTATCAGGGATGAAGTCCCTATCACTCAGGCTGTCACATACGGAAGTCACTGGACTCTCTGAGTCCAAGAGGGCCTGTGCTGGGCAGTCATTTACAACCACCGGGGACACCTGTGGTCCAGTCTCTTCGGCTGAGGTGGACACACACACAGGTTCTGCGCAGGGAGAGAGGGATCTGCCAACATCACAACACATAGGCTCCCCCTCTATTGGACAGTTGGCTGCAATTTCACGACATCTCCAACCCTGTCCATTACACTTTTCCACCCACATGTCCCCTCGGGCCTGAACCCGCTTATCAGCATACCCCATGTCCCCAACAGCTGGAACGCTCTTACCGCGAGAGTTCAGCGTCCGGGAACTCTGAAGTGACGACCTCTCAGACGGCTGGTCACGGAGACAGTCTTTGCTGGCGAAGGCCTTCTCCAACAGGCTGACCAGACAATTGGCGTCCTGGTGGTCTCCTTGTCCGACCTCTGGCTGTACCTCAGCAGGACGTGCTCGGGTGTAGCGGTTCACTATTACCTTTTCAACTCCATAATCAGGCCTGCTGACTGCAGACTCCCAACTGTATCTCCAGTCACGAACTCCCCTGGCACGGGCTGTCACCGTAACACCCAGCCGGACAAGAATCCCCACTTTCATCTTAGCATAGTTTTGGCGGTCCTGCTCGCTCAGGTCAGCATAGGCCCTTTGGGGCTCTCCAATCAGATAGGGTGCGACCATCATGGCCCATTCAGATAGGGGCAGATTCTCCTTCTCTGCCAGTCTCTCAAACCTAGTG
>JARQOD010000006.1:130354491-130398816 GCA_033576555.1 Oophaga sylvatica
ATGGGGGGGGACCGCAGCGGGAGGGGCCGAGATTCCCTTGTGCACATGGAACCGTCCCAAACACTACAGGCTCAGTATGGGTAGACAAAAAATTTAAAAAAGCTGAAACAGGGTATGTATCACCAAAACCCAAGTATATACAGCGGGCCGGTTTTGGTTTATATTTCACCGCTTGATTATTTTAAATTTTAAGAAAGGGAAGAGGCCAAGCCATGGGTGATGCATTTTTTGCTACATGTTCTAAAATTTACCGGGGGAAAAGCCAAATTTCACATGCCACAAATCAAGCTTGGCCCCTGTTGGGGGAAAATTTGAAAATCTGGAAGAGGGGTTATCTACATTGAAGACCTTTAAAGGGAAAGGTGAAGAGTTCTTAGAAGAGCAAAATTTCCTTCTGGTACAAAAAGAAATTGGGAAGTGAAAATGAAGAAACAAGGGAAATGGAAGCATGTGCCCCAAAAGCAGGAGGATCAGGAGGCAGTCGCACCAATTCTGTCAGAAACCATACCGGGCCCTTTTAAAAAGGGAGAAGTGAAGAAAAAATCGGGAAAAGACTTTGCCCACAAAAGTAACCTTTTTGTACCCCCTCGAGTCTCCTGAATGGAGAAAAAAAAAAAAGTTGTGGAAGAAACGGAGAGTTTTTGTCAGGGGGGTTTCCCCTGTTGAGGGAAAGACTCTATCTGCAGCCCAATAAAACCCTCAAGAAAAATGTGCTGTCTTCCCCGGGTGCAAAATTAAAGAGGTTCTGAAGGGTATCGACCTAAAGATAAAACCCCCATTCCTGCTAATACTTGGGGGAAAAATGACACCACAAGAAGTGACCGGGAAAACCCCACTGCATGACTTTGAAAACTTAGGTAAGAAAGTGAAAGAAGGGGACGCGGTGGTCTTCTCCTCCATCCTTCCATGAGGGCCAGGGAAAAAGGGGGTGGAATAAATTCTGCGGGGTGAACAACTGGCTACGTCATGTGCCGTCAGAAAGGGTTTTGGTTTTCTGGATCACGGAGGAATTCCTTTATGGACACTTGCTAAGAGGGGGTGCACCTTACGAAGACGGAAAACATTTTTTGGAGTCGCCTTCTACATCTCGGGGAGGCTTTAAACTAGAAAAATGTGGGGGGGGAAGCAAAACCCCAGAAAAAAGCCAAACACCTGAAAAAATGTATTGAAACTTGCTATAGAAGGGGAAGGGAAGAACAAAGACAAAAAAATCTACATAATAAAAATATTGAAGAAAGAGAAACCAATCACAAACTAAAGTGTTTCTATACGAATGCACAAAGCATGGGCAACAAACAAGGAGAACTGGAGCTACTAACGCAGGAGAAGAAATATGATGTCATTGGAATCACTGAGACTTGGTGGGACGATACACATGATTGGAATACAAGGCTAGAAGGTTACAACTTATTTGCAAGAAACAGACTTGATAAACGAGGAGGAGGGTTGCATTGTATGTTAGAAAAGCGTATATCTGCACAGAGATTGAAGCTTCAGAGACTGGGAGTTCTGTGGAAACTGTTTGGGTAAGAATACAAGGACAGAACAATGGAAAGGACACCATTGTAGGCATTTACTACAGGCCGCCTGTGCAAGCTGAAGATATGGATGAACTCTTTATGCATCAAATGGCCAAGTTCTCCAAAAAATATGACATAGTGGTCATGGGAGATTTCAACTATCCAGACATTTGTTGGGAATCTCTCTCAGGCAAAACTAACAGGTCCAGGAAATTCTTATCCTCTCTTGCTGACAACTTTATCTTCCAAAAAGTAATGGAGAAAACAAGGGGATCTGCTACCTTGGATCTAATCCTCATAAACAGGGAGGAAATGGTGGAGGAGGTAAGAGTGGCTGGGACCCTAGGAGGTAGTGACCATGCTATTTTAGAATTTTGGATAACAAGAGGAGGAAGACCTGTGAAGACTCAGACGTCAAGGTTAGATTTCAGAAAGGCAGATTTTAAGGAACTCAGAAAGAGAATTGGAGGGATCCAATGGCTGGATATCCTTAAGGACAAAAATGTCCAGGAAGGATGGAAAATCTTGAAAAATGAGATTCTCAAAGCACAATCGTTAACAATTCCGAAAAGAGGGAAGAATGGGAAGCATTTAAGGAAACCAGGATGGATGAACATAGAACTTAAGCACATGCTAAAAAGGAAGAAAGAAATGTTTATCAAATGGAAAGAGGGAGGCATATCTAAAGAAGAATATAATGCCGTCTGCAGAACCTGCAGGGCACAAATCAGATTATCTAAAGCTGACAATGAATTAAGGCTTGCAAGTGACGTCAAAAGCAACAAAAAAGGATTTTGGGGATACGTCAAAAGTAAAAGAAAAGTCAAAGATGCTATAGGATTTTTACATGATGAAAATGATGAAATGGTAAGTCAGGATGTTGAGAAGGCTGAACTTTTAAATTCCTATTTTGCATCTGTTTTCTCTCAGAAAGGAAATGTAACATCAACTGATCTTCACTGTCCTATTAAAGGAATAGAAGAATCCAGGATATCTATAAACAGAAAGACAGTGAGGAAACACTTAGCTAACCTAAATGAATTCAAGTCTCCAGGTCCAGATGAATTACACCCCAGGGTACTGAAGGAGATAGCAGAAGAAATTCTTGAACCACTGTCCATAATCTTTGAAAATTCTTGGAGAACAGGAGAAGTCCCAGAAGACTGGAGAAGAGCAAATGTTGTTCCTATCTTCAAAAAGGGGAAGAAGGTGGACCCAGGGAACTACAGGCCGGTGAGTCTGACTTCTATACCAGGAAAGATCTTTGAACAAATTATTAAAGAACATGTATGCAAGTACCTGGATAAGAATGAAGTGATTAAACAGAGTCAGCATGGATTTGTAACTAATCCTGTCATGTCAGACTAACTTAATTTCCTTCTATGACAGAATCACTGACTGGGTGGATCAGGGAAATGCTGTAGATATAGTATATCTTGACTTCAGCAAAGCATTTGACAAAGTATCTCACACAATCCTTATTGAAAAAATGACTAAGTATGGAATGGACAAGGCAACTGTTAGGTGGATTCATAACTGGCTTAGTGATCGGACCCAAAGAGTGGTTGTAAATGGCTGCACATCCAGTTGGAAGAATGTCTCAAGTGGGGTACCACAAGGCTCTGTTTTGGGCCCTGTATTGTTCAACATCTTTATCAATGATTTAGATGAAGGAATTGAGGGTAAACTGATCAAATTTGCTGATGACACAAAGCTAGGAGGGGTAGCTAATACTAGAGAAGAGAGAGAGAGGATTCAAAAAGATATACATAAACTGGAGCAGTGGGCAGCAACTAACAGAATGGATTTTAACAGGGAAAAATGCAAAGTACTACATCTGGGCAATAAAAATGAAAAAAGCATATACAAAATGGGAGGAATAGGGCTAAGTAACAGCACATGTGAAAAAGACTTGGGTATACTAATTGATCACAGACTTAACATGAGTCAACAGTGTGATGCAGCAGCAAAAAAGGCAAATGCAATTCTAGGATGTATCAACAGAAGCATACAGTCTAGATCACGTGAGGTCATTATTGCCCTCTACTCCTCTTTGGTCAGACCTCATCTGGAATACTGTGTCCAGTTTTGGGCACCACATTTTAAAAAGGACATCAACAAACTGGAGCAAGTTCAGAGAAGAGCCACCAGAATGGTGACCGGTCTGCAAACCATGTCCTATGAGGAACGGTTTGCAGGATTTGGGAATGTTTAGCTTGCAAAAAAGAAGACTGAGAGGAGACTTAATAGCTGTCTACAAATATCTCAAGGGCTGTCACATTGTAGAAGGATCATCTTTATTCTCATTTGCGCAAGGAAAGACTAGAAGCAATGGGATGAAACTGAATGGGAGGAGACACAGATTAGATATTAGAAAAAACTTTTTGACAGTTAGGGTGATCAATGAGTGGAACAGGCTGCCACAAGAGGTGGTGAGTTCTCCTTCAATGGAAGTCTTCAAACAGAGGCTGGATAGACATCTGTCTGGGATGATTTAGAGAATCCTGCTTTGAGCAGGGGGTTGGACCAGATGACCCAGGAGGTCCCTTCCAACTCTACCATTCTATGATTCTATGATTCTATGATTGAAAATATTGTAAATTATTATTTATTTATTATTATTATACATTTATATAGCGCCATTTATTCCATGGCGCTTTACATATGAAAAGGGAAAAATATAGACAGGTACAATAAACATGTGCTAGACAAGGGACACACAAGTACAGAAGGAGAGAGGACCCTGCCCGCGAGGGCTCACAGTCTACAGGGATGGGTGAGAATACACTAGGAGAGGGTAGAGCTGGTCGTGCGATGGTTCAGTAAATCTCCGTATATATTTCAGGGGTCAGACACGGACGCTCACAGGCTCAGTATGGATTAGACGAGAATATAAAAAAGCTGCAACCGGGTACTGTATCACCAGATACCAGGTATATATAGTATATTGAAATATTGTAAATCTCCGTATATATTTCATGAGTCAGACACAGACGCTCTCAGGCTCAGTTTGGATTACACAAGAATATAAAAAGCTGAAAAAGGGTACTATTTCACCAGAGACCAGGTATATATAGTATAGTGAAAATATTGTAAATCTCCGTATATATTTCAGGAGTCAGACAAAGACGCTCACAGGCTCAGTATGGATTAGACAAAAATATAAAAAGCAGATCCGCAAGAAATAATCACACATGTGGGCCAATGTTCCAAGTGTCAATGAGGCACTTAGAGTGGTGGGTGGAGGAGGACTTTCTGGCAAAAAGGGTACTGTATCACAAGCGTACAGCTGTATACAGTGTAGGGGTAATTGTTAATCTCCATATATATTTCCGGAGTAACAGACAGAAGCTCACAGGCTCAGTATGGATCACACCAGAATATAAAAAGTAGAAAAAGGGTATAGTATCAGAAGCGTACAGCTGTATACAGTATTGGGGTAATTTTAAATCTCCGTATATATTTCCTGAGTCAGACACAGACTCTCACAGGCTCAGTATGGATCACACCAGAATATAAAAAGCAGATGCGCAAGAAATAATCACACATGTGGGCCAATGTTCCAGGTGTTAATGATGCACTTAGAGTGGTGGGTGGAGGAGGACTTTCTGGCAAAAAGGGTACTGTATCACAAGCGTACAGCTGTATCCAGTGTAGGGGTAATTGTTAATCTCCATATATATTTCCGGAGTAACAGACAGAAGCTCACAGGCTCAGTATGGATCACACCAGAATATAAAAAGTAGAAAAAGGATATTGTATCAGAAGCATACAGCTGTATACAGTATTGGGGTAATTTTAAATCTCCGTATATATTTCCTGAGTCAGACACAGACTCTCACAGGCTCAGTATGGATCACACCAGAATATAAAAAGCAGATGCGCAAGAAATAATCACACATGTGGGCCAATGTTCCAGGTGTCAATGATGCACTTAGAGTTGTGGGTGGAGGAGGACTTTCTGGCAAAAAGGGTACTGTATCACAAGCGTACAGCTGTATACAGTCTAGGGGTAATTGTAAATCTCCATATATATTTCCGGAGTAACAGACAGACGCTCACAGTATCAGTATGGATCTCACCAGAATATAAAAAGTAGAAAAAGGGTATTGTATCAGAAGCGTACAGCTGTATACAGTGTTGGGGTAATTTTAAATCTCCATAAATATTTCCTGACTCAGACACAGACTCTCACAGGCTCAGTATGGATTATACCAGAATATAAAAAGTAGAAAAAGTGTACTGTATCAGAAGCGTACAGCTGTATACAGTGTAGGGGTAATTGTAAATGTTAAGGGGACGGTTGCAACAGCTTTACTAAAATAATGGAATGCTACCGAACCCGGGGTCTGCGATGCAGCTAGAGATGCTGCAGCTGAACACCCCTCGGGTATGAGGGTGAAAACTGACAACAGAGATATAAGGTCTTGCCTGTGTTACTTCACACTAAGCAAGATATTGGATTTGCACTTTCTCCGTTTACGTCACGGGAGATGTGCTGCTGGCTGGCGTAGACGTGCCCCTGTTAACTGCACAAAAGCCACTTGCCAGCCGTTTAGGAAGTGCATGCGACTCACGCCAAGCGTACGTGCTGCCAGCCGGTGTGCGACCGGACAGAGCAACTCTCTGTTCAGCTGGCAGGCAATGCCCAGGTTATGCGCCCCGCAGTCTGCTCAGGGTGTACAGCTACCCTCTGTCGGAGCTAGACTGCGCCACATTGATTACCTGCCTAGCATCAATTAACCTGCCTGAAGAACCTGTGCTAATTAGCCGAGATATCTCTGGCATCGGCAGGTCCCGGAGAGCAAAACTAGACAGCACGTGGAGCCCAGATTCAAAGGCGTCCACACATGAACACGACCCATACGGTATGATATGACCGCACCGCCGAGCCTGAAGCCAGGCTATTTAAGGGCTAAGCCCTGCCCCCAGCCATCTCATTAATCGCATCGCTGATGACGTCACCCGTGACCAATCATGCGGTGCCAGGTCACCGGATCAGCTGATACCAAATCACCAATCACGGTCCGCCAAGTCACGGGCATGCCCAGTGCAGGAAATCCTGGACTTAGGCTGTGGCAGCCCTGCTTCTTTCTGCAACCTATGCTTAAAGCTACTAGGAACAAAGACCCTTGCAACAGCTTGTACTTCTCTTGTATTGTCTAGGCGTCGGGACCGACGGCGAAGCTGAGCGGCATCTGGACCAGGATGGGAGACCACAGACTCTTCAAATCCAGCCGTCGCCCGATGCCTAACAGTAAATCTCCGTATATTTTTCAGGAGTAACAGACAGACGCTCACAGGCTCAGTATGGATTAGACCACAATATGAAAACCTGAAAAAGGGTACTGTATCACCAGATACCAGGTGTTAAGGGCCTGCGTAACGCACCTAATAGATATTAAGTAGAGTTGCGTTCGTTTCCCGGGGTCCACCGTGCAGGCAGAGCCTGCTGCTAGTAAGATGGCGCAAATAGGCAGTATGAGCGAACTCTGTTATCCCGCAGAGTCGCAGATGTAAACGCCGTAGCACTATATGGCGGTACAGCCGAACTCTGTTATTCCACAGAGTCGCTAACTAAAATGCTGTAGCGCTATATGGCGATATAAGCGGACTCTGTTAATTCACAGAGCCGCTGTGACAAAGACTGTGTCCTATCAGACTCACAGGGGACACAGATGACTGCTAAGCGGATTGCAGTCTGTGGTCATGCAATCAGAACACAAGCAATAATCTCCTCACCAGAGTAGCCGGTATTCTAATGGTGTTTTCAGCCGAGCCCTGAACACGTGCATACAAAACTCCTTACCAGATGTGCCGGTATTCTAGGGGCTTATTTCAGCCAGACCTAACCTCATGCATACATGACCACACTGGCGCAAGCACGTAACAGATTTGATACTAGCGCACGGCCATGCGGTCATGCACACCTTTTATAGTAGCAGTTACAGGACATTCCAGAAAAGGACCAATGGGAAAGCTGCTTCAGAACTAAAGCAGCTTCAGGACCTTCCTGGAGGACCAATGGGAGTCGCTGCAGTACCCGACTATGTGACCCCTGATCTCCTATGAGAGATCTTACCCTGAGCATGCTCAGAAGGGAAAACACAGGACTTAGTCCCAACTACGTCTGCTTGCCGCTGACCTGCACTGGTTACAATGGCAGGACCTGGGGAGGCAGCAGTCATTCTCTTCACAGTATTAGATTGGGCGAGACGCTGGGACCGACGTCTCTGCTGAGTGGGCTCCACTGCGGCCGGAGACGGATGGGGGACCGCAGCGGGGATGGCTCAAGATTCCCCTTGTACAGCAGTAGGAACTTGATCCCTAACATTACCCCCCCTCCTAGGGCCCCCCTTCTTTGGGCCTCGCTACGTTCAAAGGCAGCAATGAGCTGCGGAGCGTGAATATGCTCGTCAGGCTCCCAGGACCTATCCTCAGGCCCATAACCCCTCCAATTCACCAAATAAAATTTTTTGCCCCGTACCTCCTTCCACACAACAATGGCGTTCACATTGTGATCATCCATAGACGAACCCGATGTCCCGGTAGATGACTCGGAAAACCGGGACATGACCACGGGTTTCAGGAGGGACACATGAAAGGTGTCGGAGCTACCTAAGCGAGGCGGAAGGGCTAAGTGATAAACCACAGGGTTGACCTGCTCGAGGACCTTGAAGGGACCCAAAAAGCGGGGTGCCAATTTAGTGGACTCCACTCGCAGCCTGATGTTTCGGACGGAGAGCCACACTAGGTCGCCAGGAGCAAATGTTGAAGCGGGGCGCCGATGTGTGTCGGCAGAAGACCTCATCCTCTCCTTGGAGGCCTGAATGGTATCCTGAGTGCGGTCCCAAATGTCCCGTGCCTCCATGGCCCAGTCTGCCACCCTGGAGTCGGCGGAAGACACGGGCATGGGCACCGGTACCCACGGATGCTGACCGTAGTTTAAGAGGAATGGGGTCTGTCCGGTGGAGTCAGCCACAGCATTATTTAGAGCGAACTCAGCCCACGGAAGCAAGGATGCCCAGTCATCCTGCCTCGCTGAGACAAAATGTCGCAAGTATGTGACCAAGGTCTGGTTGGCCCTCTCTACCAACCCATTCGTCGCGGGATGATATGCCGAGGAGAGATTTAACTCAATGCTGAGTAGACGACACAGCTCTCTCCAGAACCGAGACGCAAATTGGGGACCTCGATCACTGACAATTTTGTCTGGCATTCCGTGTAGACGGAAAATGTGCCTGATAAATAATGCTGCCAAGGCCCGTGTGGAAGGTAACTGTGGTAACGGCACAAAGTGCACCATTTTGGAGAAGTGGTCGGTTATTTTCCAGATGATGGTGCAGCCCCGAGACTTGGGTAAGCCCACCACAAAATCCATCCCGACCATCTCCCAAGGCTTGTCTGTCACTGGTAAAGAGAAAAGTAGCCCAGCTGGCCGTTATCGAGGGACTTATTCTTGGCGCAGGAGACGCACGCCTGAACATATTCCCTGATGTCATGGACCATATGTGGCCACCAGTATGTCCTCGCCAGCAACTCAGATGTCCTCTTTGCCCCAAAATGTCCACCCACCCTGGACGAATGTGCCCAATAGAGTATCTCCGGTCGCAAATTGGTGTATACAGTGTTGTGGTAATTTTAAACCTCCGTATATATTTCCTGAGTCAGACACAGACTCTCACAGGCTCAGTATGGATTACACCAGAATGTAAAAAGTAGAAAAAGGGTAATGTATTAGAAGAGTACAGCTGTATACGGTGTTGGGGTACTTTTAAATCTTTGTATATATTTCAGTCTCAGTAAGCCAGTCCAGACTCTCCGCTACAGGAAACTAGATGGATACAAGTAGTGTTGAGCGATACTGCTCGATATCTAAAAATATCGGATCGGAATGGTATCGCCGATATCACTAAATATCGGCGATATCCGATTCCGAAAGTCCCATGTAAGTCTATGGGAACAAAATATCGCAACTAAAAAAAACCTTTATTTCCTTGTAAACACTAAATATACACACCATAGAATACATATATATATATATATATACACATGTCATTGTGACATATATATATACATATACAGGTCCTTCTCAAAAAATTAGCATATAGTGCTAAATTTCATTATTTTCCATAATGTAATGATTAAAATTAAACTTTCATATATTTTAGATTCATTACACACCAACTGAAATTTTTCAGGTCTTTTATTGTTTTAATACTGATGATTTTGGCATACAGCTCATGAAAACCCAAAAATCCTGTCTCAAAAAATTAGCATATCAAGAAAAGGTTCTCTAAACGAGCTATTACCCTAATCTTCTGAATCAACTAATTAACTCTAAACACATGCAAAAGATTCCTGAGGCTTTTAAAAACTCCCTGCCTGGTTCATTACTCAAAACCCCCATCATGGGTAAGACTAGCGACCTGACTGATGTCAAGAAGGCCATCATTGACACCCTCAAGCAAGAGGGTAAGACCCAGAAAGAAATTTCTGAACAATTAGGCTGTTCCCAGAGTGCTGTATCAAGGCACCTCAATGGGAAGTCTGTTGGAAGGAAACAATGTGGCAGAAAACGCTGTACAACGAGAAGAGGTGACCGGACCCTGAGGAAGATTGTGGAGAAGGACCGATTCCAGACCTTGGGGGACCTGCGGAAGCAGTGGACTGAGTCTGGAGTAGAAACATCCAGAGCCACTGTGCACAGGCGTGTGCAGGAAATGGGCTACAGGTGCCGCATTCCCCAGGTAAAGCCACTTTTGAACCAGAAACAGAGAAGCAGCACTGGGCTACAGAGAAGCAGCACTGGACTGTTGCTAAGTGGTCCCAAGTACTTTTTTCTGATGAAAGCAAATTTTGCATGTCATTCGGAAATCAAGGTGCCAGAGTCTGGAGGAAGACTGGGGAGAAGGAAATGCCAAAATGCCTGAAGTCCAGTGTCAAGTACCCACAGTCAGTGATGGTGTGGGGTGCCATGTCAGCTGCTGGTGTTGGTCAACTGTGTTTCATCAAGGGCAGGGTCAATGCAGCTAGCTATCAGGAGATTTTGGAGCACTTCATGCTTCCATCGGCTGAAATGCTTTATGGAGATGAAGATTTCATTTTTCAGCACGACCTGGCACCTGCTCACAGTGCCAAAACCACTGGTAAATGGTTTACTGACCATGGTATTACTGTGCTCAATTGGCCTGCCAACTCTCCTGACCTGAACCCCATAGAGAATCTGTGGGATATTGTGAAGAGAAAGTTGAGAGACGCAAGACCCAACACTCTGGATGAGCTTAAGGCCGCTATCGAAGTATCCTGGGCCTCCATAACACCTCAGCAGTGTCACAGGCTGATTGCCTCCATGCCACGCCGCATTGAAGCAGTTATTTCTGCAAAAGGATTCCCGACCAAGTATTGAGTGCATAACTGAACATTATTATTTGATGGGGTTTTTTTTATTTTGTTTTAAACACTTTTATTTTATTGGACGGATGAAATATGCTAATTTTTTGAGACAGGATTTTTGGGTTTTCATGAGCTGTATGCCAAAATCATCAGTATTAAAACAATAAAAGACCTGAAAAATTTCAGTTGGTGTGTAATGAATCTAAAATATATGAAAGTTTAATTTTAATCATTACATTATGGAAAATAATGAAATTTAGCACTATATGCTAATTTTTTGAGAAGGACCTGTATGTATAGTTTATACACTTCTACATAGTAAAATATCCTCTGATTCAATTGCCGGGTGAGGCTGTGGTTCCACGGTCCGGAACCACAGCGCTTTGGACGGAGCGGAAATTCCGCTCCGTTTAAGCCCCGCCCCCTTTATGACGCGCGCTCTTTCCGGAGGTGTTCAGGACACCTCCGGAACACCTCCGGAAAGAACGCAGGGCTACATAGCCCTGTGTTAAATTCTGTTGCGGCGACGCACCGTCGCCGCAACACGCGAGGACATGCTGCGGTCTGAAAAGACGCGCCGCATGTCCGTTTACGCAGGTCTGCCACCTGCGTGTTGTTACGCATAGTGGAGACGGGATTTCTTGAAATCCCCTCCACTATGCTGTAACATCTGGACTCTGCGTGTTTGGCGCTGCGCCAGCGCACAGCGCCAAACACGCAGCGTTTACTGATCGTGGAAACTCACCCTAAAGCCGGCTTCTGTGAAAAGACAGAAGCACCCGACATGAAATGACACTTAGTGTACATAGGGTTAACCATGTCTTTTCATGTCGTTTGCAATCTGATTTGCACAAACAATTACATCAGTCTATGTGTGCAAAATTTCACACCTGTAGGGGTTAATTAAAGGTGTAAATTCGTTGTAAAAAAACGGACTTTTTTGCTACGAATTTACACCTTTATTTAACCCCTACAGGTGTGAAATTTTGCACACATAGACTGATGTAATTGTTTGTGCAAATCAGATAGCAAAGGACATGAAAAGACATGGTTAACCCTATGTACACCAAGTGTCATTTCATGTCGGGTTCTGCATTTTCACAAAAGCCGTCAATTGACTTAGCGGCTATTATACTATGTAGAAGTGTATGAACTATAAATATAAATATATATATATGTGTCACAAATTCAATGACATGTATATATATATATATATATATATATATATATAAGGTGTAAAATTGTTTAGAAAAAATGCGTGGGCTCCCGCCCTATTTTCGCAACCAGACAGACAAAGCCAGCGAATGGGGGCAGATAATAATAGCCCTGAGAGGGACCATTATTTTTGGCCCCCCCCTGGCTACTAACATCTGCCCCCAGACACCCCAGAAAAGACAAATCTATAATTAGATTCGCCCTTTCTGGCACTTTGCCCGTCTATTCCCATTGCCCTGTAGCGGTGGCGAATGGGTTAATATGGGGTTAAAGCCACATTGCAATTTAAAGGTGACCTTAAGCCAGGTTAATAATTGAGAGCTGTCAATTAGACAACTATCAATTATTAATCCTATTGCATGAAATAAAAATAAAACACACACACTTTAATTGAAAATCATTTTAATGAAATAAAGACACATGTTTTTGACCATCTTTTATTTGACTGCAAAAACCATTTCCTGTAATAAAAATAAAATAAAAAAGCAAAATTATTCTTACCTATCCCATGCACAGTCAGGTCCCACGGTGTAATCCTTCAGAAAGGGTTAATGTTTACTGCAGGGACCGCAGCTAATGCTGCAGCCTCACAGTAAACCCCCAAATGAATGAGTTCCTCTCCTGGCTGACAGGAGAGGAAGTGGAAAGCTTAATTGATTGCTTTCCACTTTCACTTCAGGTCAGCCAGGGACACAATCAGTGACGTCAGAGGGAACTGATTAACAAAAATAGGGGTTCCCTTCGAATAAAAAATGGCGTCGGGTCCCCCCTATTTTTGTTAACCAGCCTGATGAAGCAGACCGCTGAGGCCTGGATTTTCAGGCTGTTAAGGAGCCAAGATCCATGGACCTTGCCAGCCTGATAATACCAGGCCACAGCAGTCTGCATATCTTCGCTGATTAATAAAAATAGGGAATCCCCTCGAAAAAAATTGGCGTGGGGTCCCCCCTATTTTTGTTAACCAGCCAGATGAAGCAGACCGCTGAGGCCTGGATTTTCAGGCTGTTAAGGAGCCAAGATCCATGGACCTTGCCAGCCTGATAATACCAGGCCACAGCAGTCTGCATATCTTGGCTGATTAACAAAAATAGGGGATCCCCTCGAAAAAAAAACGGCGTAGGGGTCCCCCTATTTTTGTTAACCAGCCAAGTAAAATATGATAAAAAGTGCAAAAAATGATGCATATGATAAATGCATCAGATGAGGTATTAGTTACTAGTTTGGCCAAAGCAGATAAGCTCGCAACCCAACGTCAAGGGTCCTCATTTTATTGCGAGTAACTAACTAGACATAAATCCAAAAAAAAAAACATTTTTAGCAAAAGCAAATCATGAAAAACAATCATACCCAGTCTGATCAAATGACCAAATGCACTAGCAGGATGCAGCAGGCTCCCATGGATAAAGGCTGGAGAAGCAACAGGTGTTTAACCACTGATAAAGGCAGCCACCCTATCACAAAAACAGTGATGATGAAGGTGTTAACTGCTTAGTGGGAAAAAAAAACACACAGATACAAGTTGCTTAAAACATAAATGTCATGCACAGTGTCTGGATAACAGCCTATTTTAAACGCCTATGATGGAAGGCGGGCTGGTCAGCACTGAATGTGCACAACACAAAAAACCAAGCCATCAAAAAGAGCCCGGGTGCACCCTGCAAAATATGATAAAAAGTGCAAAAAATGATGCATATGATAAATGCCTCAGATGAGGTATTAGTTACTAGTTTGGCCAAAGCAGATAAGCTCGCAACCCAACGTCAAGGGTCCTCATTTTATTGCGAGTAACTAACTAGACATAAATCCAAAAAAAAACATTTTTAGCAAAAGCAAATCATGAAAAACAATCATACGCAGTCTGATCAAATGACCAAATGCACTAGCAGGATGCAGCAGGCTCCCATGGATAAAGGCTGGAGAAGCAACAGGTGTTTAACCACTGATAAAGGCAGCCACCCTATCACAAAAACAGTGATGATGAAGGTGTTAACTGCTTAGTGGGAAAAAAAAACACACAGATACAAGTTGCTTAAAACATAAATGTCATGCACAGTGTCTGGATAACAGCCTATTTTAAACGCCTATGATGGAAGGCGGGCTGGTCAGCACTGAATGTGCACAACACAAAAAACCAAGCCATCAAAAAGAGCCCGGGTGCACCCTGCAAAATATGATAAAAAGTGCAAAAAATGATGCATATGATAAATGCATCAGATGAGGTATTAGTTACTAGTTTGGCCAAAGCAGATAAGCTCGCAACCCAACGTCAAGGGTCCTCATTTTATTGCGAGTAACTAACTAGACATAAATCCAAAAAAAAAAACATTTTTAGCAAAAGCAAATCATGAAAAACAATCATTCCCAGTCTGATCAAATGACCAAATGCACTAGCAGGATGCAGCAGGCTCCCATGGATAAAGGCTGGAGAAGCAACAGGTGTTTAACCACTGATAAAGGCAGCCACCCTATCACAAAAACAGTGATGATGAAGGTGTTAACTGCTTAGTGGGAAAAAAAAACACACAGATACAAGTTGCTTAAAACATAACTGTCATGCACAGTGTCTGGATAACAGCCTATTTAAACGCCTATGATGGAAGGCGGGCTGGTCAGCACTGAATGTGCACAACACAAAAAACCAAGCCATCAAAAGAGCCCGGGTGCACCCTGCAAAATATGATAAAAAGTGCAAAAAATGATGCATATGATAAATGCATCAGATGAGGTATTAGTTACTAGTTTGGCCAAAGCAGATAAGCTCGCAACCCAACGTCAAGGGTCCTCATTTTATTGCGAGTAACTAACTAGACATAAATCCAAAAAAAAACATTTTTAGCAAAAGCAAATCATGAAAAACAATCATACCCAGTCTGATCAAATGACCAAATGCACTAGCAGGATGCAGCAGGCTCCCATGGATAAAGGCTGGAGAAGCAACAGGTGTTTAACCACTGATAAAGGCAGCCACCCTATCACAAAAACAGTGATGATGAAGGTGTTAACTGCTTAGTGGGAAAAAAAAACACACAGATACAAGTTGCTTAAAACATAAATGTCATGCACAGTGTCTGGATAACAGCCTATTTTAAACGCCTATGATGGAAGGCGGGCTGGTCAGCACTGAATGTGCACAACACAAAAAACCAAGCCATCAAAAAGAGCCCGGGTGCACCCTGCAAAATATGATAAGCCAAGTAAAATGCAGACTGCTGCGGCCTGGTATTAAAAGACTGTCAAGGCCCATGGATTTTGGCCCTCAACAGCCTGATAATACCAGGCTACAGCAGCCCCACATTTGGCGCATCAAAAGATGTGCCAATTGTGGCACTTTACCCGGCTCTTCCCACTGCCCTGTAGCGGTGGCAAGTGGGGTAATAAGGGGTTAATGTCACCGTTGATTGCACGGTGACAGTAAGCCCGGTTAATAATGGAGAGGTGTCAATAAGACACCGATCCATTATTAATCCCAAAGTTATTAAATGTATAAAAAAAGACAAAGCAAGAAAAAAGTCTTTTAATGAAATAAAAGAGACAACACAGTTTTCATTAATTTTATTATACACTCATTCCTGCGACGCCATCGATCTCCTGTAAAAAAAGAAAAAAAACAAACCAACAGTATACCACCTGTCCGACGCAGTCCATAGTAACGACAGTCCCACGACGATCCAGCTCTGCTACATCGCAATGACAGGCAGAGCCTGTCATCGCGACGCAGCACAGCTGATTACCTGTTTCCCCGGCGGTGACGTCATCGGACTGACTGCTTTACGGCCGGGATTACCCAGCAGTCACTGCAGTTATCGCGAGAAACTGCATGTGACCGCCGGGGAAAGATGATGGCGGCCATGAAGCAGTCCAGCCCGTGACCGCCGGAGATCTTCTGCTAGGTAAGTGCCGCTGACTCCTGACAGACCCGACCGACGGACACTGACAGTGACAGTGACAATCCCGATTCCGGTATCCGATAAGACGAAAATATCGGAACTAAGTATCGAAAGGCCGATAGAGCTAATATCGGCCGATACCCGATACTTGCGGTATCGTATCACTCAACACTAGATACAAGTACAGACTGAAAGTAGAGTGATTGCAAAAATGTGGGAATTCCTAATCACGGGAAAACCTCACGGTAGAATTCGCAGAGGCGATGCTGACCCTCAATTACTTTGTGGAGACAGCGAAAACGGTTGTTTGTGAAGAAAGGGTTGTTGTATCGCAGTAGCGTGGATCACATCACCGTTAGTTGTCTCCATCAAATTGTGATCCCAAGGAGAGATGTAGACATGGTCCTCGGTGCCTATCATGATCAGTCTGGTCACTTTGGAGTGCAAAAGACATAAGCCACAGGCCATAGGCGATTCTATTGGATTGGCATGAGAGGAGACATTGAAAAATGGTGCCAGGAATATCACACGTCTGAGACTAGGAAAACTGTGAAATCTGATCAGAAAGCACCACTGCATCCGACTGTGAGTCGACGTCCATTAGAAATGGTAGCCATTGATCATCTGAAGGTAGAGCCCAGCAGGACAGGCCATAGCTACGTCTTAACCATCATCGATCAGTTCACCAATTTTGTAGTGGCCGTCCATGTGAAGGATTTTACTGCCCAGACTCCACAGCGGTGGAGCAGGAAGAGGTAA
This sequence comes from Oophaga sylvatica, assembly GCA_033576555.1. NCBI lineage: Eukaryota > Metazoa > Chordata > Amphibia > Anura > Dendrobatidae > Oophaga > Oophaga sylvatica. Next base: position 130,371,269 of record JARQOD010000006.1, read on the forward strand.
GTATTACAAGTGCTGGGGCCCTGAACAAGCAGGGGGGCCTGCTCGTGGGCGCCGGTACTGGCACAGGGCCCCTCATAGTACGCCAGTGAGTCTGACGGCAAGTGGGCCCCCCACCGTCAGAGACACTTTATTGTACTATTAGGGGCCCTGTGCCAGTGCCGTTGCCCAAGAGTGCCACCCCCATCTGCTCAGGGCACGGCACTGCGTTGCGCCAGGTGGTGACCCCGGCCCTGAGGGGGGGGACAGCCCAGTTAGGGAGGTGGAAAAACTGACATATGTTGAGGTGTAGGCTGGACGTTCAGCAGCTGCAAATGGAGGAATTGGAGAAGTCAGAGGAAGAGGACAAAGCGAGCCATTTTGCTGGCAACCTATGTGTCATCAGGGGAAGGTGGGACAAAATCCTTTGAAACCCATGCATGGTTCATTTTAACCCCTTCCCGACCTGTAACACAGCGTATGCGTCATGAAAGTCGGTGCCAATCCGACCTATGACGCATATCCTGTGTCATGAAAGGATCGCGTTCCTGCGGGTCGGGTGACCGGGGTCACTGAAAGGTCACCAGACCCACAGGCACAGGACCCTTTGTGCTTCACCACAAGGGGGTTGGCTTAACCCCCACGTGGCTACGATCGCTCTGATTGGCTGTTAAAAGTGAAACAGCCAATCAGAGCGATTTGTAATATTTCACCAATGAAATTTGGTGAAATATTACAATCCAGCCATGGCCGATGCTGCAATAGCATCTACCATGGCTGGAGACCGAGATCTGACCCCCCCCACACCGAGTCACGGCGGCGATCAGCCGCCGCCACCGATTGAAGGCGGTGATCAGTCACCGCCGTCACTATCTGCTCCCCTCCTTGCCTCCGCTCCCCCCGCCTTCCGATCCCCCCTTCACCTTCCGAACCCCCCCTACTCACATCTCCCGGTCCTCCGATGTCCCTGGGTCCGTCCCGGCATCCGCCCGGGATTCTTCATGGGTGCCGCCATCTTGGAAAATGCGCTGTGCGCCCCCCAGAGTCCAGAAAATTATTTTGATCACTGTGATAAACTGTCACAGTGATCAAAATAAAAAAAAGTACATGACCCCCCCTTTATCATAGGCAGGGACAAATAATAAAATCAGGAAACCATGTACAGTACAATGTAAATAAATGGTAAAAAAAAAACGCTGTGCACATGCTGCGGATTTTTCTGCGGATTTAAATCTGCAGCATGTCAATTCCTTGTGCGGATTCCGCAGTGGTTTTACACCTATTCCATTACAGGTGTAAAACCGCAGGGCAAATCCGCACAAAAACCACAGCAAAACCGCAGTAAATCCGCGCTAAATATGCAGGTCATTTTACCTGCGGATTTAGAAAAATCGGCGTGGAAAAATCCGCAACGGATTAGGGTTAGGGTTAGGCTGGGTTCATATTGCATTATGGCAGTCCATTAGACGGACCGCGTTACACTGCGGTATAATGCGATGTAACGCAGTCCATTAGCACTGCCATTCACCCCATTTGTGGGTGCATCGCGACGCATGCCGTAAAGCGGCATGCGTTCGCAGCGTGCCGTCATTCAGTGACTGAGCCTCGGACGCGGGCTGCAGCGTCTGGACTCCGTCACCGCTAGCACAGATGAATCATCTGCATTATGCTATACCGTTACCAGCCGGTCAACGCTACGTGTTGAACGGGCTGGTAAAATGCAATATGAACCCAGCCTTAGGGTTAGGGTTAGAACTATGGTTAGGGTTAGAACTAGGGTTAGGGTTAGAATTAGGGTTAGCGTTAGGGTTAGCATTAGGGTTAGAATTAGGGTTAGGGTTAGAATTAGGGTTACGGTTAGAATTTGGGTTAGGGTTGGAATTTGGGTTAGGGTTGGAATTAGGGTTAGGGTTGGAATTAGGATTAGGGTTGGGATTAGGGTTAGGTTTGTGGTTAGGTTTAGAGTTAGGATAAGTGTTAGGGGTGTTTTGGGGTTAGGGTTGGGATTAGGGTTAGGCTTATGGTTAAGGTTATGGTTAGAGTTGGGATTAGGGTTAGGGGTGTATTGGGGTTAGGGTTGTGGTTATGGTTTGTATTAGGGTTAGGGGTGTGTAGTGGTTAGGGTTGGGGTTAGGGTGTGTTGGGCTTAGGGTTGGAGTTAGAATTGAGGGGTTTCCACTATTTAGGCACATCAGGGGGTCTCCATACGCGACATGGCGCCACCATTGATTCCTGCAAATTTTGCATTCAAAAAGTCAAACAGTGCTCCCTTTATTCCGAGCCCCGACGTGTGCCCAAACAGTGGTTTACCCCCACATATGGCGTATCAGCGTACTCGGGAAAAATTGCACAACAACTTTGGGGGTCTAATTTCTCCTGTTACCCTTGGGAAAAAAAATTGGGGACTAAAAAAAATTATTTTTGTGGAAAAAAAATGATTTTTTATTTTCACTGCTCTGCGTTATAAACTTCTGTGAAGAACTTGGAGATTCAAAGTGCTTACCACACATCTAGAGGAGTTCCTTGGGGGAACTAGTTTCCAAAATGGGGTCACTTGGGGAGGTTTCTACTGTTTAGGTGCATCATGGGCTCTGCAAACGTAACATGACGCCTGCCTGCAGACCATTCCATCAAGTCGGCATTTCAAAACGTCACTACTTCCCTTCCGAGCCTCGACGCGTGCCCATACAGTAGCTTTCTCCCACATATGGGATATCAGCGTACTCAGGACAAATTGGACAACAACTTTTGGGGTCTAATTTCTCCTGTTACCCTTGGGAAAATAAAAAAATTGGGGACTAAAAGATCATGTTTGTGGAAAAAAATGATTTTTTTATTTTCATGCCCGGGTGTTATAAACTTCTGTGTAGCCCTTGGGGGTTCAAAGTGCTCACCACACATCTAGATAAGTTCCTTGCGGGGTCTAGTTTCCAAAATGAGGTCACTTGTGGGGAGTTTCTACTGTTTAGGCACATCAGGGGCTCTGCAAACATAACATGACGCCTGCAGACCATTCCATCAAAGTCGGCATTTCAAAACGTTACTACTTTCCTTCCGAGCCCCAACGTGTGCCAAACAGTGGTTCCCCCCCACATATGGGGTACCAGTGTACTCAGGACAAACTGTACAACAACTTTTGGGGTCCAATTTCTCCTGTTACCCTTGTGAAAATAAAAAATTGCAGGTTAAAAAAAATCAGTTTTTGAGGAAAAAAAAATATTTTTTATTTTCACGGCTCTGCATTATAAACTTCTGTGAAGCACGTGGGGGTTCAAGGTGCTCACCACACATCTGGATAAGTTCCTTGGGGGGTCTAGTTTACAAAATGGGGTCACTCGTGGGTTTTTATTTCCTGTTTAGGCACATCAGGGGCTCTACAAACGTAACAAGATGCCCGCAGACCATTCCATCAAGTCAGCATTTCAAAGCGTCACTAGATCCCTTCCGAGCCCTGACGTGTGCCCAAACAGTGGTTCCCCCCCACATATGGGGTACTAGCATACTCAGGACAAACTGTACAACAACTTTTTGGGTCCAATTTCTCCAGTAACCATTGTGAAAATAAAAAATAGTGGGCTAAAAAATCAATTTTTTGAGAAAAAAAAATGAATTTTTATTTTCACGGCTCTGTGAAGCACCTGGGGGTTCAAAGTGCTCACTGTGCATCTAGCTAAGTTCCTTAGGGGGTCTAGTTTCCAAAATGGGGTCATTTGTGGGAGCTCCAAGTTTAGGCACACAGGGGCTCTCCAAACACGACATAGTGTCCGCAACGATTGGAGCTAATTTTCCATTAAAAAATCAAAATGGCGCTCCTTCCCTTCTGAGCCTGCCGTGCGCCCAAACAGTGGTTCCCCCACATATGGGGGACCATCATACTCAGGAAAAACTGGACAATAACTTTTGGGTCCAATTTATCCTGTTACCATTAGGAAAAAAAAATAGTGGGCTAAAAAATTATTTTTGAAAACAAAAATTTTTTTTTATTTTCACTGCTCTCGTTATAAATTCTGTGAAGCACTTGGGGGTCAAAGTGCTCACTACACATCTAGATAAGCTCCTTGGGTTAGTTTCCAAAATGGGGGTTCTACTGTTTAGGAAAATCAGGGCTCTGCAAACGCAGCATGACGCTCGCAGAACATTCCATCAAGTCTGCATTCTAAAAGGGCGCTCCTTTCCTTCTGAGCTCTTCCCATGCACCAAAACAGTGGTTCCCCCCACATATTGGGTACCAGTGTACTCAGGACAAATTGCACAACAACTTTTGTGGTCCAATTTCTCCAGTTACCCTTGTGAAAATAAAAAATAGCGGGCTAAAAAATAATTTTTGAGGAAAAAAATTATTTTTTATTTTCACTGCTCTGCGTTATAAATTTCTGTGAAGCACTTGGGGGTTCAGAGTGCTCACAACACATCTAGATAAGTTCCATAAGGGGTCTAGTTTGCAAAATGGTGTCCCATGTGGGGAGTTTTCACTGTTTAGGCGCACAGGGGCTCTCCAAACGCGTCATGTTGTCCGCTAAGGATTGGAGCTAATTTTCCATTCAAAAAGTCCTTGGGGGGTCTAGCTTCCAAAATGGGGTCACTTGTGGGGGAGCTCCAATGTTTAGGCACACAGGGATTCTCCAAATGCGACATGGCAACCGCTAAATATTCCAGCATATTTTCCATTCAAAAAGTCAAATGTCGCTCCTTCCCTTCTGAGCCCTGCCGTGTGCCCAAACAGTGGTTTATGACCACATATGAGGTATCTGTGTACTCAGGAGAAATTGCCCAACAAATTTTAGGATCTAATTTATACTATTGCCCATGTGAAAATGAAAAAACTGAGGCTAAAAGAAAATTTTTGTGAAAGAAAAGTACTTTCTTTTTTTTACGGATCAATTTGTGAAGGACCTGGGGGTTCAAAGTGTTCCATATGTATCTAGATAAGTTCCTTGGGGGTCTAGCTTCCAAAATGTGGTCACTTGTGGGGAGCTCCAATGTTTAGGCACACAAGGATTCTCCAAATGCGACATGGCAACAGCTAAATATTCCAGCATATTTTCCATTCAAAAAGTCAAATGGCGCTCCTTCCTTTCTGAGCCCTGCCGTGCGCCCAAACAGTGTTTTATGGCCACATATGAGGTATCTGTGTACTTAGGAGAAATTGCCCAACAAATTTTAGGATCCAATTTATACTGTTGCCCATGTGAAAATGAAAAAACTGAGGCTAAAAGAAAATTTTTGTGAAAAAAAGTACTTTTTTTACGGATCAATTTGTGAAGCACCTGGGGGTTCAAAGTGCTCACTATGCATCTAAATAAGTTCCTTGGGGGGTCTAGTTTCCAAAATGGGGTCACTTGTGGGCAGAGGCGTATCTAGGCTTTCTGGCACCCGGGGCAAGAATTCGTTTCGGCGCCCCCCCCCCCGCACACATGCGATTTGCACACTTAGTCATGTACCGACGAGCTGCTCTTCCTAATGCTCTCAATGTTCAGTGAAAAACTGAGAGAAGCAGGAAGAGAAGCTCGTTGTCACAGGACCATAAGTATGAAAATCGCATATGAGTGAAGTGTCCATGTGACGACTACTGCAACCTGCAGAGCTGAATCCTGACATTGCAGCTTCTGAATTCTCACAACTAATGCACTGCACACTTTTAGGATTCTCCCTTACCGGTGGCAAGAGTACACGGTCATGTCAGCACAAGCATGTGATTTATATACTTCTGGCCACATTCTGACTAGACGTGCCCGGCCTCGCTCCGTTCATTTTCATTGAGTGAGGCTACACATGTCTAGTCAGCATGTGACCGCATGTATGTAAATTACCAGCACGAGAGAATCCTGACAGCATGCAGTGCGCACTGTGAGAATTCTGAAATTGACTAATTCTCATGTTTTTATTTATGTTAGGAGCATTAAAGGGGTTGTCCAGGTTTGTGCTGAGTCTGAAGTCATTCTATGTGACACAGACCTGGAGAACCCCTTTAATGCTCCTAACAAATAAAGACATGAGAATTAGTCAGTATCACAATTAATATTTACATCCAGGTACCTTATAGATGACGTCGTCTCTGGAGTCGTTCTCCTTTTCTTCATCTTGTCCAGATCCCATGATGAGTTTTCTCATCCACAGCCGTCTCTGCAGACCTCCATCTTCTCCGCTCTTCTGCACCAACTCTCCACACGATGCCCTTAAAGACAGAAGAGTCATTATAATGCCCCTAAATAAAAATATCTGCAATATACTGTCGCCTCACACTATTCCCCTCCCTCCTCACACTGTCTCCTCTCACATCCCCCCTGTTCACCATACTGTCTCCTTATATATTTACCCCCTCACTATACTGTCTGCTCACACATACCCGACTCCCCATACTGTGTCCACATACATTCACCCGTTCACTCCCCACACTGTCTGCAACCATCCCCCATACTGTTTCCTCATACATACATACTCTTCAGTACCCTCAAATCCCCCCACACATATTAAATACCCCCATCCCCACTCCAAATCCCCGGCCCCCACACATAAAATAGCCCCCCATCCCCACTCCAAATCCCCCACACATAAAATAGCCCCTCATCCCCACTCCAAATCCCCCACACATAAAATAGCCCCCCATCCCCACTCCAAATCCCCCCACACATAAAATAGCCCCTCATCCCCACTCCAAATCCCCCACACATAAAATAGCCCCCCATCCCCACTCCAAATCCCCGGCCCCCACACATAAAATAGCCCCCCATCCCCACTCCAAATCCCCTGCCCCCACACATAAAATAGCCCCCCCATCCCCACTCCAAATCCCCCCACACATAAAATAGCCCCCCATCCCACTCCAAATCCCCGGCCCCCACACATAAAATAGCCCCCCATCTCCACTCCAAATCTCCGGCCCCCACACATAAAATAGCCCCCATCCCCACTCCAAATCCCCTGCCCCCACACATAAAATAGCCCCCCCATCCCCACTCCAAATCCCACCGCACATAAAATAGCCCCTCATCCCCACTCCAAATCCCCCCACACATAAAATAGCCCCTCATCCCCACTCCAAATCCCCCACACATAAAATAGCCCCCCATCCCCACTCCAAATCCCCCCACACATAAAATAGCCCCTCATCCCCACTCCAAATCCCCCCACACATAAAATAGCCCCCCATCCCCACTCCAAATCCCCGGCCCCCACACATAAAATAGCCCCCCATCCCCACTCCAAATCCCCCCACACATAAAACAGCCCCCCATCCCCACTCCAAATCCCCCACACATAAAATAGCCCCCATCCCCACTCCAAATCCCCCCACACATAAAATAGCCCCCCATCCCCACTCCAAATCCCCGGCCCCCACACATAAAATAGCCCCCCATCTCCACTCCAAATCTCCGGCCCCCACACATAAAATAGCCCCCCATCCCCACTCCAAATCCCCTGCCCCCACACATAAAATAGCCCCCCCATCCCCACTCCAAATCCCACCGCACATAAAATAGCCCCTCATCCCCACTCCAAATCCCCCCACACATAAAATAGCCCCTCATCCCCACTCCAAATCCCCCCACACATAAAATAGCCCCCCATCCCCACTCCAAATCCCCCACACATAAAATAACCCCTCATCCCCACTCCAAATCCCCCACACATAAAATAGCCCCCATCCCAACTCCAAATCCCCGGCCCCCACACATAAAATAGCCTCCCATCCCCACTCCAAATCCCCCCACACATAAAACAGCCCCCATCCCCACTCCAAATCCCCCCACACATAAAATAGCCCCCATCCCCACTCCAAATCCCCTGCCCCCACACATAAAATAGCCCTCCATCCCCAAATCCCCCCACACATAAAGTAACACCCCATCCCCACTCTAAATTCACCCCCCATACACACACATTATGCCCCCCCATCTTCGGTGGTATCTTCAGCTCCATATTGGAGCACACTTACCACCATCGTTCCCCACCTTGCCGCCGCCGCCGGCGAGTGACGTCAGCAGCGTGATCACATGACCTGATCACTCTGCTGGCGTCGCTCTGACCCGCAGTCAGAGCTTCAATTGTACTGGCGTCTGTATAGACGCCAGTGCAATTGATTCCTGGCTGGGAGCCGGCACGCAGCAGCTTCTCTGTGCCGGCTGTCAGCTTGACAGCCGGCACAGGGAACCGCCGACTCTCAGGCCGGGGGCGGCAGAACACAGCCGCGGGGGAGACACTGCGGACCGCCGCATTAGGCGGCCCGACTGCGCCCCCCTTCCGGCTGCACCCGGGGCACCTGCCACGGCTGCCCCCCCCTAGATACGCCCCTGCTTGTGGGGGAGCTCCAATGTTTAGGCACAAAGGGACTCTCCAAATGCGACATGGCAACTGCTAAATATTCCAGCATATTTTCCATTCAAAAAGTCAAATGGCGCTCCTTCCCTTCTGAGCCCTGCCGTGCACCCAAACAGTGGTTTATGACCACATATGAGGTATCTGTGCACAGTCACGGCCAAAAGTTTTGAGAATGACACAAATATTATATTTTCACATGATCTGCTGCCCTCTGGTTTTTATGTGTGTTTGACAGATGTTTTTATCACAGACAGAAATATAATTGCAAACATATGAGTAATAAAAGCTTATATTGACAGTTAGAATGAGTTAATGCAGCAAGTCAATATTTGCAGTGTTGACCCTTCTTCTTCAGGACCTCTGCAATTCTCCCTGGCATGCTCTCAATCAACTTCTGGACCAAATCCTGACTGATAGCAGTCCATTCTTGCACAATCAATGCTTTCATTTTGTCAGAATTTTTAGGTTTTTGTTTGTCCACCCGTCTCTTGATGATTGACCACAAGTTCTCAATGGGATTAAGATCTGGGGAGTTTCAAGGCCATGGACCCAAAATCTCTATGTTTTGTTCCCTGAGCCATTTAGTTATCACCTTTGCTTTATGGCAAGGTGCTCCATCATGCTGGAAAAGGCATTGTTGATCGCCAAACTGCTCTTGGAGGGTTGGGAGAAGTTGGTCTTGGAGGACATTCTGGTACCATTCTTTATTCATGGCTGTGTTTTTAGGCAAGACTGTGAGAGAGCCGATTCCCTTGGCTGAGAAGCAACCCCACACATTAATGGTTTCAGGATGCTTAACAGTTGGCATGAGACAAGACTGGTGGTAGCGCTCACCTTGTCTTCTCCGAATGAGGCGTTTTCCTGATGTCCCAAACAATCAAAAAGGGGATTCATCAGAGAAAATAACTTTACCCAGTCCTCAGCAGTCCACTGCCTGTACCTTTTGCAGAATATCAGTCTGTCCATGATGTTTTTTCTGGAGAGAAGTGGCTTCTTTGCTGCCCTCCTTGAGACCAGGCCTTGCTCCAAGAGTCTCCGCCTCACAGTGCGTGCAGATGCACTCACACCTGCCTGCAGCCATTCCTGAGCAAGCTCTGCACTGCTGGTAGCCCGATCCCGCAGCTGAAACACTTTTAACCCCTTAAAGACCAAGCCATTTTGTAGGTTAAAGACCAGGTCAATTTTTACAATTCTGACCACTGTCTCTTTATGAGGTTATAACTCTGGAACGCTTCAACGTATCTTCGCGATTCTGAGATTGTTTTCTCGAGACATATTGTACTTCATGATAGTGGTAAAATTTCTTCAATATAACTTGCGTTTATTTATGAAAAAAACGGAAATATTGGCAAAAAGTTTGAAAATTTTGCAATTTTCAAACTTTTAATTTTTATGCCATTAAATCAGAGAGATATGTCACAAAAATTAGTTAATAAATAACATTTCCCACATGTCTACTTTACATCAGCACAATTTTGGAACCAAAATTTTTTTTTGTTAGGAAGTTATAAGTGTTAAAAGTTGACCAGCAATTTCTCATTTTTCCAGCAAAATTTACAAAACCATTTTTTTTAGGGACCACCTCACATTTGAAGTGAATTTGAGGGGTCAATATGACAGAAAATACCCAAAAGTGACACCATTCTAAAAACTGCACCCCTCAACGTGTTCAAAGCCACATTCAAGAAGTTTATTAACCCTTTAGGTACTTCACAAGAATTGAAGCAATGTGGAAGGAAAAAATTAACATTTAACTTTTTTTCCCAAAATTTTTCTTTCGACACAATTTTTTAACATTTTGTCAAGGGTATCAGTAGAAAATGAACCACAATATTTGTTGTACAATTTCTCCTGAGTACAGCGATACCCCATGTGTGGGGGTAAACCACTATTTGGCCGCATGGCAGAGCTCGGAAGGGAAGCAGCGCCATTTGACTTTTTTGGCTGGAATTGAGATTGGACGCCATGTCGCATTTGGAGAGTCCCTGTGTGCCTAAACAGTGGAAACCCCCCACAAGTGACCCCATTTTGGAAACTAGACCCCCCAAGTAACTTATCTAAATGTGTAGTGAGAGCTTTGAACCCCCAAGGGCTTCACAGAAGGTTATAACGTAGAGCCGTAAAATTAAAAAATCATATTTTTTCCACAAAAATGATCTTTTCATCCCAATTTTTATTTTCCAAAGGATAAAAGGACCCCAAAAGTTATTGTGCAATTAGTCCTGAGTACGCTGATACCCTATATGTGGGGGTAAACCACTATTTGGGTGCATGGCAGAGCTCGGAAGGGAAGCAGCGCCATTTGACTTTTTTGGCTGGAATTGAGATTGGACGCCATGTCGCATTTGGAGAGCCCCTGTGTGCCTAAACAGTGGAAACCCCCCACAAGTAACCCCATTTTGGAAACTAGACCCCCAAGGAACTTATCTAGATGTGTAGTGAGAGCTTTGAACCCTCAAGGGCTTCACAGAAGGTTATAATGTAGAGCCGTAAAATTAAAAAATCATATTTTTTCCACAAAAATGATCTTTTCATCCCAATTTTTATTTTCCAAAGGATAAAAGGACCCCAAAAGTTATTGTGCAATTAGTCCTGAGTACGCTGATACCCCATATGTGGGGGTAAACCACTATTTGGGTGCATGGCAGAGCTCGGAAGGGAAGCAGCGCCATTTGACTTTTTTGGCTGGAATTGAGATTGGACGCCATGTCGTATTTGGAGAGCCCCTGTGTGCCTAAACAGTGGAAACCCCCACAAGTAACCCCATTTTGGAAACTAGACCCCCCAAGGAACTTATCTAGATGTGTGGTGAGAGCTTTGAACCCCCAAGGGCTTCACAGAAGGTTATAACGTAGAGCTGTAAAATTAAAAAATCATATCTTTTCCACTAAAATGATCTTTCCACCCCCAATTTTTATTTTCCAAAGGGTAAAAGGACCCCAAAAGTTATTGTGCAATTTGTCCTGAGTACGCTGATACCCCATATGTGGGGTGTAAACCACTATTTGGGCGCATGGCAGAGCTTGGAAGGGAAGCAGCGCCATTTGACTTTTTTGGCTGGAATTGAGATTGGACGCCATGTCGCATTTGGAGAGTCCCTGTGTGCCTAAACAGTGGAAACCCCCCACAAGTGACCCCATTTTGGAAACTAGACCCCCCAAGGAACTTATCTAGATGTGTGGTGAAAGCTTTGAACCCCCAAGGGCTTCACAGAAGGTTATAACGTAGAGCAGTAAAATTAAAAAATCATATCTTTTCCACAAAAATGATCTTTCCACCCCCAATTGTTATTTTCCAAAGGGTAACAGGACCCCAAAAGTTATTGTGCAATTTGTCCTGAGTACGCTGATACCCCATATGTGGGGGTAAACCACTATTTTGACGCATGGCAGAGCTGGAAAGGGAAGGAGCGCCTTTTTCAAATGCAGATTTTGATGGAATGGCCTGCCGGTGTCATGTCACGTTTGGAAAGCCCCTGATGTGCCTAAACAGTAGAAACCCCCCACAAGTGACTCCATTTTGGAAACTAGACCCCCCAAGGAACTTATCTAGATGTGTGGTGAGCACTTTGAACCCCCAAGTGCTTCACAGAAGTTTATAACGTAGAGCCGTGAAAATAAAAATATATTTTTTTCCACAAAAATAATCTTTTTGCCCCCAAATTTTTATTTTTATAAGGGTAACAGGAGAAATAGGACCCCAAAAGCTATTGTGCAATTTGTCCTGAGTACGCTGATATCCCATATGTGGGGAGGAACCACTATTTTGACGCATGGCAGAGCTGGAAAGGGAAGGAGCGCCTTTTTCAAATGCAGATTTTGATGGAATGGTCTGCGGGTGTCATGTCACGTTTGGAAAGCCCCTGATGTGCCTAAACAGTAGAAACCCCCCACAAGTGACTCAATTTTGGAAACTAGACCCCCAAGGAACTTATCTAGATGTGTGGTGAGCACTTTGAACCCCCAAGTGCTTCACAGAAGTTTATAACGTAGAGCCGTGAAAATAAAAATATCATATTTTTTTCCACAAAAATAATCTTTTTGCCCCCAAATTTTTATTTTTATAAGGGTAACAGGAGAAATAGGACCCCAAAAGCTATTGTGCAATTTGTCCTGAGTATGCTGATATCCCATATGTGGGGGGGAACCACTATTTTGACGCATGGCAGAGCTCGGAAGGGAAGGAGCACCGTTTTTAAATGCAGACTTTGATGAATGGTCTGCGGGTGTCATGTCACGTTTGGAAAGCCCCTGATGTGCCTAAACAGTAGAAACCCCCACAAGTGACTCCATTTTGGAAACTAGACCCCCCCAAGGAACTTATCTAGATGTGTGGTGAGCACTTTGAACCCCCAAGTGCTTCACAGAAGTTTATAACGTAGAGCCGTGAAAATAAAAATATCATATTTTTTTCCACAAAAATAACCTTTTTGCCCCAAATTTTTATTTTTCTAAGGGTAACAGGAGAAATAGGGCCCCAAAAGCTATTGTGCATTTTGTCCTGAGTACGCTGATACCCCATATGTGGGGGGGAACCACTGTGATCGCCTTACTGCGATCTTTGGGAGGCACAATGAACAAATCCACAAAAGGTGAAGAATTGGTTTTCTTTTTTGCGCCGTTCCTCGTGCGGTATTAGTGATTAGGCGACTTTATTCCTCGGATCGGTGCGATTACAGCGATACCAGATTTATACTCTTTTTTTCATGTTTAGCTTCTGTCACACACTAAAAGATGCTTTTTTTTGGAATAATTTTTTGTAAGAAATTTTTGCATCGCCGTATTTTGAGAGCTATAATTTTTCCATATTTCGGCCGACAGAGTTATCTATGGGCTTATTTTTTGCGGGACGAGCTGACGTTTTTATTGGTACCATATTCAGGCACATAACGTTTTTTGATCGTTTCCTATTCCGATTTTTGTGGAATCAGAATGAACAAAAACCAGCAATTCAGGAATTGTTTTTTTTTTTTTTTTTTCCTCCGTTCCGTGTGTGGTAAAATTGATAAAGCAGCTTTATTCTTCGGGTCACTACGGTTACGGCGATTCCTCATTTATATATTTTTTTTTAGTTTTGGCGTTTTTTACACAATAAAAAATTTTATAGAAAAAATAATTATTTTTGCATCAGTTTATTCCGCGAGCTATAACTTTTTTATTTTTTCGCTGATGATGCTTTATAGCGGCTTGTTTTTTGCGGGACAAGATGACGTTTTCAGCGGTACCATGATTATTTATATCTGACTTTTTGATCGCGTGTTATTGCACTTTTTCCAAGCGGTATAATGATACCGCTTGGAAAAAGTATAATTTACTACTTTTTTGTGTTTTTTTTTTACGGCTTTCACTGAAGGGGTTAACTAGGGTTACGCTTTTATAGATGGGATTTTTACGGACGTGGCGATACCTAACATGTGTATGTTTTTTGTTTTTTATTTTTTTTATTACATAAAAATGTGTATTTTTTAGGGGATTTTTTTAAAATTATTTTTTAATATTTTTTTTACAATTTTTTTAAAAAAATGATTTTTTTTAACTTGTCCCTTTATGGGACTTTCACTTTTTTTTACTTTTTATTGCAGTTACAATGCATTGCAATGCTCTGGCATTGCAATGCATTGTACCTATGGGGAAAGCTGCTGTGACATGATCACAGCAGCTTCCCGTAGCTAGATGACCCGGAGGTTGTCATGACAACCCCGGGTCATCAAGGCAGAGATCAGGCCCTGCAAATACATTGCGGTGGCGCTGATCTGAGGCAGAGGGAGCTCCCGACCCTCTGCCTCCCCCCTGAGCTCTGCGATCGCGCTGGATCGCAGCAGTCAGGGGGTTAACAGCCAGGGGCAGTGGGGGCTCCGCTCCTGGCTGTCAGTGCAGGAAGCCTGGCCACTGCAGCGCCGGCTCCTGCACTGATCGCGCTGGGGAAGCTGAAATTTCAGCTTTTCCTGCACGATCGCTGCTGTGTTTGGTCAGTCAGATTGACTGACCAATCACAGCGCTGTGGGTGCGGGGACCGACGGCAAAGGTCCCCGCACCGCTTGCCGTGCCTGTCAGCTGTCTGTGACAGCTGTCGGCACTGATCTACCACTGCGTGTTTACACGCAGTGGTAGATCAAAGCCATGACGTGCAGAGTCCGTCCTGGTGCCGGAACTGGCACCTTGCCATGACGGACTCTGCACGTCAGTGGACATTAAGGGGTTAAGAGACGGTCCTGGCTCTTGCTGGTCTTTCTTGGGTGCCCTGGAGCCTTTTTGGCAACAATGGAACCTCTCTCCTTGAAGTTCTTGATGATGCGATAGATTGTTGACTGAGGTGCAATCTTTCTAGCTGCGATACTCTTCCCTGTTAGGCCATTTTTGTGCATTGCAATGATGACTGCATGTGTTTCTCTAGAGATAACCATGGTTAACAGAAAAGAAACAATGATGCCAAGCACCAGCCTCCTTTTAAAGTGTCCAGTGGTGTCATTCTTACTTAATCATGACAGATTGATCTCCAGCCATGTCCTCATCAACACCCTCACCTGTGTTAATGGAGCAATCACTGAAAAGAGGTTAGCTGGTCCTTTTAAGGCAGGGCTGCAATGATGTTGAAATGTGTTTTGGGGATAAAGTTCATTTTCTAGCCAAATATTGACTTTGCAAGTAATTGCTGTTAAGCTGATCACTCTTTATAACATTCTGGAGTATATGCAAATTGCCATTAGAAAAAGTGAAGCAGTAGACTTTGTAAAAATTAATATTTGTGTCATTCTCAAAACTTTTGTCCATGACTGTACTCAGGAGAAATTGCCCAACAAACTTTAGGATCCATTTTATCCTGTTGCCCATATAAAAATGAAAAAAGTGATGCTAAAAGAAAATTTTTGTTGGAAAAATTAAAATGTCCATTTTTTCCTTTCACGTTGCTTTAGTTCCTGTGAAGCACTTGAAGGGTTAATAATCTTCTTGAATGTAGTTTTTAGTAGCTTGAGGGGTGCAGTTTTAATAATGGTGTCACTTTTGGGTATTTTCTGCCATATAGACCCCTCAAAGTGACTTCAAATGTGAGGTGGTCCCTAAAAAAATGGTTTTATAAATTTTGCTGTAAAAATTAGAAATCGCTGGTCAACTTTTAACCCTTATAACTTCCTAACAAAAAAATTTTGTTCCCAAAATTGTGCTGATGTAAATTAGACATGTGGGAAATGTTATTTATTAACTATTTTGTGTCACATAACTCTCTAGTTTAACAGAATAAAAATTCAAAATTTGAAAATAGCGAAATTTTCAAAATTTTCGCCAAATTTCCATTTTTTTCACAAATAAACTCAAAAATTATCGACCTAAATTTACCACTAACATGAAGCCCAATATGTCATGGAAAAACATTCTCAGAATCGCTAGGATCCATTGAAGCGTTCCTGAGTTAGTACCTCATAAAGGGACAGTGGTCAAAATTGCAAAAAATGGCAAGGTCTTTAAGGTCAAAATAGACTGGGTCATGAAGGGGTTAATGAAGGTTAGATTATCAACATTTTGGGTAGACAGCCGGGTCCTTCTTTCTGTCAGGATTGATCCAGCAGCACTAAAGACTCTTTCTGATAGCACACTACCAGAGGGGCAAGCGAGCTCCTGTAAGGCATATTGTGCCAATTCAGGCCAGGTGTAGTTTACAGGCCCAGTAGTCAAAGGGGAATGACTTGTGAGGGAGAACATCGATAGGGGAGGAGAAGTAATTTTGAACCATAGTTGGCAACTGCTGTCTCCTGTCTGTTGCAATCGATTCAGTATTACCAGTCGTGTGAGTGGTACTCGAGAAATCAGTCCACAACATGGTCATGAAACCCGTCTCCAATGCCACTTCGGCTGTGTGCACCACGAACACCTCTTCCATTTGGCCCAGTACGGCTCGTGGTAGAACCTGAACCGCTGCTGTGTGCTGGGAATTCCTCTAACAAACGGTCTACCAGAGTTGCTTGTTTGTTCGCCAATATTAGCTCTAGGTTCCCCTGTGGCAAGATGTTCTGTAATTTGCCTTTACAGCGTGGATCGAGGATGCTGGCCAACCAGTAGTCATCATCCTTCATAATTTTGGCAATGCGGGGGTCCCTTTTTAGGATCCACAAGGCATAATCACACATGTGGGCCAATGTTCCAGATGTCAATGATGCACTACCAGTGGTGGTGGAGGAGGTGTAGGGTGAGCTGGACTTGAGAGCTGCATATGGGGGAACGAGAGGTGGACATGACGGACTGAGAGGGGTTTGTGATGGTGATGGTGGTGGTGGTGGTGGTGTTGGCCTAGATGCAGTCTTTCGTTGCAAAAACATTGTGATTCCCTGACTGCTTGGGCCTTGCGACTACACCTCAACATTTCTTGCTGGTGGTGTGCTAACCGATGGGCTTACAAGGGGGAAGCGATGGAGCATTGCTGGCTAACTTCAGTTGGAGCAGGTGCACATGTGCTACCAGAGGTTTTATAGTCCGTCCACGCTTGCAAGTGCATGTTCATTAAATGTCTAAGCATGCAACTGGTATTCAAATTTCTGAGATTTTTCCCTCGGCTAAAGGTCTTTCCTCACTTCTTACAGATAACCTTTGCCTCATCAATAGGATTTTGGTCAAAAAAGTGCCACACTGCACTCTTCCTACTATGGTATAAATTTTCAGGCCTTGCACGCTGTGCTAATTTGACAGTCTGGCCAAGCTGTCCTGCAACTCTATTTGTTTTTAAAACACCTTTTTGAACTGCTACGGACCTGCCAGATAACCCCAGCTGCTATGTCGATACCTGCTGTGGATCCTCCTCCTCTTCTGAACTATTGCCAGCGGCACCCTCTACCCCCACTGGATGCCAATCTGGGTCAACAACTGGGTCATCCATCACCTCCTCTTCAATTTCATCTGCACCTTCCTCTGTGTCACCGTGTAAGGTGGTATAGTATGCAGGAAGGGGCACCTGAGTTTCATCAAGGTCACATTGTGGCTCAGTAGACTGCGAGGGCAATGCAGTGCTCTGGGTGAATGTACCAGCAGAATCATATAGCAGTGGCTGTGCATCAGTGCACTCCATGTCAGATTCATCTTGGACTGGGGAATTCAGGATTTGACTTGATAACCCAGGCATGGTATGTGAAAAGAGCTCCATGGAGTAATCTGAAGTGTGGCCTGCCGCATCCTTCATTTTTGGTGGGGGTGAAGGACACAAGGAAAGGGGTTGTTCCTGACCAGAAGCCTGCACTGACGACTCAGTGCTTGGAGTTTTTGAAACTTCAGAAGAGGAGGCGATAGAGCTGGAGGCTGTTTTGGCAATGTAAGCCAAAACCTGTTCCTGATGCTCCGGCTTTAAAAGCGGTTTACGTACTCCCAGAAAAGGGAGCCTTCCAGGCCTTCTGGAGCCAGACGATGACGCAGGCTCAACACCTCCTGCCTTAGGTGCTATTGTGCTTTTGGCACTACCAGCAGATGCACCACCACCACCATCAGTAACAGCTGGCACACCACGCCCACGTCTGCGGCCTCTTCCACCGTACTTCCTCATGTTTGTGAAAATGTACCCAAAATACCAGCAGATATATGGTACTGTATCAGAAGCGTAGAGCTGTATATGGTGAAAAACTTAAATCTCCGTATATATTTGCGGAGTAACAGACACAGACTCTCACAGGCTCAGTATGGATTAGACCAGAGTATAAAAGTAGAAAAAGTGTAATGTATCAGAAGCATACAGCTGTATACAGTGTTGGGGTAATTTAAAATCTCCGTATATATTTCCAGAGTCAGACACAGACTCTCACAGGCTCAGTATGGATTACACCAGAATACAAAAAGAAAAAAAGTGTACTGTATCAGTAGCGTACAGCTGTATACAGTGTTGGGGTAATTTTAAATCTCCGTATATATTTCAGGAGTAACACACAGACGCTCACAGGTTCAGTAGGAGTAGACCAGAATATGAAGAGCAGAAAAAGTGTACTGTATCAGTAGCGTACAGCTGTATACGGTTTTGGGGAAAATTTAAATCTCCGTATATATTTCCGGAGTCACACACAGACGCTCTCTCAGTATGGATTTGACCGTAATACAGAAGGCAGAAAAACGGTACTGTATCAGAAGATACCAGCTGTATAAGGTTTTGGGGAAAATTTAAATCTCCGTATATATTTCCGGAGTCACACATAGACGCTCTCTCAGCATGGATTTGACTGTAATACAGAAGGCAGAAAAACGGTACTGTATCAGAAGATACCAGCTGTATACGGTTTTGGTGAAAAATTAAGGCTCCGTATATATTTCCGGAGTCACACACAGACGCTCTCTCAGTATGGATTTGATAGTAATACAGAAGGCAGAAAAACGGTACTGTATCACAAGATACCAGCTGTATATGGTTTTGGGGAAAATTTCAATCTCTGTATATATTTCCGGAGTCACACACAGATAGTCAGCATGTATTTGTCCGTGATACCAGCCGGTACACGGTAGTGTGTGAGGAGCGTACAGCTCTATACGGTGTGGGGAAAATGAACGCTCGGTAACTGTGCAGAAAAAAAGAATAAAAGTATTAGTGCTGTGTAGGTGCTGTGTTAAAAAGCATTCTGCACAGCAGTGTACACACAGCAATACAGCTAGCAGGCAGCCTAATAATCAGTTTTGCTGCTGCACACAAGAAATTCCTCCCCTCTCATTGGCAGGCAGCCTAATAATCAGCTCTGCAGCTGCTGTACACAAGATATTCCTCCCCTGTCACTAGCAGGCAGCCTAAGAACCAGCGCTGCTGCACACAACAAAATCCTCCCTTGTCACTGCACAGTAACTGTACAGCTAATTGCTATCAGCACAAGCACAGAATAAGTTTTTTTCCTGCCTAACGCTCTCCCTACTGAGAAACATGGTGGTCGGCGGTGAGGGCTTTTATAGGCACTGTGACGCCACACAAAGCAAGCCAATCACTGCAATGCCCTTCTCTAAGATGGTGGTGGCCGCTGCACATGTCATCCTATTGCCCACAGTGTACATCCTTGATCATTGGCTGAGAAAAGGCGCCTGCAAGCATTATGGGAAAACCAACTTTGGCACTCGGGTCGCCGAACGCATGGCCGACCTCACGCTATGGTCGGGTTTCGCTCGGCGAAACCCAACTTTGGTGAAAGTCGTGTTTTTTTAATCTGACTGACCCGTTTCGCTCAACTCTAGTAACCAATTAACTCTTAAAGGGAACCTGTCACCAGTTTTGTCCTGTGTCAACTAAAACTAAACTAAAAATCTTCATACCTCCAAACAAAAAGTGCAATAAAACGCGATCAAAAAGATGAATGTAAATGAAAATGGAATGTTCAAAAAAAAAATACTGGCACCAGTCAACATGTACAAATTCCCTGGAAGGATGAATAGACATCCCATATGTAGAGCTACAGCGGCTAATCGAACGGTGTTTGGTGCTCTAAATAAAGTAATTAATTGTGCAACATTAAAGAAAAAAAGATGCGGCACTCACCAGTTTGAATTAATGTGAAAAAGCCCTTTATTCCATTCCTTGAGATTAGGACTAAAACATGATGTACAGGTTACATAGGCATTGCACGTAAATAAAAATGGTACTGTGAAAATGTCATCTTGTTCCACAAAAACAACCCACCATAAAGCTTCATCAGTGGAAAATGAAAAAATTATAGCTCTGCGAATAAAGCAATGCAAAAATTGATATTTTTATTGTAAAATAGTTTTTATTGTGTAAAAGCGCAAAAACATAAAAACAATATAAATGGAGTACTGACCCGAAGAATAAAACTGCCTTATCAATTTTACCACACACAAAACAATAAAAAAATAAAAAATAAAGAAGCAATTCCTGAATTGCTGGTTTTTGTTCATTCTACCTCCCAAAAATCTAAATAGAAAGGGATCAAAAAATGTCATGTGCATGAAAATTGTACCAATATGGTGCCAATTTAAACATCAACTCGTCCCGCAAAATGTCCGAAATATGGAAAAATTATAGTTGTCTAAATATGGGGATGCAAAAAATAGTTTTTGTAATAAAAAAGTCTTTTAGTGTGTGACAGCTGCCAAACATAAACACTGGACATGAATTTAATATCGCTGTAATTGCACCGACCTGAAGAATAAAGTTGTCTAATCATTTATACTGCATGAGGAACGGCGTAAAAAATGAATAAAACCAGTTCTTCACTTGCGATTGATTTGTTCATTCTACGTCCCACAGATCGCGGTAAGGCTCGGCGTACATTTATCCTGCGTTCTGCGCTGAGCGAATACACTGTGGTTTCCACGCAAATCTCTTAAATACGTGATTCAGACAGAACCCCCGGTGGAAGATTCCCTATAATGAGACAGATGGAGGCACAGTGGATGCCATCCGACCTATGATAGGATGGTCGACCACAGTTTTGTGTACTTCTGAAAAGAAGAACATAGCTGAACAGAGGCCAGACGGCATCCAGAGTAATTCTGCTGCTTCATTATACAGATTAGATCCCTTGGGAGTTTTATCTGTCACGTCACTTGGAGAATTAGATGGAAACCTCGATGTAAGTGCTCAGTATAGAGCGCTGGATAAATGTGATCCTAAATGTTAGGTAAAATGTTCCCAATAAAAGATTCAACTCAATCCACAAAAAAAGTCCTCACTGAGATCCATCATCTGTTAACGGTTACTACCACGTTACTGGTAGCACAAAGGCTCTGGAAAAGCAAAATGGCTCCTCGCCCCTCAAAAGAAATGCAGCAAATTCTACTCTTCCAAATGCCCCCCTCCCTTATGAGCCCCAGTGTGCCTAAAGCACAGTTAGTATCCATATGTTTGGCATTTCTGTAGTGATGAGAGCCCACCTAATTTATGGATATATGTCTCCAGAAGCAAGAGCTGCGCATTTTAATGTTCTGGACTGGGACGGCTCTGTGCGCTTCACTTGATACAGCAAGGTGCTCCTAGATGTCGTGAGCTGACTTGCATTTCCCTTTCCCTCCCCTGTATTTTATTTTCACGGCTCAACGTTATAAACTTCTGTGAAGCACCTAGGGTTTCAAGGTACTCCATGCACATCTACATAAGTTCCCTGAGAGTTCTAGTTTCCAAAATGGTGTCACTTGTTGGGGTTTCCACTGTTTATCAGGGGCTCTCCAAACACGACATGGCGTCCACTAATTATGCCAGCAAATTTTACATTCAAAAAGTCAAATGGCGCTCCTTCCCTTCCGAGCCCTGCTGTGTGCCCAAACAGTGATTTTCTGCCACATATGGGGTATCGCCATGCTCAGGAGAAATTGAGCAACAAATTGTATGGTCCATTTTTCCTGTTACCATTGTGAAAGTTAAAACAATTGGGTCTAAAGGGAAAATTTTGTGAAAAAAAGTTAAATGTTTATTTTTTCCTTCCACATTCCATTAATTCTTGTGAAGCACCTGAAG
This sequence comes from Oophaga sylvatica, assembly GCA_033576555.1. Taxonomy (NCBI): domain Eukaryota; kingdom Metazoa; phylum Chordata; class Amphibia; order Anura; family Dendrobatidae; genus Oophaga; species Oophaga sylvatica. Next base: position 130,392,977 of record JARQOD010000006.1, read on the forward strand.
GGTTAATAAACATATTGAATGTGGTTTTGAGCACAATGACGGGTGCAGTTTTTAGAATAGTGTCACTTTTGGGTACCGTATTTTCCGGCGTATAGGGTTACTGTCACACTTGCGTTTTTTAGCGCTGCGTTTCGAGCGCACATAAAACGCATGAAAAAAACGCGTGCAAATGCTTGTAATCGCTGCGATATTTAGTCGGATAAGTGTGCGCATTGCTGAAAAAAATGCAGCGATTGCATGCGATTTTAATCATTTTTTCATGCATTTGCGTTTTTTCGGCGCATTTCACAGGAGGAATATCCTTGAAAAATTCTTGCAACTGACTCCACCAATGGTACACCAGTGGGCGTGTCTTATGTGAAATCTTTATATAGAGCCTGTTCACAGCCATTCTTCACATTTGCTTGCATTTGCCTTTGTGACATGGATCTGCGCTGGAAGATTTTCCACTTCAACTGGATCTGGACATTGCGATGGCTCAGGCTATGCAGTGGCTTGCCATGAAGAAAGGAAGAGAGAGACAAGAAGACGCAGCGGCGCGTTGTGGGTACTCCCATTTTGAACTCCGGGAGAGCCGTGGAGCGTACCACACTCTCTATAGCGAGCTGCAGGCAAACTCCGAGAAATTTACCGACTATACCCGGATGTCACAGGAAAACTTCATGGATTTGCTTGCTCGTGTCCAACAATTCATCCGGAGACAGGACACACAGCTCCGTCGGGCGATTCCTCCGGAGGAAAGACTCCTGGTGACATTACGGTACGTAATATTGCTAAACCAATGCCTGCATCATTTTATTTGTTCTGCCATGTACTATTCCAAAGCTGCCAGAATTATTGTTCTGCCATTTAGTAAACAAAGACCTGCAGAATTATTTGTATGCCATGTACTTTTTTTCTCTTTAGTTAAATGTTTTAAAAAAAATATATACAATAATATATATTGTTTTCTTTCTCAGATTCCTTGCTACTGGAGAGAGCCTCTCTTCACTTCACTTCCAGTACAGGATTGGTATCTCCACCTTGTCAGGAATTGTTGTGAACACCTGCCGGGCATTGTGGAATGTTCTCTGTCCAGAATTTATGCCCCTGCCCACCACAGAAAAGTGGCTAGAAATAGCTGAAAAATTCTGGACAACCTGCAATTTCCCAAACTGTTTGGGAGCAGTTGATGGAAACACATCCGCATCCTCAAACCAAAAAGAACAGGCTCGGAGTACTACAATTACAAAAAGTACTTCTCTACAGTTCTCATGGCCATTGCTGATGCAGACTGTATGTTTGTTGCAGTGGACATTGGGGCATTTGGCCGTGGAAATAACTCACAGGCCTTTAAGAACTCGGACATGGGCCGGAGGTTGTATGGAAACCAGTTCAATTTCCCCATGCCTCTTCCCCATACCGAAGGTCCACCACTGCTATTTGTCATGGTTGGGGATGAGGCTTTCCAGATGAGCCAACACCTGCTAAAACCCTACTCCAGCCGGGACTTGGACCACACCAAAAAAATATTCAATTACAGGCTGACCAGGGCAAGAAGAACTGCAGAGTGTGCCTTCGGTATACTTGTTTCCAGATGGCGCATTCTGGGCACAGCCATTCATCTGAAACTGGAAACAGTGGATGAAGTGGTGAAGGCATGTGTGGTGCTACATAATTTTGTTATGTCTAAAGAGCACTCAAACTTTGAACTTGATGATGCAGCTCCTAACCCATTGCCTGAGTTCACTCAGCACCCTCTCAGGTCTTCTGTTGAAGTTGGCCAAATGAGGGACCAATTTGCAGCCTACTTCATGTCAGATGTAGGACGGGTGGAATGACAAGAACAAATGGTGTAAAAAAAAGTGTTCTTGTCTGTATGTTAATAAAATACCTTCTTGTCTGTATGTTAATAAAATACCTGTGTTTATACCTGTACCGAGTGCAGTCTGTGGTTTTTTTTACACTCAAATACAATAATCAACTGGCCAGGTTTACCAGTGAATTCATGAGGCTGTGTTTTTTGTGCATCATGAATTTATTAGTAACCCTGACCAGGTGACTATACATCCACACACACAAGTTGTATGACCTTTATCATCTCTCCAGTTTTGTTTTCATTTGCAGCGACGATGGAGATAAAACAAATAATATTTGTGTCACCTGGCCTGATGTTACAAATAGTGATTTGGGATGCACTAGCATCCGTGACTCTTTATTACACCTGATATACCTGACCATGTGACTATAAATATTATTTGTAGTATCATCACTGTGACTTGATTTTGAACGGAGACTGGAGAGATGATAAAGATTATACATCTTCTACAATACCCAAGCCTGGTGTCATGCTGAAGTGGTGATGCCCCAAATAACACATCCTCACTTCAGAATTTATCACGCCTGGGCAGGTGAATAAACATGAGTTATAAACAGCAGCATCGCTACAGTATGCTTGAAATAAATGCAGACTGAAGCGACGCTGCAGGTGAAAACTCATGTGTATTCACCTGCCCAGGTGAGATAGTAATGATACAAGGCCAGGAGATTGTACATATGATGTGTATTTTCACCATCATCTCCTCAGTTTATTCAAGACACATTGAATAGAGAATGTGGTTAATTACAAGGTATATCTAGAATTCCTGGCCTTGTATCACAAAGTGAAATGATGGTAAAAACACACCAGACTCATTTAACTTTTTAGGATACCTGGCAAGGTAAAATAGCTATGCCTTGCATTCAACACCATCCTCTATTCAATATGTGCAATATTAGTAGACAGAGAGACTGGTGGCGAAAATACAAGTCATATATTTGTGTTTTGGACTACACATATCTCCAGGAAAGACACAAGAAACATGTGTCATTCCTGGAGTGATGTGTAGTCCAAAACGCAAAGTGTTCGGCGCAGTGTGTGTACGGTGCAGAGTGTGTAGGCGGCGAAAGACACATTAATCAAACCGGATTTACTAAAAGCAGATTTGCACATTTATTTTGTACAACAGGAACCCCACATTGTAATTGCCACTGACATTTTGGTGGAGATTTGGATACATTTAATAAAAGCAGATTAGTACATACTTTGTACAACAGGAACCACACATTTTTATTGCGAATTACGTTTAGGTGGAGATTTGGATACTCTGGGGGTGTGCAGAGATGAAGAACGGCTGGAAAGCGAGGAAGGGGTTCGAGGGGAAGGGCGACGAAAGTAGTGGATGAAGGAAGATCAGACATGGAAGTAGAGGCAGGTTGAGACACATTAGGAGGAGAGGGGGGATGGACAAACAAAGTTTTGGTTTTTTTCTTCTTGGGGCAGGAGTCCCTTTCATGGAACGACTTCTGTGTGACCGCCTTGAGCTGGTGGACCGTGGCCTTGATACATAAAACAGTGAATGTCGGTCACCTGTCTCATGCTCTGTGGTGTCAGTGCCGTGGTGGGAGGAGAAGTGGTGGCGGTGCTCAGAGGAGGACAAGTGGTGGCGGTGTTCCAAGGAGAAGTGGCATCTGTGCTCCTAAACTGTTGCTGAGTGGTGGCGGTACTCCTAGACGGAGAAGTGGCATCTGTGCTCCTAAACTGTTGCTGAGTGGTAGCGGTACTCCTAGAGGGAGAAGTGGCATCTATGCTCCTAAACTGTTGCTGAGTGGTGGCGGTACTCCTAGACGGAGAAGTGGCATCTGTGCTACTAAACTGTTGCTGAGTGGTGGCGGTACTCCTAGACGGAGAAGTGGCATCTGTGCTCCTAAACTGTTGGTGAGTGGTGGCGGTACTCCTGGAATGAGAAGTGGGGGCGGTGGCCCAAGCAGGTACTGCGGTGGCGTGAGTCCAAGACTGCGGACCAGTGTCTGTGGTGGTGGTGCTCCAGACAGGAGCAGCGCTTGCCATGGTGGTGGCGACGGTGGAGTGTCCAGCAGTACTCGGACTTTTGGTGGTGTAGTGGTGACTTGGAATACTGGTGGCCGTGCAGTGGTATGCAGCAGAAGTCGGTAGTGATGTGTGGCGAATCAGTGGTGGCACAGTTGGATATGCAACCACTGACTGCTGCACGTACCGATTCTGCTGCATAGCCTGCAAGTAAGCAGTGTTGCAGGCCTGCAACACACTCAGCTGTTGCTCAGGACTAAGGTGTTCCGCCATGCCCTGTTCAATTTTACTGAAAAAATGGTGCGCTGGTCTGTTGAGGTCGGCCTCCAGCCTATCAAGCCTCTGTTCGACACAGTTGAAGCGGTATTCCATGTGGGTAAAACCCCGTTCCACTAGTGAAAAACCGCTTGCCACTGTGCCTGACATTGACTTCATATTGCCATGAAAGGCCTCGCTCAAGTGCATGAACTCGGGCAAGACATTCCTCTCCAAGGCCCTCTGCCGCTGGCGGGAAGTGCCCACATAACCAGTGGCAGAGACCTGGGAGAGGGGAACACCTGATGGACCAGCTTCCTGGTCACCAGCTGTCCGTGTTGCTGACCTGCAAGTTGCTTCCAGGCTGTCGGATGGCTGGGACGGGTCCAAGGTCGTCCGAGGAAGGACCGCTTCAGGGACAGGCTGCATGGTGCTGCTCCAGGTGCTGTGGAAAGAAAATAAAAACATTACTATAATGCTTTTCCAAGAAGCATCAGCTGTGGAATAGAAAAGCACTGATGATGAAAAATAAAATTTTTTTGTAAAACTTACGCTCTGCTGGCAAGGACCGGTCTCAGGAACGCCAACTCACGATAGTAGCGATATTTCCTTCTGGCCCTTGCTGCTGAACCACTGCGAACCTGTCCCTCTGCACAAACATCAGTGTTGAAGCGGTCCTTCATCGAGCGCCATCGTGTGCGGACTTTGTTCACTGTAGGAAAAAATAAATAAAAATTTTACAATGAAGTCAGGGCAAAATCTGTGTCATCACACACACCTGAGTTAAAATGGCAAACAGTCAATGCAGCATAAAAAAAGACATACACAGCATAGCAATAGCATACACAGGGCAGTCACTGTTGAACCAGATGACACTGTTGGGTTTGCCGGTAGAATATATCTACCAGTAAACCCATCAGTGCCATCTGGAACAAGAGTGAATGCAGCATAAAAACCCCAATAGAATGCACAACATAGCAATAGCATACACAGGGCAGTCACTGTTGAACCAGATGACACTGTTGGGTTTGCTGGTAGAATATATCTACCAGCAAACCCATCAGTGCCATCTGGAACAAGAGTGACTGCAGCATAAAAAACCCAATAGAATGCACAACATAGCAATAGCATACACAGGGCAGTCACTGTTGAACCAGATGACACTGTTGGGTTTGCCGGTAGAATATATCTACCAGCAAACCCATCAATGGCATCTGGAACAAGAGTAACTGCAGCATAAAAAACCCAATAGAATGCACAACATAGCAATAGCATACACAGGGCAGTCACTGTTGAACCAGATGACACTGTTGGGTTTGCAGGTAGAATATATCTACCAGCAAACCCATCAGTGCCATCTGAAACAAGAGTGACAGCAGCATAAAAAACCCAATAGAATGCACAACATAGCAATAGCATACACAGGGCAGTGACTGTTGAACCAGATGACACTGTTGGGTTTGCCGGTAGAATATATCTGCCAGCAAACCCATCAGTGCCATCTGGAACAAGAGTGACAGCAGCATAAAAAACCCAATAGAATGAACAACATAGCAATAGCATACACAGGGCAGTCACTGTTGAACTAGATGACACTGTTGGGTTTGCCGGTAGAATATATCTACCAGCAAACCCATCAGTGCCATCTGGAACAAGAGTGACTGCAGCATAAAAAACCCAATAGAATGCACAACATAGCAATAGCATACACAGGGCAGTCGCTGTTGAACCAGATGAC
>JARQOD010000006.1:130398916-130414699 GCA_033576555.1 Oophaga sylvatica
GCAATGTAAGATCGTGCCCCACAGCTCTTCAGTTCCGCCTCCTCATCCTCCTCAGTGTGCGGAAACTAACATGAAGGTCCCGCCTCCCTACAAAAGAGGGGCCCTCTCCAGATGCTAATGACACATGTGACTTGGCAGAGATGGCTAATGGACACGAGCAGAAGTGTGAAGGGATGGAGCAGTCAGAGCTCTCCCCCCACGGAAGCGACCCGATCGCCACGGAACCACCGTTGGGCACTCGGCCTGGAAACCCTCCTACGCTGCAAGAAGCGGAGGATACCCTAAGAGGCCTGGCCAGGCACCGGGAGGAGGTCGCCAGGATGGAAGCCAGCTGGCGTGCCCTAAAACTAAACTTGGAGCGGCGCCAATCCCTCTTACCTGAAGTGTCTGTACCGGAAGGTGAGGCACCCGTTCTAGTAGAGGAGTCCGTGCGGGCATCCCAGCCCTTGCAATGTGATCCGGTTGACGTTGTCGCAGTGGAGGCACCCGTTCCTGCAAAAAATGCAGCACCGGCAGCACCCCAGATCCCGCTGTCTGCCCCCGTCGCTGAGACAGAAGAAGTGACACCCGTCCTCATGGAGGAGGCCGCGCAGGCACCAGAGGTCTACAAGTCTGTACCGGAGCCCCGACTGTCATCTTTCCAGAGCCGGCTGCTTCCTCCGCAGGTGAGCGCCGCCAGGACTGGGGGGCGTCAGGAGAGCTGCCGCAAACCGGACATCCTAAGCTGCAGTTTGATTTTGGAGACATGGAGATGCTGGTGGAGGAGAATTACAACCGGCGTCAGGAGGAAGAGTGGAGACGTTGGGAGCGGGAAGCAGAGCGACAAAGGGAGCAGCGAGAATCCCAAAAGCTTCGGCAACGTAACCTGGAGAAGGACCGGGCAGATAAGGACCGGATGAGAAAAGATAAAGGAACCCTGAGGGAGCCGCGGCGTAAGGGTGCAGTACGGAGCTTTAAATTGAAAGGTGGTTGGGGCTTCATCCAGGAGCCTGGACTTTATTTAGAAGTTTTTGTGACCCGGCGGGACGTGGAGACTCACCTCCCAGAAGGACACCCGGGGAGGGACCTGTTGCCAGGAGACTTGGTGACTTACACCCGACACTGGGGTTACAATGAATGGTACGCCCTAAATGTTACCAGGTGCGACCCCTACTCCCCAGAGTGTCAGGAACCTGTGAGACCCTCGGAGCCTTCAGCCTCCCACATCCAGGCCTCTGCACAAGTGCCCACCCCACGCCGTAAATCTCCCCAGCCTCCCTCAGTGGTCTCCTCAGCAGCCCCAGCTATGGACATGATAACTATAGCTGGCCCGTACCCGGCGCCTGTTAGGCCCCCTGGGGTTCGTTCAGTCCGGGACATAGGGCTCCAGACCCGGAGGGAGATGAAAGAGGTGGCCACACAGACACAGATAGCGGGTCACGACTTGACTGTACAGGCCACACGACGTCATCAGGTCCTGGTGGTCCTTGGTGTCTCGGATGTTTGGCAAGCATCAGAAGAGTACCAGGTGGTACCTGGAACACCCCTACCAAAGAATTATAAATAACCCGGACAGGGTCCCTGTATGTAAATAGTTAAATTGTTGATGTACCCGGACGGGTGAATGTTCATAAAAAAGTTTTTTAATTTAATAAAAAAAAAAACACAGTTTTCATTACTTTTATTACAGTCTCATTCTGCAACGCCATCGATCTCCTGTAAAAAAATTAAAAAAAAAACAGCAGTATACCACCTGTCCGACGCAGTCCATAGTAACGAGTGTCCCACGACGATCCAGCTCTGCTACATCAGAATGACAGGCAGAGCCTGTCATCCCGGCGCAGCACAGCTGATTACCTGCTTCCCGGCGGTGACGTCATCGGACTGGTTTACGGCCGGGATTACCCTGCAGTCACTGCAGTTATCGCGAAAAACTGCATGTGACCGCCAGGGAGAAGATAATGGCGGCCATCAAGCAGTCCAGGACGTGACCGCCGGAGATCTTCTGCCAGGTAAGTGCCGCTGACTCCTGACAGACCCGATCGACGGACACTCACAGTGACAGTGACAAATCCGATTCCGGTATCCGATATGACGAAAATATCGGTACTCGGAATCGAAAGCCCGATACAGCTAATATCGGCCGATACCCGATATTTGCAGTATCGTATCGCTCAACACTATTCACTACAGAAAAGACACCACATTTTGTGAATGGCTTGTCTGAGCACATAATTTGAAATCTGAAGGAGTCAGCTGCAAGATCCCACCTGATGCCCAGGCTCCTCTGCAAGGGAGGACTATCTAGCCACAAATTGATGTCCTTGAACCCGGGTGCGTGATCACCTGACTCGAAGGCTCTCATTACAACCGGGCTGTTTGAAACAATTTTGTGTAACCTGAGTTTAGCCTGGAACAGCATACCTTGAGTTCTTTAGAACAAATCAATTGCTGCTTCTTCGGTGGGAAGTGATTTGAGCCCGTCATCTACATAAAAGTCTTTCTCTACATCAAAGTCTCTGGCATCTGTTCCGTACTCGGACTCTTCCTCTAATGCAGTTCTCTGAAGGCCATAAGTTGCAACTGCGGGTAAAGGGCTGTTTCCAAATACATGGACCCTCATGCGATATTCCACCATCTCTTTATTAGTATCGTTGTCCTTGTACCACAGAAACCTGAGAAAGTTCCAGTGGTCTTCTCTAAGAAACAGTGGAACATTTGTTCAATGTCGGCGGTGATGGCAACAAACTCTTCTCTGAACCTCATCAATACTCCTACCATGTTGTTTGTTAGGTTGAGATCTGTGAGGAGAACACTGTCACTTGAGTCAAAGACAACCCTGATTTGATTGGGTTTCTGTGGGTGGTATACTCTGAACGAAGGCAAATACCAGCACTCTTCATTCTTCTTTAAGGACAGAGCAAGTTCTGGGTGGTTTTTGCAGAATATCTTGTCCATAAATGTGACGATGTGCTCTCTTATTTCAGGCTTGTTGTTCATGGTACGCTGAAGAGAATTAAATCTAGACAGAGCTTGGTCCCGATAGTTTGGGAGTCTTACCCTGGTAGCTCGGAAGGGTAATGGAGAAACAAAGTGGTTGGTTTCATCTTTAGAGAATTCACAGTCCATTATTTTGATTAATTCTTTGTCCTCTACTGACAGGGCTACTTTATCGTTGTCATTAGTTGTTTGAAAGACTGTTCTTCCCAAGTTGTCGAAATGTAGAGAAGAAGCAATGCCCGGTGTCTGTGTGGGGTCTGGAGACTTCTCTTTCACCCCGTAATGAGGAGGACACGGCTTGATGAAAGTTGTGCGCCCATCTCCACGCACGTAAGTCTTGAAGGAGTTAATTCCTGAACGATCCGCACATACATTTCCTATGACTACCCATCCCATGTCCAGTCTCTGGGCATATAGTGTATAGTCGGACCCAGTACACTGTTGATGTACCTTATGTACCCTTAACTTGTCTCTGCCGAGCAAGAGCAGAACCTCAGCATTGATGTCCATAGGAGGAATAACACTGGTCAGGTGCCTTAGGTGTGGTTTGTGAATTTCGGGGCTTCAAGAGTAGGAATCTCATCTCTGTGATTGGGTATCTGGTCACATTCAATAAGGGTTGGTAGAGGTATTAAGGTATCTCCATTGATAGGAGAAGCAATGAATCCCTGAGTTCTTCTGCTGCTTGTCTCTAAGCGGCCTGAGCAGATGCTTAAGGTGTAGGGTTCTGATGGACCTTTAATTCCAAAGGCTTCAAAAAACTTGGGTCCTGCTAAGGACCGGTTGCTTTGGTCATCTATGATGGCATACATCTTCACTGCCTTTTCTGGAAGCCCCTCTGGATAGACCTTGATTAGACATATTTGGGCTCAACATTTCTTCCTTTGGCCATTGCCACCCACATCAGAAATAGAGCATGAGATGGCTGTGGCAGTGTTAGTCTGATTCTGGCGCTCCCCGCCATGACTTGGAGTGGTGACTGTAGCCGATGAATCTCTGTCGAGTGTGGTTGAATGCATGGCCGAGGTGTGTTTTTCACTATGACACTCCTCACACTTGATGACAGCTTTACAGTCCTTAGCCATGTGCTCCAGTGAAGCGCAGCATCTGAAACATATCCCAAGCTCGGTGAGGACTTTCTTGCACTCCTGCAGGGTTTTGGATCAAAACCCTCTGCACTTGTTCAGTGAGTGAGGTTTCTTATGAATGTAACATTCTCAATTGAAGGACTTGTCGCCCGATGAGGTAGTGTACTGTATACCTGTAGGTACTGCAGGTGATGTGAGATTAGTCTTTCTAACACTCACAGTGTTCTTAAAGTCTTTACGTTTCTGTATGATGCCTTCTAACTTTGATGATGTTGTAGTTGAAGTTGCAGTGTTAAACTCTAGGAAGTCGAGGCTGGGGTCATTCCTCATCTGGGGCTGCTCATCTATGAACCTGCAGAAGTGAATAAATGTGGGAAGGGATGTCATGCACTCTTTTATACCTTGTGACTGACGTTGCCCACTTCTCCTGCAGACTGTATGGTAGCTTCACCACGATTGGGTTCGCTCCATGAGCTGTATTCAGATAACACAGGCCAGACAGACGAGGGTCTCTTTTGCTGAGCTCCAGCTCCATGAACAAATCACTTAGGTCTTGATGCTTGTGGACTTCTTTGGGACATTCTGAAGTCTCTTGAATAGGGCTTTCTCTGTTGCTTCTGTGCTGCCAAAGGTGCGTTCCAGTCTTTGCCATGCGGCAGCGAGACCTAGTCCTGCTTGTCCCACATAAAGGTTTTTGATATGGTTTGCAGAGTCTGGACCCAACCATTCGATCATGAGGTCAAGCTGCTGCTCTGCAGATAGATTGAGATTGGCGATGGCTGCCTTGAAGGTTGCTTTCCCCACCCTTTGGCTCTCTCATAAAATTTTGAGAGACTGATGTTGATTAGCTCTCTGCTTACCATAAACCTGGCAAACTCCGACATATCAGATTTCTCACTGCTTGTTGCCACGACAACTTGAGATGCCCCTTGGGCATATTGGCTGCCTGGCGTGAAAGGGAGAAATGTTTCTGGGTAGAATGATATTGCTGCAGGGTTGAGATGTGTTTAAGCCTCTGATTCTGATGACTGCTGCTTTAGCTGTGGAGGTGGGTCAGGAAACACTTGACTGCCAGCTTGCTGTAGTGACTATGTTTGAGAGGGCACCTCCTGGTGACTGTTATTAACTTGCTTGGGTGCTGTGGAAGACTCTGGTGCTGCAGGTAGAGCTGACTTGGAGGTCTCGGCGTTGTTGGCTTGAACTGTGTTGCAACGCAGGGTTGACTGAGGTACAGTAACTGGTTCAGCACAAAGTATCTGGTGCGCTCAACCAGATCATCTATTTCTTGTGGTGGTGAGCAAACTGGATCAACTCAATGCTTGCTCGAGTAGCTTCACTTCAACTAGTGCAATTTCTTCGTCGATCTGTGAACGAAGAATCTTTATCCGAGCCTCTGCTTCTACTTTGTCAAGGGCTTCTGCTTCTGCCCTCTTGGTCTCTGCCTCTGCCCCCTTGGTCTCAGCCTCTACCTTTGCAATGGCTTCTGCTTCTGCCCTCTTGGTCTCTGCGTCTATCCTTTTGGTTTCTTCTTTTACCTTTGCAAGGGCTTCTGCCCTCTTGGTCTCTGTCTCTGCCCTCTTGGTCTCTGCTTCTATCCTCTTGGTCTCTGTTTCTACTTCTTTTTCTGTGAAGGAATGTCTCATCTTATATTGTTCTGCTCTTATGTGGGCCTCTAGTATTCTATCACTCAGGGCCGCCATTACAGCCACCACATGGTACCTAAAATGGGGAAGTAGAGATAACCCAGCTCTAATCTTCAAAAACTCACTAAAAAACTCATTGTGGGGACACATCCTGAAGAAGTAATTGCCAAGTGAATGCAAACTGGAACTTGAATGACTAGCTGAAGATTGAATGCAACATCATTTACTTAGACAACTTAGAAACTTACTTTTCCCCTACATTTTTCTCTTCTGCCATCTTCACTTCAAATTCCTCAATGTCCCCTCCTCTTTCCCTATTTTCTTTTGTAATATGAAGTTGTTTTTGTTTTTGCATTAACCCCTTTCCGACATCGGGCGTACATTTATGTCAATGTCGGACTCCCTCCCTTTGATGTGGGCTCCAGTGGTGAGCCCTCATCTTTCTCAGGACATGTCAGCTGTTTTGAACAGCTGACATGTGCCCACAATAGCCGCAATGACCCGTGTCACGTGATCGCGGGTCACCGGTTCGTTGGCATGACAGCCAGAGGTCTCCTGGAGACCTCGATGCTTGTCAGTGCCGGCTTGCTGTGAGCGCGACTCAGTGGCTGGCGCTCATAGCAAGTGAGTAAATCTGTTATACAGAGGCGATCTGCTCATCACCTGTATGTAGGAGAGCTGATCGGGTAGTGGCAGCTTCTAGTCTCCCATGGAGACTATTGAAGCATGCCAAAAGTAAAAAGAAAATGTTTTTTAAAAATATAAAAAAAATAAAAGTTTAAATCAGCCCCCTTTTGCCCCATTCCAAATAAAACAATAAAAATACAATCAAATATATACATAATTGGTATCGCCGCGCTCAGAATCGTCCGATCTACAAATAAAAAAAAGGATTAACCAGATCGCTAAATGGCGTAGCGAGAAAAAAAGTAAAAACACCAGAATTAAGGGTTTATTTTTGGTCGCCGCGACATTGCATTAAACTGCAATAACGGGCGATCAAAATATTGTATCTGCACTAAAACAATATTAATAAAAATGTCAAGTCGGGCACACAAAAAATAAACCCTCACTCAAACCACGATCACGAAAAATGGAGATACTACGGGTATCGGAAAATGGTGCAATATTTTTTTTAACAAAGTTTGGAATTTTTTTTCACCACCTAGATAAAAAAGAACTTAGACATGTTTGATGTCTATGAACTCGTAATAACCTGGAGAATCATAATGGTAGGTCAGTTTTAGCATTTAGTGAACCTAGTAAAAAAAGCCAAACAAGAAACAATTTTTTGCAATTTCACCGCACAATTTTTTTACTGTTTTCTAGTACATGACATGGTAAAACCAATGGTGTCATTCAAAAGTACAACTCATCCCTCAAAAAACAAACCCTCACATGGCCATATTGATGGAAAAATCAAAAAGTTATAGCTCTGGGAAGAAGGGGAGTGAAAAACGAAAATGCAAAGCGGAAAAAAGCTCCGAGGGTTAAGGGGTTAAAAAGTATAAATTTAAAGCATATCCAAGCATAATTTTTACTAAAATCATCATCAAAAGGTGATACTATCTACAAGTAAAAATAAATTATACTTCAATAAGTTGTTTTTGTTATATAAAATAAAAAAGGAAACCTATGCAAATTTTGACAAAAAAAAATATTAAAAAAGTCAAAACATTAGATGACAAAATATAAAGTAAATTCAATTTAAAAACACATTTATCATACCTGAAGAATTAGTACTATTACCATTTTTGGGTTCATCCTCACTTGCATCCTTCAAAATGGCTGTGAAATAGAATTATAGTATTGGCTAAGTAAATGTATTTTACAAAGGTGTGACACACTATGTTTAATATATACATATGTAGAAATTATGTTATTATATTACAAAGCTATAAAATAAAATGTATTATTCTCGAAAGAATAAGGTGTCATATTACATGAGTGTTATTCCTGTGTTGATAGATTTGAGTAGTAAATTAATGTCTAAATTGCTAGAATGATAGCACATTGGGAACTGTATAAATTGTCATTTTCTATCACATTGGAACCAGAACATGTTTTCTTGTAATTCTGATAGATTTGAGTTCTTTGGATCCTACAGAAGAAAATATCCCACCATTAATTGACAAATAAGATGTGCCTGTCCTTTTTAATTAAAAATATTTAGGTTTTTTTTTATTTGCAATATGTTTATTATCAACTAATAAGAAATAGATGGCATTGGCAATTATTTGGCTCTACAACCCCAAAGGATTTGCTTACCCTTTGAGTCTCATTATTGTTGGCCAGTAAGACTCGTCCTAAATTGCATTGGAACTATTTGCATACAATTTCAGGGCACATTTTACATTTTAGGTGGCTAATGTGCTCAAGTTTTAATCACTGCATACAAGGAAGTCTAGAAACATTGTAACATTTAAGATATTAGCGTGACAAAATTTATTGACTTATAAAATTTTACCGAATATATTAATCATTTATCATTTGTTATAAAATAATAAAGTGTACCTGTATCATATTCTACTTCTTGCCACAGGTCCCTCATTGCCACATTTCCTTCATGCTTGTACCTGCATTTATATATTTTACCTATGTCTGATTTTTTAATTGTAATCCAGCTGTATAACGAGGATGTTTGGCTGGATGAATTCTTTATAAGTTCCCCTTGCTCTGATTCCAGCTCGACATTGCTTCCATCTGCTGTCCACAACACATTTATCACGTCGGGAAGAAATTCTGCAGGGTGCACAGTAAAGTTGCAGAACCTATATCCTTCACAACTTCCTTAGTTGTAGCTAATATTGTCACATCTGGTTTAACTGCTGTCTGATCTGAAAAAAAAAAAGGAAGAAAAAAGTTTTTTGCAAGAATTGAAATGATACGTGTTGAACCCATAATTACACTGTAGCTTAAATATATGTAATAAAGAAGAAAGATAACAGAACAAAATGTAAAGGGAGGCTCCAATTTGAAGATTATATTACAAACTTACAAAGCATTTTTAAAAAGCAACTTCTATTATCAGTACCCCTTTGTAATAAGGAAGATTGATGAAATTTTAACATTTTCCTACACTCCCAAACTTAAAAATGCAGGGTTCGTACAGGACAGTTAGTGTCCAGTGCAAAACCCCAAGCATGGACCTCTTCGGAAGTCCGTTGCAATGTTCGGAGTTCTCGGGTAAGTCCTTTGCAAAGAGAAAAGAATATTTTCTAGATCAAAAGTTCGGGCCCCCATTGTTTTCAATAGGTTCCTGGTTAGGCTTGAAGCTCGGGTACAGCTCTGGCACCCAAACCGAACTTTTGAATAAAATTTGGGTCGGGTACCAGAACTTGAACTTCCACGTGTCCGCTCATCCCTATTCAGAATACCATCTTATACATTTATATCACATTGCATGATTTCCCAAGCTCAGTAGCTGTGCACAAGTAATCACTACAAGAGCAAGGTCATAAGTTACAGCCTTCATTTTAATGTAACACTAGGGATCAGAGAAACATGTGAAACCGACCATTTTTCAAGATGTGCTTGGCAGAATGATAGAGCAACTAAGGTCGCCAAAGGCCTGGCAATGCCCTGCAGGATCGCCAGAAGCAAAGATTTCCTGTCAATAAAGCTTAGGAATACAATGTTTTCAAAAACATCACACAAGTTATATAGCGGATGCTGTTTCATATACTTTAAGGAGACTGAAAAGGGAAAATTAAATTGAATAACATTGAATTGCATAAAAAGTGCCCTAGAAAACAAAAACTGGGGAAAAAACAAAAGTCAATTGTGGCCTCCAAAATTATGCAATTGGAAAATACAATTTTTATTTTTAAAAAAGCTTTCATGCCAGCTCCTTACTGGAAAAATAATATGACTCATGAAATGCAACAATGAAAAGGTAAAAAAAAATGCTTGATCCATAAGGTACAAGGTAAGCCAGTCATTAGCCAGCTAAGTACTGTAAAATAGTGAATACAAAAAATTCAGCCTTAATAGAAATTCCTTCATGTAATGATATTATCACTTCTGCGATAGGATGGAATTGTTATATTTTACTCTGGATTTCTTATGTTTGCTTTAAAGTGCTTCCAAACTACAATCTAGTCAGTTGTTCTGAACAATTTAACTTTACTCAGGATCATGTTTCCCTTAGATTAATGCTTAGCTGCCAATTATTAAATGTAATAAAACCGCAGGACAGTTTCACATTAAAGGTTCTTATGTCCCTGATGAATGTGGAAATAATATGTGATTACATAATACAATGCCAACTCCAGCATATTTAAAAATTGTCTGATCGCATAGTAAAACCACAAAAGTAAAATCCCCCATCTGATCTATATCGATCATAGTAAAAAGTATGTTGAGTGCTCAGAAGGTTGATTAGTTGTATTTTTCCCCACAAAGGAACATTGAGGTCATTGTAATGCTGCAATTTTACCGCCAGGGCTCAATTATGACATGTTGCTCTCGAGATTTAGCGCTCTTGTGAAATATGTTTTAAAAAGTAAAAATATAAACAATGAATCTATCACATACAAAGTATAAATAATTGAATTATCATAATTCAGCAAAGTACTACACAGGTCGTTCATATAACTAGCTTGTCTCTAGATTTGGAAACGTGTGTGTGTATATTTAATATATACATATATATGTGTATATGTATATATATCTGTGTGCTTTGCTCTATTAAAAATTGATTCTTGGGATCAGACAAGTATGATAGGTGGTTTAATTTGATTCAGTGAATTTAGTAATAGACTGTTGCATAACAAAAAAAATAGTAAAAAGTAAGAATTTTCAAAATGGGGATAAAAATTGATTATACTGAAATTGTTATACTTGCCTTTATCTTTTTTTTTTACAATTTTATAAAAGTAATATCAATAGGAGGAGAAGTTTATGACTTGTATTTAATCCTTATTTTTTTGTTTCTTTTATACTATACTTACCAATTACCAAAAGTTTTGTGCCTGTGCCAAATTTCTTCATGTTGGTATCCTTACACAGTGATGATTTTCTTAGCAAAAACTGAGCGTTGTTAAAAACTAAAACTGAAGTCAATTTGCTTTTTTAAAAAAGCGTTGTAAGATATAGATTTTGCAGTGCGATTAATGTAATTGTGCTAAAATGATTTTGATGCATCATAAAACAAGTAACAAAATAATATATATTAATTCAAATAACAAAATAATATGTAATATAATCAAACAAAAATAAGCAAACTAATTTATAATATTAAATACATTTCATATTAACCACAATAATATGTAATACAAATGACAAAATAATATAAAATAATAATCCAAATAACAAAATAATATATCTAAAGAAAAAAATATTCTTTTTCATATTTAAAGAAAAAATATTTTTTTTTCTTAAATTTTATTTTGTTATTTGTATTATTATATTATATATAATGTAATAATCCAAATAAAATATTATAGTAAAAAATTATATATATATAATATATATATTTTATAATAATTTTACTATTTGAAATTTTATTATTTGAATTATTACATTATTTTATTTGAAATATATTTATATTATTTTTTAATTTGTATTATACTGTATATAATTTTGTTTATAGAAAATATATTATACTTGTTGTAAATTGTATATTGGCCATAGAAAAAAAATGTGAAATATGTCAGTGGGCCTCTAGAATGATAGCCCACAATATAATACTTAATTTTGGATTAGCATTTTAAGCCTACAAAATTGTTTTGAGAAGCCTCAAATTTGTTAACAGGGCCCCATCTTCAGTTTCTTGTTGGATTCCTAGACTTTAAGGAGTACTGTATATTAATTTACTGTACTTGCTGCTTTTTTGCATTTGTGTGGACCAGAGAAAAATTTCCAGACTCAGGAAATTAATTCCTGTACTGCAGGAATTAAGTACAGTTATAGATAGACCTTTATTTTTAATCTTTAAAGATTCCATAATAACGGGTCTGTACCACAGGACTGGCGTATAGCAAATGTGGTGCCAATATTCAAAAAGGGGGCAAAAACTGAACCTGGAAATTATAGGCCAGTGAGCTTAACATCTACTGTGGGTAAAATCCTGGAGGGTTTTTTAAGGGATACTATATTGGAGTATCTGAAGCTGAATAACCTCATGACACAGTATCAGCATGGGTTTACGAGGGACCGTTCTTGTCAGACTAATCTGATAAGCTTTTATGAAGGGGTAAGTTCAGGACTGGACCAAGGGAATGCAGTGGACGTGGTGTTCATGGACTTCTCAAAAGCTTTTGATACAGTGCCACACAAAAGGTTGATACATAAAATGAGAGCAATGGGGATAGGGGAAAATATGTGTAAGTGGGTTAAGAACTGGCTCATGGATAGAAAACAAAGGGTGGTTATTAATGGAGCACACTCGGACTGGGTCACGGTTAGCAGTGGGGTACCACAGGGGTCAGTATTGGGGCCGCTTCTCTTTAACATATTTATTAATGACCTTGTAGGGGCATACAGAGTAGTATTTCAATATTTGCAGATGACACTAAACTCTGCAGGGTAATAAATACAGAGGAGGATAATTTTATATTACAGGATGATTTATGTAAACTAGAAGCTTGGGCTGATAAATGGCAAATGAGCTTTAATGGGGATAAATGTAAGGTCATGCACTTGGGTAGAACAAATAAGATGTATAATTATGTGCTTAATTGTAAAACACTGGGCAAAACTGTCACTGAAAAAGACTTGGGTGTATGGGTGGACGACAAACTCACATTTAGTGGCCAATGTCAGGCAGCTGCTGCCAAGGCAAATAAAATAATGGGATGCATTAGACGAGGCATAGATGCTCATGAGGAGAACATAATTTTACCTCTATACAAGTCACTGGTGCGACCACACTTAGAATACTGTGTGCAGTTCTAGTCTCCGGTGTATAAGAAAGACATAGCTGAACTGGAGCGGGTGCAGAGAAGAGCGACCAAGGTTATTAGAGAACTGGGGGTCTGCAATACCAAGACAGGTTATTACACTTGGGGTTATTTAGTTTGGAAAAACGAAGGCTTAGGGGTGATCTTATTACAATGTACAAATATATGAGGGGACAGTACAAAGACCTTTCTAATGATCTTTTTACTCTTAGACCTGTGACGGGGACGAGGGGGCATCCTCTACGTCTGGAGGAAAGAAGGTTTAGCCATAATCACAGATGCAGATTCTTTACTGTAAGAGCAGTGAGACTATGGAACTCTCTGCTGTCTAATGTTGTAATGAGTGATTCCTTACTAAAATTTAAGAGGGGACTGGATGCCTTTCTTGAAAAGTATAATATTACAGGCTATATTCACTAGTTTCCTAGATACAGCGTTGATCCAGGGAGCTAGTCTGATTGCCGTATGTGGAGTCGGGAAGGAATTTTTTTCCCCAATGTGAAGCTTACTGTTTGCCACTTGGGTTTTTTTTGCCTTCCTCTGGATCAACATGTTAGGGCAGGTTAGGATAGGATATGGGTTGAACTAGATGGACTTAAAGTCTTCCTTCAACCTTAATAACTATGCTATCAAGTATAAAATTTACAATTTATTGCCAACTATAACTTAATAAACTTAAATATATACAATACATACCAAAAGTTTGGACACAACTTCTGTTGTGAATGTTTTGGAAATGAATTCTGAGCAGAAGCTCCCTCTGGTGGTTACAAACAGTACTGAACCATTCAATGAGGATTGGCAATCAGGATTCACAGACTGGCTTGATATAAGGGATGTTCCCTCCCATCATGGTCCAGGTGTGTCAATTAGTGCAGGAAGGAGGTTGCTGCTGGGTTCAAAAGTCAGAAGGATTAAGAAGGCGTCTGCAATGCCAAACGCCGGGGCCCAATCTGCCTAGACAGAAAAGGATAGAAAGGATACTCACTGCAATCCAAAAAAACCCTAAAAAATGCCAACGCTACTGATTGCAAAAACACCTGAGATCACACGATCTCTACCACCTAAATCAGTTCTCTGGTGTAACAAAACTAAGCCGCAGCCACTGAAAAAACTGGAAAAGACAAATGAACAAATAACAGTGGCTCCAGCGGAACTGAGAGGAGCCCAAGCCCCCCGGTGGGGGACCTGGCTAACCTCACAGAAATGCAGAGAAATATGCAAATGGTAAGCACAAAAACAAAAACAGGAAATATCTTATCTGAAAGCAGAAGAAGAGGCAAGACTCAGCAAGCTTCAAAGTGAACCAGGAACCACAGTTGAGACAAGAACAATTGATCACCGGCAACCATGATGGGAGGGAACCTCCCTTATATCAAGCCAGTCTGTGAATCCTGATTGCCAATCCACATTGAATGGTTCAGTACTGTTTGTAACCACCAGAGGGAGCTTCTGCTCAGAATTCATGTCCAAAACATTCACAACACCTTCTCATTCAATGATTTTTCTGTATTTTAATGACTATGAAAATTGTAGAATCACACTGAAGGCATCAAAACTATGAATTAACACATGTGGAATTATACATTACACTTTACAAAAAAGTGTGAAACAACTGAAAATATGTCTTATATTCTAGGTTCTTCA
Source organism: Oophaga sylvatica (assembly GCA_033576555.1). Taxonomy (NCBI): domain Eukaryota; kingdom Metazoa; phylum Chordata; class Amphibia; order Anura; family Dendrobatidae; genus Oophaga; species Oophaga sylvatica. The sequence goes on from JARQOD010000006.1 coordinate 130,413,176, forward strand.
AAGTAGCCACCTTTTGCTTTGATTACTGCTTTGCACGCAGAAAAGGTGAACGATGGATTCTACATGCCTGGTTCTCACTGTGAAGCATAGAGGAGGAAGTGTGATGATGTGAGGGTGCTTTGCTGGTGACATTGTTGGGGATTTATTCAAAATTGAAGGCATACTGAACCAGCATGGCTACCACAGCATCTTGCAGCAACATGCTATTCCATCCGGTTTGCGTTTAGTTGGATCATCATTTATTTTTCAACAGGACAATGACCCCAAACACATCTCCAGGCTGTGTAAGGGCTATTTGACCAAGAAGGAGAGTGATGGGGTGCTACGCCAGATGACCTGGCCTCCACAGTCACCAGACCTGAACCCAATCGAGATATTTGGGGTGAGCTGGACCGCTCACCGCTTCATTTTTGAATAAATCCCCAACAGTGTCACCAGCAAAGCACGCCCACACCATCACACCACCTCCTCCATGCTTCACGGTGGGAACCAGGCATGTAGAGTCCATCCGTTCAACTTTTCAGCATGCAAAGCAGTAATCAAAGCAAAAGGTGGCTACTTTGAAGAACCTAGAATATAAGACATATTTTCAGTTGTTTCACACTTTTTTGTAAAGTGTAATGTATAATTCCACATGTGTTAATTCATAGTTTTGATGCCTTCAGTGTGATTCTACAATTTTCATAGTCATGAAAATACAGAAAAATCTTTGAATGAGGTGTGTCCAAACTTTTGGTCTGTACTGTAAATTAAATGTATAAAATAGTAAAAACAAGCTCATACGCTGTGATAAACGGAAAAAAAACAATCACAGTAAATAAATCAGGGAAACCAAGAAAAAAAATCATCTTTATGTGAGATTATATTGTTACAATGACAGTGATAAAACAAACTTTATCAAATAAAATGTAATAAAATTTTTGAGTTAATTAAAACGAGCACTGTGAAAACACCAAAACTAAATTAGTGATAGAAAGAATTCCTAATTTACAACAATTCAAAAATAGTATAAACCTACTGTAATCATAATTCAAAGTAACTAACGTGAATACGGTAAATAAACAAATACTGAAAATTGATGGTGATTGATATAAATCTGTTAACAAGAATTGTTTTACCATGCAAAAACATGTAAGTTTAATTTGACTGTTCTACAGTTTCTTTTTTGTATTCAGTATTGTAAGGAAAAGGTTGTCGCCATTTTGTATAGGGCCTGTACCAGCCTCCATTTTGTCAGTTCACACAGCCACAGACTTTTAGCTACACAGGGCCTATTAGCATATTCAGTACGGCCAGCTTTGATGTCCACTATGAATCAATAGGCCTTTACATGCTAATTGGTTTAGGCCAGGGTCTGAATAAGATGATCAGTCGTATGGTAAATAGCTCAAGCTCAAACCATTGTTTCCTGCTCCATATGAATTGCAGGCCAGTTAATATGTGGGCTTCAAAGCAAATGGGGAAGGGCCTAGCAGGGTTAAAAGCTGTAGCCAAGAAGAAGCTGGTCTCTCATTCCATTTACAC
>JARQOD010000006.1:130414799-130501263 GCA_033576555.1 Oophaga sylvatica
ATTCAAAGTGGCGAACTAAACAAGCAACAACAGGTGAATACACAGCGCCTGATCCATCAAGACCTCTTGATGAAGGGGCGTGCAGGAATCAAAACCTGAAAATAAAAATCTGATAAAAGTATCTTTGCTGCGTTTATATGGACATCAAATATTACCATGTCGTTATATTTCCCTAGAATTATAACATACTATTAGTCACAATAAGTGGCTGAACAAAAAAGTTTATTAGAGATGACACAACATTGAAAAAAACATAATAGATACAGATGTTATTTTCATATCGATACATTGTATGGTTGAAATCTTGTATTTAGTGTAAGCTGGTAAAATATATCTTTTCTCCAGGAGAAATTCTTCTAATATTTTGTAAACTAGAAAGAACCAATAGCTGTGCATTTCTGTTGCTCTCATCGTCTCTCAGTACTATAAAGAAAATTTCACATAATTTACGAAGACGTATTATTGAATGCTTGGGCAATGGATGCTAGTTGTGCCTCACTGCACCAAACTAGCAAACACCACAATGCCAAAACGAGTTCAAAGCAAAGCACTTGTCAATGATACTACACATTTAAGAAACTACAGGACGACATACATGATACATAACTGCATTAGATATGTCTGTAAGTGACACCCAAAAAGTATGTTTTGCATCAATTCCTTGGTTTTAAGACATAAAACTGTGAGGGTATTGTTCATTCTGCTCTTTACGGTTACTAAGATCATCTGCAATGCAGCAATTCAAGACAATATAGACTCAGTGCACATAAGTTAGGGTGCGTATGCTGATATAGGGTACATCTTAGTCCCACATAACAATTTACAGTATATTAAACATGTACTATGTTGAAGTGAAAGCTTTTTTGTCTTCAATATGCACATGACATGACTTTTATGCGTGATGAGCTTTCTGGGTCACTCATGGTCTTGCAGAAAGGATTATATCAAGATAAAATATCACAACCATAGTGTCCTTCAACAGCAGAAATCTAGACCCATGATGTTACATATTTTTGAGGAACCATAAATCGCTGAAAAGAATTAAAGTGTACATAGATGACCATTAGAGTGCAATTATAGGATGGATGTCCAACAAATGCTGTTGTCCTGGGCACAGTGCTCGCTTCTCAATTTCTTCCAGCGTAATTTAATATAGATCAAAATTGATCTTTCAGTTAAATAAAATATTGTTGAAATTTAGAACAGAGGAGATTTATGTTGTAAGAAGATCTTAGGAAAGGTTCACCTAACCTTTATTCTGACAAAGCACAAACAAACCAGAGGTTGCATACAAGTGAACAACATCGACTTTTCTCCATTTATACATTAGTAGATTATAGCTGACATCTGGCTTTCATGCTGATTTTGTTTGCCCTCATATGTTTCACCAAGTTTTATCTGGACAGGCACCAGTCTTTACCAGTTAACATTGTAGTCTCAAAAGTATCTGTCTTATCAGAGGGTCAATAAACCCAAATATGTACCATCCATCACTCTCTTGCCTCAAATTTACTACTCTAATTTACGAGTAAAGTTTTCTGGAAAGAGTCCCTTGTAAGTCGCCAGATCCTTGTATTGCTGCCAGTCCACTTCTCTAACACCAGTTAGCCAACCAGCCTCCTGCAAAATATAGAGTTCGATATTAAAAGGTGAAAGTTCATCATAAGCATTATAAAAGTATTGATTATATTAAAAAGTGAAAGTTCATCATAAGCATTATAAAAGTATTGATTATGGTAACCCAGTGCTCAAGACCCCATAGTTTTAAAGGTTTTGTCTTGACATACAGTACAGAACAAAAGTTTGGACACACCTTCTCATTTAAAGATTTTTCTGTATTTTCATGCTATGAAAATTGTACATTCACACTGAAGGCATCAAAACTATGAATTAACACATGTGGAATTATACACTACACTTTACAAAAAAGTGTGAAACAACTGGAAATATGTCTTATATTCTAGGTTCTTCAAAGTAGCCACCTTTTGCTTTGATTACTGCTTTGCACACCCTTGGTATTCTCTTGCTCCACGTTACTGCCACTGGAGCTGAGAAGAGCTAGTTGTCAGCGCACCTACCAATCTCTTATCTATCCTAAAGATGGGTAAGCAATGTCATATGCCAAGACAATCCTTTATGCTTTGGGCCAGTTTGCAAGCCTTGTCAATAAGGTTTTTAGAGAGCAGTATATTTTAGAGCATTTCCACCACTAAGGTCCCGAATTAAGGTCTCATATATGTTACCCGTATACAACTGTATATCATTTTAACATCCTGAACAAGAGATGCAGACAAATCAGCACCCTAAGGGAGTAAATAGGTTGCCAAAAAAATTGTACTCCTGAAACAATAAAGAAATCTTGTCAAAAAACTGGGGACTTCCTTGCTCAAGTGGCTGTATGAGATTAGAAAAAAGGTAAAACCAAATATAGTCTCTAAGAAAAAATAACAAAAGATTGTAGTGGTAGTAACACATAAAAACAATTAACAAGAAAAGATTGGTGAGATCTCTGGTCTTTGAGACAGCAGAGGGCTGAGCGGTAATGAAACACAGGTGACACGAATTATGAGAGAAGTGTACTATGGTGGTGCATGTATTCCAATGATGGAGTTTATATAGGAAAGGTAAGTATTCCTGGATCATAATATACTGTACATAGTAAATGATTTAGATGAAGTTACTTGGACTTGGCTAAATTAGCTAGTTTGTACTTTTATTTTATTCCTGCAGCTCCCTAAGAATGACTTTTTTTAAATCTGCCATACGGTTCCTGAGATATGGGCCTTTTAATTTTCCGTTAATTTATACGTCTTTACCAAGAAGACATCGGTGGGCATGTCTTTAGGCTGCTCTGAATTATAAGCGTGAGCACTGCCTCTATGGTAAAGACCATAAAAATAATATACCGTATATACTCGTGTATAAGTAGAGTTTTTCAGCACATTTTTTTGTGCTGAAAACGCCCCCCTCGGCTTATACACAAGTCAATTGTCCCAGAAAGACAGCGGGGGAGGAGGAGTGGCAGGTCACAGAGGCAGGAGCCTGCGGCTGTGGCTAAAGCCTGTAATAGCGCACAGTAACAGCAGCAGCTGCCGGCTTCCAGCAGACATCCTACTCACCTTTCTGAACGCCTTTGCTGCATATCGTTCGTTACAGCGCCAGCAGCTCTTCCGGCAGAGCGATCACGTGGCCCCACTCATTAAGGTAATGAATATGCATGCTTCTCCACTCCCTTAGGTGTGTAGTGAATATTCATTACCTTAATGAGCGGGGCCACGTGATCGCTCGGTAGGAAGAGCTGCTGGCGCCGGAACGAGATGCAGCGAGGGCATGCAGGAAGGTATGTAGTATGTTTTTTTTTAAATAGGAACCATGCATACAAGGATAGGGGATAAGAAGCCATGCATACCAGGACCAGAGGGGGGAGCCATGCATACAAGGACAGCGATGAGGGAGCCATATATACAAGGACAGGAGAGGGAGCCATGCATACTAGGATAGGGATGAGGGGACAATGCATACCCGGCTTATACTCAAGTCAATAAGTTTACCCAGTTTTTTGTGGCAAAATTAGTGCCTTGGCTTATACTCGTGTCGACTTATACTGGAGTATATACGGTAATTAATAAACAGGCCCATATCACTCAAACTGTATGATGGGAATAAGAAAAAATAAAAACTAAAGACTCAGGGGAACAGAGGGAATGAAATAAGAGCAAACACTAGAGATTTTTTAACTGGTGACAGGTGTTCTTTGAAGGGAACCGGTCACCACGAAAATACAGTCCAATCTGCAGGCACAATGTGATAGAGCAGGGTGAGCGGAACAGATTGATATGTAGTTTTATGGGAAAAGATTCAGTATAACCTGTGTTTTTAAAGCACCACTCCGGCGTTTTTTTTAATTGCAAACAAGCCCCCTGTCTGATACTCACCTGCCGCCGCTTTCATCCGTTTCCAGCATCGCTCCAGTTGGTGTCCGGCGAAAAGTGACCTGTTTGCAGCTCCTGTGTTTCATGGAGTTGCACAGAAGTCAGTTTTCAATACAAAGTCTATGAGCGCCTCGTCCTGGCCTGGTCCTGGCGCTCATAGACTTGCATTGAGAGGTGTGATGTAGCTTCTGACTTCCGGTCAGTCAGAGGCTGCAGTCACAAGATGGTGTGGCAGTACCAGAGCAGCACCGAAAAAACTATGAAGATGCCGGAGGGTGAATATAGGGGCTTAGATTTAAAGTGCCACTCCAGTTTTAAACATGTGCTCTTTCTTGGTTTTTCGGTCCAGTGGACGGTCCAATCAGTGATTGACAGCTACATCTGTATGCACACTTACACAAAGCTGTCACTCGTTCAAAGGGCCGACTGAAAATGGACTGAAAATCCCAGAGAGAGCAGAGATTCACATGATTAAAACACAGGTTATACTGAATCTTTTCCCATAAAACTATATATGAATCTATTCAGCTTCCCTGCTCTATCACATGGTGCCTATAGATTGGACTGCATTTTCATGGTGACAGGTTTCCTTCAAATGTGGGGTAACATATTTTAGACATATTGATATAATGTGCACATTATTGAACTTAATAAGTATGATGAATGAATTGTATTATTTATTATGCATGCACTAAAGTTTGGTGGGGAAGTACGCATCAGTTGGTTATGCGATGTGCCAAACCGCAGTCAAGCAGATCACATGTATGGACAGTTTATGTCCAACACAGACTTCTATGATGGACTTTCCTTTACATGTTTATGTGAATATGTGGAATAATGACTCGAGGAGTTTTAACTCACATACATGTTGTGTCTATTTCTGAGGAGCGGTGTTAAATTAAACGTCTCAATTTTGTGACATTCTTTGCTTTTTTTATGTTTTTCACGTTTATTTAGAAATGTTGAACTTACCATATAATGATAATATTTTAATGACTCATGTTTACTGATGGTAGAAATGAGCAACTTAGTTAATCAATGGATGACATGATATTCTACAAAATTAAGAAGGAATTTACACAGTTAATGTTATGCGCCGGGATTCTCTCGCTGCACGGGATAGATCCCAAGCATTGTCTGGTACTGAGCTCTCGCATTCAGGTCCGGCCGCTGTGGCTGCTGCTCAGCACCGACGTCGGTCCCAGCGTCTTGCTCAGGCTCGTGGTATACGTTTGGTTGCTGCTGGCTCTCCAGCCAAGCCTATGGTAACCAGTGATATATTGGTGCAGCCTTGTGCTCTGGAGTCTAAGTTCAGAGATCACCTTACTGAGCATGTCCGTGATGTGGAGTCTTCTCATTGGTAGTCGGACATTAGCTGCTCTGGTGATGTGGCAGCTCCGGATTGGCATGCGGTCGATGCCACGACTGTCTGGGCGTGAGTGTTTGGGATGGAGCCTAGTGTATAAAAGGCTCTCAGCGGCGCACACTGGTATCATTCTGGTTCGGTGGGTGTGAGTGGATACTCTACCACTCTGTCTGCACGTGTGTGTATTTACCATCACAAAATAACGATATTGGGTCCATAAATCCATAAAAGATAAATCTTTATTGAAAAAATCACAGACAAGTGCATAAAATGGGAGGCAAAGACAGTATACAGCAAGTACCAGCACGGATGGACCGCGCAGCCTGGGAAAAGGAAGACGCCCTGACCCTGGAAAACCTGGTCAAAGAAGGAACAGTGTCCTATATTGGAGGTGGGGAGAGCGGTGCATAGGTAAAAGATATGGCATACTATCTAGAGAGTTAAAATGAACCTATGTCAGCCAAATCAGACAATAACTATATACCCGAGTGATAATGGGGATAACATCCAAAACATTGCACCGCCAAACCCACACACACTCTGCATACACCAGAGCCACAGCTGAGATGGTAAATGATCAAAACGGCACTTAAGCCAGTATTAAATAAAGGTAAATTACCTCACTATCTCGGCGTAGCCTCAGGGACCAGCAGGGTCAGCGCGTCTGCCCTGACGCGCGATTCGGATATGAATCCTTCGTCACGCCCCCTGACAAATATAGTTATTGTCTGGTACTTGCTGTATACTGTCTTTGCCTCCCATTTTATGAACTTGTCTGTGATTTTTTCAATATAAAGATTTATCTTTTATGGATTTATGGCCTCAATATCGTTATTTTGTGATGGTATCATCACCCCCTTTCTTGCTCATTCGTGTTTGACGATAGGTCTGCATTAGTGGTCTTATATACATGACTCCCATAGGATGGTATTATATAATTTTGGCATGCCAGTTCTTTGTCATTTTATCCATTAGTATCTTTCATCACGTGTGTGTATTTGTCTACCTCCTGAGTCTGAGTTCCTTATGGTTCATTCCGCTTGGCTTAGCATCTGTCTCGTTCAGTTCAGTTACAGTTCAGTTACAGAGCAAGCCCAACCTATGTGCTATACTCCTCTGTGAAGTCAACAGGGTTTTGTACCTACCATCATTTGAGTTATTTCACTTGACTTAGCATCTGTTTCGTTCTAGTGTGCCGTTAGCATAGTTCAGTTACAGAGCGAGCCCATCTTTATTGCATTACCTCTCTGTGAAGTTAACAGAGCTGGGCATTCTGCGTTCTGCTCATACTGTGTGGATTTAATGCAGTCTAATTGAGGTGCGCTGCTTTATTCCGTCATTGTTCACACTAGCAGCAGTTATACATCTCTGCATGGTGGATCCCGGGTTGCGATTGCACTTTATTTTTTATTTTATTTAGTGCAATCTGCCAACCCTAACAGTTAATTAGCCTAGTTTACAGCAAACATTAAAAATGGTAAACCAGCACTTAACTATCTTGTTAAAACACACAAATGAAAGAAAATGTAGTAAGGGAAGACAAGGGAAGGCTCAAGAATTGGTGTAGGAAGGAGGGGTTTGGGTTCCTGGAGAACTGGGCCGACTTCTCAGTTGGCTACAGGTTCTATGCTAGGGACGGGCTGCACCTCAATGGGGAGGGTGCAGCTGTGCTGGGGAGAAAATGGCTAGAAGGTTGGAGGAGTCTTTAAACTAGGGACTAGGGGGAGGGTATTCATTTTATAGGAGGGGAAGGCAGTGCAGATAGAGACCTGGGCACAAATAATGAAATTGGGGGTGGGGGTGGCATGGGGGGTGGGGTTAGAACAGTTAATAATTTAAGAAAGAATAGAGGTTCAGAGAGATACATAAAGTGCATGTATACTAATGCTAGAAGCCTCACCAACAAAATGGCAGAATTAGAATTAATTTTGTTGGAACATAACTATGACATGGTGGGGATATCTGAGACTTGGCTGGATGAGAGCCATGACTGGGCGGTTAATTTACAGGGCTATAGTCTGTTTAGAAATGACCGTAAAAATAAGCGAGGTGGGGGTGTGTGTTTATATGTAAAATCATCCTTAAAACCCATCCTGCGTGATATCTGTGAATCTAATGAAGATGTAGAGTCTCTGTGGGTGGAGATTAGGGGAGGGGGGAAAAAATAAATTACTGATAGGGGTTTGTTATAAGTCTCCTAAAATAATGGAAGCAACAGAGAATATCCTCGTAAAGCAAATAGATGAAGCAGCAACTCAAGGAAAAGTCATTATTATGGGGGACTTCAACTACCCTGAAATACATTGGGGAACAGAAATCTGCAGTTCCAGCAAAGGTAATAGGTTTTTGGCAACTATGAAAGACAATTACCTTTCACAACTAGTTCAGGACCCAACAAGAGAGGGGGCACTGCTAGACCTAATATTATCCAACAGGCCAGACCGCATATCAAATATAAGGGTTGGGGGTCACTTGGGTACTAGTGATCACAAAATAATAAGCTTTCATGTATCCTTTAATAAGATGTGTAGTCGAGGGGTTACAAGGACACTAAACTTCAGGAAGGCAAATTTCCAACGGATGAGAGATGATCTTGGTGCAATAAACTGGGACGATATCCTGAGACATAAAAATACACAAAGAAAATGGGAGACGTTTATTAGTATCCTGAATAGGACCTGTGCACAGTATATACCCTATGGGAATAAACATGCTAGAATTAGGAGGAAACCACTATGGCTAAATAGAGCTGTAAGGGGCGCAATAAGGGACAAAAAGAAAGCATTCAGGGAATTAAAGCAAGTAGGTAGTGATGAGGCATTAAATAAATACAGAAGACTGAATAAATTCTGTAAAAAGCAAATCAAGACAGCAAAGATTGAGGCAGAGAGACTCATTGCCAGAGAAAGTAAAAATAATCCCAAAATATTCTTTAACTACATAAATAGCAAGAAACTAAAAAATGATAGTGTTGGTCCCCTTAAAAATAGTCTGGGTGAAATGGTGGATGAGGATGAGGAAAAAGCCAATATGCTAAATGACTTTTTTTCAACTGTATTTACACAAGAAAATCCCATGACAGATAACATGATCAGAGATAAAAAAAATTCTCCATTAAATCTCACCTGCTTAACCCAGCAGGAAGTACGGCGGCATCTAAAAATCACTAAAGTTGACAAATCCCCGGGCCCGGATGGGATACACCCCCGAGTACTGCAGGAATTAAGTACAGTTATAGATAGACCATTATTTTTAATCTTTAAAGATTCCATAATAACTGGGTCTGTACCACAGGACTGGCGTATAGCAAATGTGGTGCCAATATTCAAAAAGGGGGCAAAAACTGAACCTGGAAATTATAGGCCAGTGAGCTTAACATCTACTGTGGGTAAAATCCTGGAGGGTTTTTTAAGGATACTATATTGGAGTATCTGAAGCTGAATAACCTCATGACACAGTATCAGCATGGGTTTACGAGGGACCGTTCTTGTCAGACTAATCTGATAAGCTTTTATGAAGGGGTAAAGGGTATGCCACACTAAACAGCGTCGCTAACGAGATCGCTAAAATACGTCACTATTTAGCGATCTCGTTCGTGACGCTAACGTGTGTGGCATGTAGCAACGTACGTGGCCCCTGCTGTGATCTCGCTGATCGTTCACTAGAGTTCTGGACCGTATTTAGATCGTTGGCGTCCCGCTGGTGAGCCTATATCGCTGTGTCTGGCACTTTTGTAAGCGATGTGCGCTGTTTTTTACATCGCAATGACCGTTAAAGTCGTTAATGAGATCGCTAACCGCTTATGCGTCGTTAACGAGATCACTAAGTGTGGCAGCTACTAGTGACATTTAAAACGATCACAAAAAACGATATAGCTTGCGTCGTTATTGAGATCGCTAACGAGATCACTAAGTGTGGCAGTACCTTTAGTTCAGACTGGACCAAGGGAATGCAGTGGACGTGGTGTTCATGGACTTCTCAAAAGCTTTTGATACAGTGCCACACAAAATGTTGATACATAAAATGAGAACAATGGGGATAGGGAAAATATTGTAAGTGGGTTAAGAACTGGCTCATGGATAGAAAACAAAGGGTGGTTATTAATGGAGCACACTCGGACTGGGTCACGGTTAGCAGTGGGGTACCACAGGGGTCAGTATTGGGGCCGCTTCTCTTTAACATATTTATTAATGACCTTGTAGGGGGCATACAGAGTAGTATTTCAATATTTGCAGATGACACTAAACTCTGCAGGGTAATAAATACAGAGGAGGATAATTTTATATTACAGGAGGATTTATGTAAACTAGAAGCTTGGGCTGATAAATGGCAAATGAGCTTTAATGGGGATAAATGTAAGGTCATGCACTTGGGTAGAACAAATAAGATGTATAATTATGTGCTTAATTGTAAAACACTGGGCAAAACTGTCACTGAAAAAGACCTGGGTGTATGGGTGGACGACAAACTCACATTTAGTGGCCAATGTCAGGCAGCTGCTGCCAAGGCAAATAAAATAATGGGATGCATTAAAAGAGGCATAGATGCTCATGAGGAGAACATAATTTTACCTCTATACAAGTCACTGGTGCGACCACACTTAGAATACTGTGTGCAGTTCTGGTCTCCGGTGTATAAGAAAGACATAGCTGAACTGGAGCGGGTGCAGAGAAGAGCAACCAAGTTTATTAGAGAACTGGGGGGTCTGCAATACCAAGACAGGTTATTACACTTGGGGTTATTTAGTTTGGAAAAATGAAGGCTTAGGGGTGATCTTATTACAATGTATAAATATATAAGGGGACAGTACAAAGACCTTTCTAATGATCTTTTTACTCTTAGACCTGTGACGGGGACAAGGGGGCATCCTCTACGTCTGGAGGAAAGAAGGTTTAGCCATAATCACAGATGCAGATTCTTTACTGCAAGAGCAGTGAGACTATGGAACTCTCTGCCGTCTAATGTTGTAATGAGTGATTCCTTACTAAAATTTAAGAAGGGACTGGATGCCTTTCTTGAAAAGTATAATATTACAGGCTATATTCACAAGTTTCCTAGATACAGCGTTGATCCAGGGAGCTAGTCTGATTGCCGTATGTGGAGTCGGGAAGGAATTTTTTTCCCCAATGTGGAGCTTACTGTTTACCACTTGGGTTTTTTTTTGCCTTCCTCTGGATCAACATGTTAGGGCAGGTTAGGATAGGATATGGGTTGAACTAGATGGACTTAAAGTCTTCCTTCAACCTTAATAACTATGTTAATACTATGTTAAGTTAAATCCTGCTCAGAGGATTTTTTTTAGGCCAGCGTCACACTAGGTAGGAATACGGACGAGTGAGAGGTGTGAAAACTACGCATTACACACGGACCAATATTTCTCTATGGGGCAGCTCTGATCATGCGTATTTTTCTCAGCCGTATCTTACGATGCTGCGATTGTACGTGTATTATGCCCGTTGTACGCCAATGAAAGTCTATGGGTGCGAGAGAAAACAACGGATTACACACGGAACAGGCGTGTGACTTGCGAGAAATACTGAAGACTTCTGCAGCTCACAGGAAATGGTGCAACATATGCGGAGAAAGCTGACACATGCAAATTAGCTCAAAAAGAGCGCCAGACATCCCGGAAGGACGCCTCCACGGAGTCGACCATGCTGCCTACGCTCATCAATGTGGAGATGTTGAGAGTCTTGCTGCAGGAGAGGGCCGAAATGTGCCACAAAAGAGATGCACATTACGCGGATCGTGCAAGGAAAGAGGCGGCATTAGGCGCATCTGTGGGAAGATGTTTCACCACTTTGGCGACAGTCCACGCGAGAAGCATCAGCAAATCAGTAAGTTACATGATTTTTTCACAATTTTCTTAACGCTCACAGCGTAGTTCTAGCGCAGAATTAGCCCCCCATTTTTTTCTCTTATTTTACCAGCCAAATTTGTAGTAAGTCCCATCCTACTAGACCCCCATGACTATATAACGTGTCTGCAGAATAATTATGCTTTGTCCAGCTAGCTAAATGATTACATTATATGTCTCATTGCAGTGGATGATGTTATGAGAAGATGGAGAAGCAGACGCGACCAATACAGGCAGCAACGCCCGCAGAGGGTCAAGAGCGGGTCAGCAGCACCCAGAAAGTGAAAGTACGTTTACTTAGACAGGCTGGGTTTTCTTGCACCCATTCTGGATCTCAAACCGTAAGTACATACATCACACAACATATCGCATATACAGTTTAGGGTCACCTCTCAAACATGTTCTAATCCCCTTTCTTTTCCCAACAGATCTGATGAGCCTCCTGCACGGGCGCCTACACCTCTACCCATTCCCCCACCGAAACAACGTTGGCAACAAACAGGGTCAAATGGCTGCCTATAATCCGACTTCCAATATGACATTGTACAGATCCAGTGTTGCAGGCTGGTCCCAACCTGGATGTGCTAACATGGTCATATTGGGGGGTATGATTCTCATGGGTATCATGTTACACAGGAATATAATCTCCCTTATCTGTATGGCAATGTGCCCACACACCAACCTGACCATGGCCAGATGTTAGCTCAGGGGCCTGAAAATCTACCCCAACTGGGTGATGCTCAAGGTGGTGATCCAACCCAACCACAAAGAGATGTTGGGAAGCCGCCAACCCCACCACCCACATACCACCAGCTGTGATTTTGTATGTAAATTATATTTTTTGATTGAAAAACAAGTTAGTCATGGTTTTATATTTACTTTAAACTCCTGTTGTGTCTAAGACATTAGCAGTAATTTAGATGCCTGTAAACAACATATGCTAGCAATATGCTGTTCACTAGGCATAGTCAACCTATATTATTTTCATTATCTACTCCTATTGCGAGAAATGGTAGTTATTTTTTATCATTTATTTTAACAACATGTTGTGTAACGCATATTTGCACTAATCTGAATGCCGACAAATACCATATGGTACTTAGCTGCTGGTATGTGGGATATGGGAAAATATTATTATTTTGTTAGATAGTATAATTTCTACCAATGTTTGTTATTTTGTCCCCATCCCTGTTAAAAATTGTTGGCTAATGCATCATTGCATTAGTCTAGTCTTACAACCTTACCATATGGGGCAGATATGGTGCTCACTAGTGGTAGTGAAAGTTGGTTATTTGGTTAAATTTAATTTCACTCCATGTTGGCTACTGCATATTTAAAGTAGTATAATCTTGTCAACCAAACATTTGTGCACCATATGATCAGCATTACCCATAGTCACTATTGGTTTTGGCCTTTACAAACTATTATGTATGGAACAATTTGTAATGTGTCATGCCTTATTTTTTTTCTTGTGTAAGAATGCACACTTACACTATTGTGCTGTAACGAAATATTCCATATGAAGCTAATATGGTAGTCACTACCTCAAGTGGCAGTTTACACATATAAATATATAAATATCTATTTTTGTAAAAAGTTTGGAGTATTTTTTCATTACTTCTTTGTACTCAAACACAAACACTGTGTTATGACCATTAACACCAGACAGAGACTATGAGAATATGGGAAGTTGCATTGGTCCTCAAATCCCCTGGCAATCCTCTTCCACTCTTCCATCTTTGGCTCAGCCATCACCAGTTGATGAAGTATGTAACACAGTTGTGAGCAGGTATCACGAACAATGGCAGAGATGTTAGACGTCCCCATACAAAAATGCAGATGGAGTGCGGAATAGGATATGCCAGTAGTTAAGAAGCGACAAGTAACCCAATGTACAGAGAACAATCAATGCACATGCACAAAGATTAATCAAACACACTATACATAACCCTTACATGACTGAATGTCAAAACAATCATAAGTTACATGTAGGCCAAGTACCATTTTACTCTAATGTCAATATTCACATCATTGTTCAGGTATTTCAAGGTCACATATGGGCTACGATTATGAGGATATTTCTGCAACAGCCATAAGGGTAAATGGAAACTAGTGGTAAAACACATCATTAATAGACAGTATGATGTAGGTAAGAAATCCTGACGGTTGCGTAAGGAGAAGTAGCTCCTGTGCACAGATAGCTTTCCGCATCCTGCTACGTGATCCCTGGCCACACAATCTCCCACAAAACCTAACATCTGGGAATGGTCATCAGACAAAACTGGACAAAATAATATGGAAGAGGCTGCAGACATGCATACTGCCGGTGAAAATGGCCTTTATTGAGTGGTTGCTTCAAATGCGGAACAAGCGCACATTCGCCTCCTCCTTCGCGGATCGACGATCACTGGGTAAGGTTGGCCAAAGCGGTGGGACAAAACCCAGTTGTACAACACTCTATCATTTGGGGTGAACTGCAGACTCTCAGACATGTTGGCAAACAAGCAGCAGCCCTCCAACACAAGCAGACCACAAAAATGCAAGATTGAGGGTTGCAACCGGATGCAGAGGCAATAAATAGCCTTGCTGATGATGATTTGAATGAGTTTCAGGCCTAAAAACCGTTAAATGTCCATTTTGCAAGGCTGCGAGAAAAATACGCTATACGGATGCCATACGGAATGCATATGGATGCTTCATGCGCAAAATACGCAGCAGCACCCTGAAAACGCATGAAATACGGATTGTTGTGCCTGCAAACATTTTGGCGTAATACGGCCGTAAAATACGGTCTGTATTTTTGTACGGTGAGTGTGTCCCTGGCCTTAAAGCAAATAAAGCTTAATCAACTGTATGATACTTTGGGCCCAGTTTATTATTCCATTTGTACCTTTTTGTCTAGTTTTTGGTGTTTCTCGTCTTTTTTCATTTGCATCTATTTCGGTCTAGTCTATATGTGTTGGCTCTCTTATTTTTTTTTTATTCGGCATTGTGAGCGGAGATTGGGGTTCTCAGGTCTTTTCTCGTTATCAATTTTTGTGAAATTTTGAAAAGCATGGGGCATTTTTTTCCCAAGATATCTGCAAAAAAGGTAATAACAAAGATAAAATGGATTGTTCACTTTATTTATTTGTGCAGTTTTGAAGAATTTGGTGCAAAAACCAGCAAAATGAAAAGTGATAAACAAAAACTTCAAATGATTGGGGCATTTGAGTTTCGACTGCTTGTTATTTTCAAGAATTGGGGTCAGTGGAATAAATGCTATTGTACCCAGTGTGAGCGAAATACATCGCAGGCAGCAGCACAAATCTCACTGGGTTTGCTACAAGCCATATCTCAGAACATTGCGGAGATCAGATACCATGTAACTGTATCCACATCTCAGCTGATAACAGTTAGCTGTTCACAAACTGCAAATTTGCACTTTGTATTATTCAAAATTGAAACAAAGTACGTTAGGAAGTGGTTTCATTTACAAAGTGATACCGATTACTTGCATTAAAAGGGAATCTCTACTTCTACCACATCCCCCTTTATTTTTACAATAATTTCATGCATTTGTTTTTTCTGATATAATGGTAGAATGATAATATTGGTAAGTTAAAACGCCATAGTTATTATTCTAAACTATTATAAAATCTAGAGATTTTTATTTAAGCATTACCTGATCAGCTGATGTCGGAGAGTCAACAACATACACGATATCACCCCTTTTGAGGTTAAGTTCATCATGATTTGCTGCCTCAAAATCATGTACCGCTTCAGCCTGAAAATCAATATAAAAATATGGTTAGAAATGCAGCTTTATAGCTTAAGCATTGTAGTCCCTCCTTATAAAGCGACGTTCACACGGTCAGTATTTGGTCAGTATTTTACCTCAGTATTTGTAAGCCAAAACACGTCACCACTTCTGTATTTATCACCCACTCCTGGTTTTGGCTTACAAATACTGATGGAAAATACTGACCAAATACTGAACGTGTGAACGTGGCCTAAGATTATGTGCACAGATTCAGTATTAGCAGCAGAGAATTCTCCTGCATATTCTGATGTGTTGGCAGGAAAAACATTGCATATAAGACGTATGTTTTCACATGTTTTTCTGTGTTTTTTTTAGAATGGGTAAAAAATTCTGCAAAAACGCTGAATGAATTGACATGGTACAGATTTCAAACTGCTTCAAATCTGTAAGCAAAAAATAAGCAACATGTGCATGAAATTTCAGACATTTCAATCACTTTGCTGGGGCAGCAAAATTCTGCTTTTTT
The DNA here is from genome assembly GCA_033576555.1 of Oophaga sylvatica. NCBI lineage: Eukaryota > Metazoa > Chordata > Amphibia > Anura > Dendrobatidae > Oophaga > Oophaga sylvatica. The sequence continues at coordinate 130,430,223 of JARQOD010000006.1, forward strand.
GTAGGAAAAAAATCCGTCAAAAATGTGAGGTGTGAACATAGCTTATGCTTTTTATACAAACGTTGCTTCTTCACACAGGGCCCTGTCGGTTTGGATTTCATTTTCCTTTAATAATAAACATGCAAAAGAATAGGAAATCAGGAAGGGGGCAAATATTTTTTCACACAACTGTATATAGAGTGGTTTTGATATATGTATCTATACCTATTGTATTATGTATCCAAATCCATTCACCTAGGGTAACGATTAGGGCAATCTAATATCTCAGAGACACTGACTACTCTGGGAACCGGTCTGATCCCCAAAGTGGATAGCTGCAGGCAGCTTTAGCTGTGAAGGACGATGGATGTGAGGTTGTAGGGGCGCATGTCAGTAGTTTCTCTAGGTGGTCACTGACATTCAAACAATTAGAAAGCAGACAACCAGCTCACTGTGCAGGAAAGCTATCTCACAAAACAATGTACTTTACAATTAGCAATTGTATAAAATGGTAATATGATAACACAAATTAATAATAGTAAAAATAATATAATTCTGTACTTAACAGAGGTTACATTATTAATAAAATAAGTATGTGACCCTTTCTATATAGTAGTATAAAATTTAACTTGAGAGGCTATTAGGCAAATTTCCTTAGAAGTCTAATCCTGCTCCAAGACCAATCTGGCATAACAACGATCGACCACATGACCGGGAACGATCCCATAAAAATCTATAGGATCAGTTCCATCATCATTTTTTTCTAAGGCATTTCTGTACCATGCTGGAGAGAAACACTTTGGGTGGCTGCGTAAATGGAAAGGAGGCCTTAGGGCTCGCTCACATGGGTATTGACTCTCATGCGAGAGAATCGGGACAATTATACTAACGACACAAGTGTCAGTTTCCTGTGGTCCGATTCTCTCGGATGAGAGAGTTGTAGCAAACTGTGAGCAGAACTTAATTTCATCATCTTCTACATTGTCTGAGTCTGCGGATGTCGGACTGCACTCAGATAACATCCGATGTAGTCCGGTGCAGTCTGATGCTTTACACGCACCCATAGACTTGAATGGGTGCATGTCATCCGATTCGTGGAGCAACTTACTGCATGGTGCAATTTTATTTTCATGCCGAATCGGCGTGGGAAAAAAACACCGCTGATCAGCACTGCCCCATAGAATAACAGTGCTATTCAATAAAACATCAAATGGCACTCGTCCGAGGTTTACTGTCATGCGTGCAAACCCTAAGGCTGGGGTCACACTAGCGTTGAATACGGACGAGTGCTATGCGAGAAAACAACAAATTGCACTTGGACCAGTTTTAATCTATGGGGCAGCTCACATCACCGTTTTTTTGTCTCGGGTGTAATCTACGTGCGAGTGAAATGCAGCATGCTGCGATTTGCACCATATATCGGCCGAGACTCGCCAATGCAAGTCTATGGGTGTGAGAAAAAAATCGGACATCACACGGACCATCAGTGTAGCTTGCGAGAAATGCGCACACATTTTCCTCATTTCAGCCCATTGAGCCATCTAATTCAATTTTGAAATCAAAGAGAAATGTAAACTCATACGCATGTCATACGGATGTCATACAGATACATAGATGCGAAGAAATCGCATCATCGCATTGAAAACACATTACACACAGATTACCATATGGAGAACACTTGTGCAACTCTCAGCCGAGAGAATTGGACGATTTTTCATACGTTAAGTGTGACCTCAGCCTAAGGGCTCATACCCATTTGTGGAAAAAAAAACGGTCCGTTTTCTGGATGGAAAAAACGGTCCGAATATATGCAATTGTCATGCGATTTGTATGCAATTTTTAATCGCACCATCCGTTTTCCATCTGTATGCAATGCGATTTTAACATGATGTTTTTCATAGAGCAGTTATCTCTATGTAAAAAATCATGTAAAAATCACATTGTAAAAAAATTTACACAAAAACCAAATAATTATATATATATAGATTTATAGTTCATACACTTCTACATACTATAATAGCCGTTAATTATATTGCCGGTTTTTGTGAAATTACAGACCCGACATGAAATGACACATGGTTTACATACAGTTAACCATGTCATTTCATGTAGTTTGATATATGGTTTTCACTAACAATGACATGAGTGTATGTGTGCAAAATTTCATACAGTTAGGGGTTAATTAAAGGTGTAAATTCGTTGGAAAAAAATGCGTGGGCTCCCGCCCTATTTTCTCAACCAGACAGACAAAGCCAGCGAGTGGGGGCAGATAATAGCCGAGGGAGGGTGCATTTATTTTGTGCCCCCCCTGGCTACTAACATCTGCCCCCAGCCACCCCAGAAAAGGCAAATCTATAATTAGATGTGCCCTTTCTGGCACTTTGCCAGTCTATTCCCATTGCCCTGTAGCGGTGGCGAATGGGTTAATAATGGGTTAAAGCCACCTTGCTATTGAAAGGTGACTTTAAGCCAGGTTAATAATTGAGAGCTGTCAATTTGACAACTATCAATTATTAATCCTATTGATGGAAATAAAAAAACACACACATATGAAGAATAATTTTAATGAAATAAACACACATTTTTTTTGACCATTGTTTATTTAACTGTTAATCCTTGCGAAGCCCTTGATCTCCTGGCTACTAACATCTGCCCCCAGCCACCCCAGAAAAGGCAAATCTATAATTAGATGTGCCCTTTCTGGCACTTTGCCGGTCTATTCCCATTGCCCTGTAGCGGTTGCGAATGGGTTAATAATGGGTTAAAGCCACCTTGCTATTGAAAGGTGACTTTAAGCCAGGTTAATAATTGAGAGCTGTCAATTTTATTGATGGAAATAAAAAAAACACACACACATGAAAAATAAATAATTTTAATGAAATAAACACACATTTTTTTGACCATTGTTTATTTAACTGTTAATCCTTGCGAAGCCCTTGATCTCCTATAATAAAGAAAAAATATATAAAACAACATTATTCTTACCTATCCGGCGATCTGTCAGTTCCCACGATGTAATCCTTCACAAAGGGTTAACTAGCTTTCAGCCAAGCAGCACAGCTAATGCTTGCCGCTGAGCTGAAAGCTCCCGAATCAATGACTTCCTCTCCCAGCGACAAGAGAGGATGTGATTACTGTGTGAAGCTTAATTGATTGCTTCCCACTGTAATGAGTTCACTTCAGCTCAGCTGGGGACACCGCACTGCATCAGTGACGTCAGAGGGAGTCCCCGCTGACCTGAAGTGAACTGATTACAGTGGGAAAAAATCAATTAAGCTTCACACATCCTCTCCTGTCAGGCCGAGATAAGCTCATTCATTCAGGAGCTTTCACTGATTACCAGGAAATGTGTCAAAATATATTAAGGATTTGAATTCCTATAACAGATTATCTGGTAATCCAGTGAATGAATCTCTTAACCAATTGAAAGAAATATTGGATGATGGCATTAGGGGACATCTCATTGACAAAAACGAATATGATTATCTTTACCCCTCATTCCCAGCAACAGCAACTTTCTATTGCCTCCCAAAAATTCACAAGGGATTATCTCCCCTGAGAGGGAGACCAATAGTTTCTGGTATTGACAGTTTGACTCATCATATTGGGATCTATTTGGATGAGATATTGAAACCTTTTGTTACCTCGTTGAATTCAGACTGAATCCATCCTTTGCAGCATCGATGTAGAGGCTCTGTATTCCTCCATTAACCATATTAATGGCCTAGAGGCAGTAGAATTCTATTTAAAAAGGAGGGGCCAACAATGCGTGGATCACAATACATTTGTACTCAAATTACTGGAATTCTGTCTGACCAAAAAATTTTTTCTCTTCAATAACAGCGTATACCACCAGCTCAGTGGCACAGCAATGGGAGGTCCCTGTGCGCCATCTTACGCTAATTTGCTCCTGGGCTGGTGGGAGGAAACTGTAGTGTTTAGTGATCTCTACACTGAGAATGTGAAAAGATTAGTTTTTGGTCAAGATACATTGACGACGTGTTTATGGTGTGGAATGGGAGCATTCCGGACCTAGAGTCTTTTGTGGCTAAATTAAATGTCAATCAATTAGGACTCTCTTTTTCCTTTGAACATCATATGTATGAATTGCCTTTTCCAGAAATAAACATCAAAAAGACTGGTGATGGGAATACTGATACAAAGATATTTCAGAAAACCGACATCAATGAATGCCCTTCTTAGATGGGAGAGTCACCATCCGACCCCCCTTAAGAAAGGAATCCCAAAAGGACAATACATGAGGGTACGACAAAACTGTTCCTCAGAAAGTGATTATCAGAATCAGGCAGCGGATTTAAGACAGCGATTTCTGAATAGAGGATACCCGGATGGGGTCCTACGCAAAGCGTATAATGACACCAAGACTTTAGATAGGACACAGCTATTGAATGTTAAACAGCCTAAAAATGAACCTCTACATGTCGTTTCATTACTACTTTTAGTTCTGGGGCACAACAAGTTCATTCAATTCTCCAGAAACATTGGTCAATTTTGTAGATGGATGAGGACATTGGAGATCTGGTGGGAGGATATCCCAAAGTTACCTTTTGAAAGGAAGGTCTATTGGAGATAGAATTGTACATAGTCATTTCAATCCTCCTAGGAGAGAAACCTGGCTTACTAATAATCTTAAAGGCTGTTACAAATGTAGCGGATGTGTAGCGTGTCCGGTCTTATCTACGGGAGGAGCATTTAGAAGCAACGTGACGAACCGAAATTATGAAATCCGCCATTTCATCAATTGTCGAACGAGGGGTGTGATCTACAAGGCCACTTGTCCCTGCAACTTGGAGTATGTGGGTAAAACGATTCGAGAGTTTAGAAGAAGAATAGGTGAACATCTGCGAGATATAGCCCTGAAGAGGGATACACCTTTAGCTAGACACATGGCTAGTCAACATGAGGGGGAAACAACTGGTCTCAAATTCATTGGAATTGATAAAATAGGAGCACCAAAGAGGGGTGGCAACTGGGATTTGTGAAACAAAGTGGATTTTCCAGCTAAAAACACAACCTTTGGGTCTTAATGAGACCTTGACATTCAATTGTTTTGTATAGATTTTGACATATGATTTGATCATGTAGATTCCTCCTCTCTCATGGTATGCCTCCCATCTTTACCCCATTTTTATCTACCTATCTCTTTTCTGTATATTGTAAACTCTCTTTCCCACACTTATCTTAGGTCTAAAATAGGGCCTTATAGGACCTTATAGGACCAGCCGCCGAGGAGTGGGGGCGCCAATATCGTTTCTCTTTTAGGGTGCCAACCTCCACTGATAGGCAGGGTGTAGTAGGCCTGTGTAGGGTTTGATAGTCCCCCTTTCTGTTTCCCCCTCTTGATCTCCTTTGTCCTCTTCAATGCATGATGTGTGATAGCAGTATTTGTACCTGTTTTTCAATTGACCACCAATGTTTTCTAAAAGGACCTTGTTTCCTGAGTTATCTTTCTCAGGATATTTTTTATCTAGGGTTCCCGATTCCGGAATTTGACAATAGGAATAGCTTAATTATGGAACCAGTAATTTTACCTTTATACTATCTCTATAATATCATGATCACTGTTCTTGATTTGTGATTACCATGATGGTTATGGCTAGCGCTTGGATCAATTTAGAGAACTTCAAAGGTATATCACCATTAAATATAGGGCATCTTCTTTTAAACAATATGGTCTATACGGATATTAAGCATAATATTTGATGAGATTTAATAAATAATGTCTACATAGGAGGGCAACAAAATGAGTAGGGATTACCTCCATATATATATGTCAATTGATAGGTGTATTAATCAATTAAGGAATGGTTCAGTGGCTATGATAAAAACAATCCTATCCTTTAGGAGTATAATATAATATCTCCTTTTTGATATCCGATTGAGTATAGACGTATGGTATATGAATCTGGTATAATAGTACTGTTACATGGTGAATTATTTTATACCCAATAATACATGGTCAGCGGTGATAAGAACTTACTTTGAATGTTACCAGCACTAAATATAAATTGATCTGCGCAAATAAGGATTTGACATGAGAGAATGGGATATACTGATATTTACTGTTTACATCACTGCGGTATCCAATATGCGACATCACATGATAAGTCATCTGACACCTGGTACATCCCCAACTCGAGAGGGGAGTGAGGATATGACGCTTGCGCTCCATCCTCGTGTTCCATTGAGACGGCGCACCGGATATGACGTCACGGTTTGACTACCTCTGGGTCCTATTTAAGAACCCACGTGGTTCTGAGGCGCGCACCCGCCTGATAAATGTATTAGTGTGATGGGTGACCGCATCGTTAACAGCGGACATGAAATGGCATAACATGGCATAGCTCTCCCCTGATGATCTAGCCAGAGAAACGCGTCGGGAGTTCTTCAGCTTTTTCAGCCACATATATCCACATGGTTTGGTGTAATGTATGGTGTTTCCAGAAAACCTCCCCCATTGATGGAAGTAACGGTGGATATTCATAAGTGGTGAGATCGTTCTGTATTTGATGTGTGCAATCATTCATTTCAAGGTGCACATGAAATGTATTGGTTATGATACAAATTTGGCATATCAATGAGAATTGGTGATTTGACATACATACAATTTTGGTATTTCAATAGGAAGTGGTGACTGTGACATACTCGATATTTCCTAGCTGTGGTCTCCATATTATATACCTATGTGAGATATATGGATTTGTATGATCCCAATTGTGTGTTTATTACTAAGTCTATGGCATAGACGATTTTATACCGTTTTTTTCACATTGAGAGTGGTGGTTAGTAATTTTAATGGTGTTTTTTTGCAACATAATTGAACCTTATGTTTTTTAAGGGCAGATATTAAAAGTTAATTTTTAGCCTGCACTGCTACCTTGCTGTTTATACAATATTATTTTGATTGGTACATCCTTTATAATTCCACATGTGTTAATTCATAGTTTTGATGCCTTCAGTGTGATTCTACAATTTTCATAGTCATGAAAATACAGAAAAATCGTTGAATGAGAAGGTGTGTCCAAACTTTTGGTCTGTACTGTATATATATATATATATATGTGTCACAATGACATGTGTGTATAATATATATATATATATATATATATATATATATATATGTATTATATGTCTATGTATCTAGTGTTTTGTGAGCTGTCAGTGTGATTTTACAGTAGCCGGGGATGAATTGCCGGCTTTTCAAAGGACAGTGGTGCGTATAAACCGGACAGCACTCGCATCGTGCGAGTGCTGTCCGATTTTTTATCGCATCCATTGACTTGTATTGGCGATTATCATGCCAAAATCGCTGAAAATCGCAGCACGCTATGATTTTTTTCTCAGACTGATTTCAGCTGGGAAAAAAAATCGCAAATGAGAAGTGCCCTATTGAAATAATATTGGTCAGATTGCAATCCGATTTTTTATCGGCTTGCAATCGTTTTTGTCTCCAGTGAGTATGAGCCCTTAGAGTGATACACAGACTACATTTTATGTCATTTGTTGTAAACAGCAACAGATTAGTAAGAAGCTGTACAAATGAATATTCTGACCTTAAACAGGAAGCCAGTGGGTATCTCCTGAGATGGAGGGCTTTCTACTGTGGGAAGGTTGTTACTTTCACTGGCAGTGCCGTCAGTTTGCCCAACAGATGAATCCTGCATGGCATCAAACTCATCTTTAACTTCAACGCCTTTTTCTTCATATTCTCCCTCATCTTCATGATTTGATGCGGGTTCTATTACAACTGATGGTATGCAGGTAACATCCTGTAATATTACAACATTTGTCAATGTTCAAAATAGTTATATATTCATTATGTCACTTTAAAATTCTAATACATTAACAAAATGTAACATATACAGGATTCCACACCACAATGACATGCATGGGAGGTGGTGCTAATATAATGAGGACAGGAGGCAGGGATTTCTTCTTGGCACCAGAGCCTGGAAGAAATCATTAGTATAAATATAGAATATAACATTTCTCAACAACAAGATCATTAATATGAGGCATACATTCATATTAAGCTATATATATAAAGTTGAATGTGTGTATGTGTGTATCACCAACCAATCACGGAGCATCTTACATTTATGTGTGTATCACCAACCAATCACGGAGTATCTTACATTTAACCAGAGCTGTATGTATCAAGCCATCTCTAGCTCTCTGCTGACATCAAGTGGACTATTTGTGTAACCACATCTTTATTTCCAACTATAACTGATTAGAGCTTCACAAACTCTGACAACACAGTTCACTCTTCACCTAGAGGCGTGATGGGAAACTGAGAAGTGAGGTGCTGCTTCAGTATGAGGCTGTGTATAGAGAAGAGTGAGGCGCTGCAGGTGGAGGCTGTGTATAAGGCGACGGGGACAATGAGAGATGTGAGAGGGAAAATGAGAGAAGGGAGGTGCTGCTGCAGTATGAGGCTGTGTATAGAGAAGAGTGAGGCGCTGCAGGTGGAGGCTGTATATGAGGCGACGGGGACAATGAGAGATGTGAGGGGGAAAATGAGAGAAGTGAGGTGCTGCTGCAGTATAGGCTGTGTATATAGAAGAGTGAGGCGCTGCAGGTGGAGGCTGTGTATAGCGCCACATTCACACGTTCAGCATTTGGTCAGTATTTCACAATACACAGGGGGGTCTCACAACGTGTCCTCCCCTCTCACCCAGCACACTCCCCCATGTCCCATATGACTCCACTCCCCTCAGCCTGTCACAGCCCTGTCATGGCCAGTGCTCAAGCTGGGCTCACGCTGCACAGGGAGGGCTCACAATACACAGGGAGTTTCACACTGCAAGGTGACAGGGGCTCACAACTAACCACAGTTAGTTACTATGCCCAGGCAACGCGGGGCTGTTCAGCTAGTATGTAATATACGTCACGGGGGTGACAGATTCCCTTTGAGTTTTAGGACATATACATTTTGTTTATTTTTACAGAATTTTACCAGCTTTTTTTAGGTTTTTTTTAATCCCAAAGGTGTGTTTTTAATTTAGATTCTGTAACGATAATGAAGTGCAATATATATCTTTAGGCCAGTTTATTAGCCTGTGTATTGGCAGTACAAAAGCAGCTGTGAGGACATACCTAGATTGGTGCTAAGGAGACTGGAATGGCTGATAGCTCCTTGGTTGTGCACTGAATTCAATGGATTACAAGTAGTGATTCAGGGATTACCTGATTGTTAGGCAATCCCTGATTGTGATGCGGCTGTCGAACAGCGGTGAGACATGCAGCAATGGGGACTCGAACATATTATTCAAGCACGTCGAAGTCACTCAGCACACGAGCATTCTCGGATACTTTATCCAAGCACGTTCGCTCATCATTAATTACGAGCACTGAGAAACACCATTCTGCATAATGAATACAATTTAAACACCAAACCCAGTAATAACTTGCAGAGCTGTGCACAAAATGTTTTCTTGTGAATTACTGCCATCTACTGGAAACTATAAGGACGTACTGTATCTTATAATTCTTGCCGCAAAACTAAGGGCATGTTCCGATGAGAATTATGTGCAGAGAAAAATCTACTGGGTACAACCTTGCCAACATTGTGAGTGAGATTACATGACATCTCATCCACATACTGTGAAGAAGATCTGCAGCATAAAATGAACAGAGGTGCAAATTTGAAGTCTACTGAACTAAAAATGTCTACTAAAAATGTTGAAAGCTCTACCAAAACTGCGGCTATTCCACAACAAAGTCTGCAACAAAATCTGCATAATTTAATGTAAATCTTGAAATTGGATTCCACTGATGAATTTAATTTGGGCATGGACATACTCTTAACCCCTTCACCCCCAAGGGTGGTTTGCACGTTAATGACCAGGCCAATTTTTACAAATCTGACCACTGTCTTTTATAAGGCTATAACTCTGGAATGCTTCAACGGATCTTCGCGATTCTGAGACTGTTTTCTTGTGAAATATTGTACTTCACGTTAGTGGTAAAATTTCTCGATATAACTTGCGTTTATTTTTGAAAAAAACGCAAATATGGGAAAATTTTAAAAATTTTGCTATTTTCAAATTTTCAATTTTTATTCCCTAAAACAGATAAATATGTCACACAAAATCTAATATATAAAGCTGAATGTATGTATGTGTGTATGTATGTGGGTATGTTTGTCCGGGATTGGACGCCCGCACATCTCACCCCGAAAGCGTCCTAGGCTATGTTTTGAATCGAAATTTTAACCCCGCGCGTTCCAAATGCCAAACAATTTTGGCCCTATCTACATAATGGGGAGAAAGCTGAATGCTTGTGTGTATGTCCGGCATAGGAATCTGCATTTACGGGCATGAAATTTTGCACACCCGCACGTCTCGACCCGGGAGCGTCATAGGCTAGGTTTTGAGTCGAAATTTTAACCCCGCGCATTCCAAATCGGCAAATAATTTTGGCCAGGGATAGGAATCTCACCGTTGTACTTACGGGCATGAAATTTTGCATGCCCGCACATCTCAACCCCAGGAGCATCATAGGCTATGTGTTGAATGGAAATTTTAACCCCCGCACGTTCCAAATCACCAAACAATTTTGGCCCTATCTACATAATGGGGAGAAAGCTGAATGCTTGTGTGTATGTCCGGCATAGGAATCTGCATTTACGGGCATGAAATTTTGCACACCCGCACGTCTCGACCCCGGGAGCGTCATAGGCTAGGTTTTGAGTCGAAATTTTAACCCCGCGCATTCCAAATCGGCAAATAATTTTGGCCCGGGATAGGAATCTGCACCGTTGTACTTACGGGCATGAAATTTTGCATGCCCGCACATCTCAAACCCAGGAGCATCATAGGCTATGTGTTGAATGGAAATTTTAACCCCCGCACGTTCCAAATCGCCAAACAATTTTGGCCCTATCTACATAATGGGGAGAAAGCTGAATGCTTGTGTGTATGTCCGGCATAGGAATCTGCATTTACGGGCATGAAATTTTGCACACCCGCACGTCTCGACCCCGGGAGCGTCATAGGCTAGGTTTTGAGTCGAAATTTTAACCCCGCGCATTCCAAATCGGCAAATAATTTTGGCCCGGGATAGGAATCTGCACCGTTGTACTTACGGGCATGAAATTTTGCATGCCCGCACATCTCAACCCAGGAGCATCATAGGCTATGTGTTGAATGGAAATTTTAACCCCCGCACGTTTTGGTGTGTGATTTTTATGTGCAGAATAAATTTTTGTTAACATAGTCTATTTTGTTACAGCTAACAGCAGTTATTAATTAACCCGGGCGAAGCCGGGTACTACAGCTATAGTTAATAAATAACATTTCCCGCATTTCTTTACATTAGCACAATTTTGGAAACAAAATTTTTTTTTGTTAGGAAGTTATAAGGGTTAAAAGTTGACCAGCGATTTCTCATTTTTACAACAAAATTTACAAAACCATTTTTTTAGGGACCACTTCACATTTGAAGTCACTTTGAGGGGTCTATATGGCAGAAAATACCCAAAAGTGACACCATTCTAAAAACTGCACCCCTCAAGGTACTCAAAACCACATTCAAGAAGTTTATTAACCCTTCGGGTGCTTCACAGGAGCTGAAGCAACGTGGAAGGAAAAAATGAACATTTAACTTTTTAGTCACAAAAATTATCTTTTACAAACATCTTTTTTATTTTCACAAGGGAAAAAGGAGAAAATGGACAGATAAAGTTGTTGTCCAATTTGTCCTGAGTACGCTGATACCACATATGTGGGGGGTAACCACTGTTTGGGTGCACAGCAGGGCTCGGAAGGGAAGGAGTGCCGTTTGACTTTTCCAAACCAAAATTGTCTGGAATGGAGAACGGATGCCATGTCGCGTTTGGAGAGCCCCACATGTGCCTAAACAGTGGAAACCCCCCACATGTGACCCTATTTTGGAAACTAGACCCCCTAAGGAACTTATCTAGATGTGTGGTGAGCACTTTGAACCCCCAAGTGCTTCACGCAAGTTTATAATGTAGAGCCGTGAAGAAAAAAAATATTTTTTTTTCCACAAACATGATGTTTTAGTCCCCAATTTTTTTTTTCACAAGGGTAAGAGGAGAAAGTGGACCACAAAAGTTGTTGTCCAATTTGTCCTGAGTACGTTGATACCCCATATGTGGGGAGGAACCACTGTTTGGGCGCACGGCAGGGCTCGGAAGGGAAGTAGTGACGTTTTGGAATGCAGACTTTGATGGAATGGTCTGCGGGCGTCATGTTCCATTTGCAGAGCACCTGATGTGCCTAAACAGTAAAAAAAAAACACAAGTGACATAATTTTAGAAATTAGACTCCCAAGAAACTTCCCTAGATATGCCACCCTTTTGGAACTAGTCTACAGTTTCCTGTAAATTAGTAGTGCCGGTGTGGCACAACTTGAAGCAATCCTTCATACACAGGCCAGGTTTTTCAGGGCAGGTGTCGCATTGATAAATGGTGTCCTTGCGTATTCCTCTTTTGTAACACACTCGGCACCTTTTTGCGACTTACCTTTTTTTCCAGTTTGCAGGACCTCCCCGGGAAATGCTGACCTAGTACAATACGAACACCTTCAGTTCCGGAAGTACTGGGGCCCGCTCCTTCCTGAGCGCCAAACATCAGGGCCTTGATAACTACTTCCTGGAACTGAAGGTACGACGTATTGGTATGGCATGCACATCATGACAGCAGGAAAGCGTTGAGCATTGCCATCTGTACGATGTGCACGGACAGCTTTTTGAACCACACCTTGGCCTTTCTCAAAGCACTGTATGGTTGGAGGAGTTGATCAGAGAGTTCAACGCCCCCCATGTTTTTATTGTACCCCAGTGAACAGTCCGGTTTGCGGACCTGTGTAGAGGTACCCCGTACAGTGCTGAGGGCGCTGCCATCACCATGTATGGTGGTCAAGAGAAGGACATCCCTCTTGTCCTTGTACTTGACCACAAGCAGGTGGTCGCTACATTGGGCTCTGCTCTCACCCTTTCTGAGCATCTGCCCAAGCAGCGTCTTCGGGAGGCCCCTCTGATTTTTGCGGACGGTACCGCAGGCTGCGGTACCACACGCAAAGAGGGATTTGTAGAGTGGGATGCTGGAATAAAAGTTATCGGTGTAGAGGTGATAACCTTTATCCAGCAGTGGGTGAACCAAATCCCACACAATTTTCCCACTCACTCACAGGACAGGAGGACACTCAGGGGGATCAATCCTGGTGTCCTTTCCTTCGTAAACTCTAAATCGGTGAGTGTACCCTGAGGTACTCTCACACAGTTTGTAGAGTTTGATTCCGTACCTGGCCCTCTTGCTGGGCAGGTACTGACAGAATCCGAGCCGTCCCTTAAAATGAACCAAGGACTCATCTACGCAGATGTCCCTTTGAGGCACGTACACTTCAGCAAACTTTTTGTTGAAGTGTTCGATGACCGCCGAACTTTGAACAGACGGTCAAAGTTGGGGTCATCTCGAGTCGACACTGTGCATTATTGTTAAATGCAGAATTTCTGGACGCCTCAAAATGCGTCGGGCCATGACCATCGACACTGGAGCGTTATATAAATATCAACACTCAATATGCCGAAGTTCTGGCTTCTTCAGATCCCGTGTGAAGACCATGGCCCAAAACTGCATCATTTCAACTGCGCCTACAGGAGACCAGTTAGAATATAATGAACGGGGTTTTGCGCCAAAAATTGAATAGCGTACAAATTTGTTTGCTCCACCATGTGGTTAATAAAATCCTCAGAGAAAAAGACTTTGAAAAAGTGTATTTCTGTGAGCGGTGGTGTCAAACTGATTCCTGATTCTGCCACAAAATCAGGAATCAGTGGCTCAAATTTTCGGGGCGAGGTCCACACGGGGTCCGCAGTGGGGTGCGCTGGTTCGACTTCGGCTTCATCTTCTGGAATGGCGGCAGATGCCTCATCTTCTGTCCATGGGCGTCTGCGCGGTAGCTCCGCAGGACCCGAGGAGGAAGATGAGGAGGGGAAGAGGAAGAGAATGAGGAATCAGAAAAATAAAGAAATGTGGGATCCTCTCCCTCGCTATCAGTGTCGGAGGCAAGGAAAGCATATGCCTCCTCCAATGAATAGCGCTGTTGGGACAAACGGGACGGGTGGGACATTTTTTTTGTGAATGTGGTGCTTGGGTGCACTTTATTGATAACTGTGTATGTGTGTGGGGGAATAGTGATCGGTGCAAACTATTCTGAAAAGAAAAAAAAAATGGGAGAAAAAAATGCCTATGAAAAGAAAAGTCTAAAACAGCAGGCCCTAGCTCTGATAAGTGAACTGCGTCACTTATCAAGTTCGACGGCTGCAGATGTGGCGCAAGGAGGGTGAAAAAAAAAAAAAAGGAAAACAGCCGCAGATCTGATAAGTGAACTGGTCACTTATCAAAGTTCGGCGGTTTGCTAAATGTGGAAAGGAGGGCGCAAAGGGGTGAAAAAAAAAAAAAAGGAAAACAGCGGCCGAGATCTGATTAAAGTGAACTGGTCACTTGTCAAAGTTCGGCGGCTTCTAGATGTGGCAAAGGGAGTGGCGCAAGGGGGGGTGAAAAAAAAAAAGGAAACAGCCGGCATGAGCATCTGATAAGTGAACTGCGTCACTTATCAAAAGTTCGGCGGCTGCTAAATGTGGAAACGGAGGTGGCGCAAAGGCGGGTGAAAAAAAAAAAAGGAAAACAGCCGGCGCGAGCTCTGATAAGTGAACGTGTCACTTATCAAAAGTTTGGCGGCTGCTAATGTGCGCAAAGGGAGTGGCGCAAGGGGGGTGAAAAAAAAAAAGGAAAACAGCCGGCCGAGCTCTGATTAGTGAACTGTGTCACTTGTCAAAGTTCGGCGGCTTCTAATGTGACTAACGGAGTGGCGCAAGGGGGGGAAAAAAAAAAAGGAAACAGCCGGCATGAGATCTGATAAGTGAACTGCATCACTTATCAAAATTCGGCGGCTGCTAAATGTGGAAACGGAGGCGGCGCAAAGGCGGGTGAAAAAAAAAAAAAAGGAAAACAGCCGGCGCGAGCTCTGATAAGTGAACTGTGTCACTTCGTCAAATTCGGCGGCTGCTAAATGTGGAAACGGAGGGCGCAAAGGGGGTGACAAAAAAAAAAAGGAAAAAAAGAAGAAACAGCCGCGCGAGCTCTGATAAGTGAACTGTGTCACTTGTCAAATTCGGCGGCTGCTAGATGTGGCGCAAAGGGGTGGCGCAAGGAGGGGTAAAAAAAAAAAAGAAAAAGAACCCGCCGGACGCGAGCTCTGATAAGTGAACTGCGTCACTTATCAAAGTTCGGCGGCTGCAGGTTGCGCACAGGAGGTGGCGCAAGGGGGCTGAAGCACGAGGTTGATCGTGACCTGTCACCAATCAACGCTCGGCGCTGCTAAATGTGCGCACGGAGGCGGCGCAAAGGAGGGGGTGGAGGGGGTAAAAAGAGGGAGAAGGGGGATGGGGAGGATGAGAGATAGGGATCAACACTTACGGTTGTAGTCTCTCTTCTTTTTTCTATCTTCTTTTTTTTATCTTTTCTTCTTTCTTCTTTTCTTCTGTTTTCAGCAATACAAGGCCCAGCACAGGAGGAGAGATCTGGTAGTATGACCGCTCTGCAGGAATCCTCAGTAAGTGTGAGGAACCCGGCAGAGCGGTCACACACAGGTCAGAGCCAGGTGAGACAGATCACAGAGCGGTCATATCGCTTCTGTGACCTGTGATTGGTAGGATCCATCATAACAAGATCCCACCAATCAGAGCTCTCCTGGTTACCCTGGCAACATGCCTAGGATTGGAGCTCACAGCTCTGATCCTAGGCAGGTCACAAACAGGGCAGCAGCGAGGTCACCTGCAGGGCACAACGCGGTCACACAGCGGTCAGACCGCAGTTGTGCCGTGATTGGCGCGATCGACGATGACATCGATCGCGCCAATCAGCTCCTGGAGGCCCTGCCTGAGCCTCTTTAGCAGGATTGGTGCTATTACAGCACCGATCCAGCAAGGATTGGTGCTATTACAGCACTGATCCGGCAGGTCAGCAGCAAGGCACAGCGCGATAACACCGCGGCTGTGCCTTGCGATTGGCGCGATCGATGATAACATCGATCGCACCAATCCGCTCCTGCAGGCCCTGCTAGGCCTGTCCTAGGTTCCGCCTAGGATCGGTGCTATTACAGCACCGCTCCAGCATGAACCGGAAGGTCACAGCGCGGTAATACCGCGGCTGTGCCCTGCGATTGGCGCGATCGATATGATCGGCGATAGCGCCAATCCGGGGGGGGTCTGGATGGTCCTAGGCCCCGGCCTAGGATCGAGTACATCGGTACTCGATCCTAGCCTGGGATCTCACTGTTTAAGCCAATCTGATTGGCTGAAACAATGAGTAAGCCTCGAGAGGCCGGATGGGGGAGGACACTGCATGGGATGCCGACACCATCTTCCTACAGGTAAGATGGCGTCGGAATTTTAATGCGATCACCGCGACTTAAGTCGCGATGTCGCCTTAAAGGGCATGACATACTATTCCGTCCATGGGAATGGGGTCCAGGGTCACATGGACAGAATAGTACGTCGGATGGAATAAAGGGGTTAACCTACAGGTGTAGTGATGATTTTGACTCCATAGGTGTTTTCTTTAAACGAGCAGCAATGGATGTTGCCAAGTGAAAATTGCAAATCTGTCATAGTAGTGTCCAGTACGTTGTAGTGACCAGTACGTTATGCCCAGTTTGTGCATCTGGAGACATACACTCATAAATTAAGCAGGCTCTCATCGCTACAGAAATACCAAACATGTGGGCACTAAATGTGATTTAGGCACACTGGGGCTCAGAATAAGGGGGCATTTGGATTTGGGAACAGAATGTTTACTGGATTACTTTTGGGTGGGCGAGGAGTCATAGCGCTTTTCTAGAGCCTTTGTGCTACCAATAACATGGAAGCTTCCTATATTTCCATTGAAAGATTACAGACCTGATTGGAAACTTGTTTTTTTGTGCACTGATTTGAAGCTTTTATTGGGAACATTTTACATAACATTTTGGATCACGTTTATCCTGCACTCTACGCTGAGCACTTACAGGTGCTTCTCACAAAATCAGAATATCATCAAAAAGTTAATTTATTTTAGTTCTTCAATATAAAAAGTGAAACTCATATATTATATAGAGTCATTACAAACAGAGTGATCTATTTCAAGTGTTTATTTCTGTTAATGTTAATGATTATGGCTTACAGCCAATGAAAACACAAAAGTCATTATCTCAGTAAATTAGAATAATTAACAAAAAAACCTGCAAAGGCTTCCAAAAGCGTTTAAAAAGGTCCCTTAGTCTGTTTCAGTAGACTCCACAATCATAGGGAAGACTGCTGACTTGACAGATGTTGAGACTGCTGACTTGACACACTCCACAAGGAGGGTAAGTCACAAAAGGTCATTGCTTAAGAAACTGGATGTTCACAGAGTGCTGTATCTAAACATATTAATGGAAAGTTGAGTGGAAGGAAAAAGTGTGGTAGAAAAAGGTGCACAAGCAACCTGGATAATCGCAGCCTTGAAAGGATTGTTATAGGGAACCTGTCACCACTTTTTTGGCCTACCAGCTAAAAATATCATTTAATTGAGTGTCAGCTATGCGTTCCACAACTATTTCTGAAACCCCCGACTCCTCATGTATCACACATAAAAAACTTTTTTTATTTGTCCCGCGCTGTGTTAATCTATTCGGTCCGGTCCGATGGGCGTTGCCTGTTCCCTCACTCCACCCCTCTTTGGCTTGCTGTTTGCATTCTTCACCATAAATATCGCAGATCGCATACAGATTTAATGCGTGCGCATTGAAATGTGACCTCGCGCATGCGCAGCATGCTATGCCCAACTGCGGGCAAAGTCGAAAATCAGTAGAGCGCATGCTGGTGTAAAGTATTCTAATTTACTGAGATAATGACTTTTGGGTTTTCATTGGCTGCAAACCACAATCATCAATATTAACTGAAATAAACACTTGAAATAGATCACTCTGTCTGTAATGACTCTATATAATATATGAGTTTCACTTTTTGTATTGAAGAACTGAAATAAATTACCTTCTTGATGATATTCTAATTTTGTGAGAAGCACCTGTAACACCTCAAAGCAGAACTCATGTAAAGGGAAAAAAGCGTCGTTGTGAGCTATTACCGGAGTCACATCAGTATCTTTAGTGCTGTCTAGCTCAGGTTCTTTCCCATCTTCTGCAGCACTCAGGGTGGGTTCAACAAGATTTTCTCTATATTGTCAGATTCTGCCTGAAATATCAATAACAGAAAACTTATGTATAAAAGCCCATATACTGTAAAGCATATATGCAAGTTTTTAAGTATGATTTTTATTTTATGATGTTTCAGTCATCAAATCTTAAATTTTTTGAATCCTATTCATTCATCAGATATAATTGTAGTGCAAAGGATTTTCACATTTTTAATATTAACGGCATATTGCTAAGATCTATAAGGTCATGCAAACTAAAGGGTTTTGTTGTCGCCCCTTTATAGCTTTTCTCTATGAGCTATGTCAATTTTGCAGCTCAGCTTCATTTAAAGGGAATCTATCATGAGAAAATGACCTACTGTTGAAATCTGGTTTTAATTTTGCATGCATTTTTTTAATTTAAAAAAGTAATAAAACTCTATTAAAAAACAAAACTGTAATCTTGCAATTTTTACACCTACTAGTGGGGCTTTTTTAGACTCTCACTTCCCATCCTTTCAGGAAAAGTTTTCTACAAGACTTATTACCATCAGAGGCAAAAATACAATAACACCTCTATATACAGCTGATAACACAGGATCCACCATTTACAATAGATGATGTCACAGCTGATCCCTTCCCTTCACAATGACCTGTGCACACGCTCATTAGATGCTTTAATACAAAAATAGGGTTGGAGTCTGAACAGTGTGTCTAATGTACATGTGCTGTTTCCTGAAACAACAAGACGTTAATCGAGTCTAAAAATGCTCCAGTGTCGTGTGAAAATTACAAGATTTCTATTTTATTTTTAATACAAATTGTGATATGGAAAAGAACAATGCTAAAATGAAAAAAACAAAGCACAAAAACTTGATTATTTCCTGATAATCATTTCCTTTTAAGTGAATATGACACACCAAGCCTGAAATGAAATTGGCACTTTGAAAAAGGTGGAAGGTGCACTCTTCCATGTCTAATTTTATAAATGGACCTCCAACAACCACACATTCATGTCATATTATAGGGTTTGTCCTGTCCCAAATCAATAAGTCTGCAGTCACTCTGTGTGACTGCAGACTTATGAATCCCTCCAGTGCACGCAGGGGATTCGCTGGTTTCTGAGCCGGGAATTTATGCGTTATACATACTACTTGTATTGCGCCAAGACCCTTTAGCCGACCATGCCCACTGGATGGTCGCATCACTAATCGAAGCACGGCCTCCACAATGAGTTTTGCATACTTCTGGCCAGATCCTGTCTAGTGTGCGTGGCCATGCCTACTGGACGACCAAAACATTAGACGGTGCAGTCTCGCTCAATACAAGTGTATGGAGAGTGAGACTGCGTCCACTGGCCAGAAGTATGTACAGTGTAATGTATACATGCAGCCGCACACTCCGGTCCCGAGTGCCGGCGACAGTGCCAGGTATTGAGGTGCGAGACACGTGTGAGTTTCTCGCAAGTGTGACCCCGACCTAACTCATACATACCATGTGGTCCTGGCTCAGAAACCGGGGACTCCCCGCCGCACAGCAGGGATTCATAAGTCTGCAGTCACATAGAGTGACACACAAACTTATCATTATGGACGGAAAACCCCTTTAAATATCAGAAAAAACCTTTATGCAACTCCTAAGCACAATTTTTGTGTTTTTGGGGGTGGTTGTTGGTAGCTAGTTAAAACCAGTATGAATTTCATGGATTTTTTTTCCAAGCATTTTTTTTCGTCAACACATTTTTACATGTTTTTTCCAAGCTTTTTTTTTCTTTAAAGAGAATTATAAAGAAAACCACCTAAAAATAAATATCAAAACTACACCTGTTGTGAATAGGCTGGAAATGAGTTCTGAGCAGAAGCTCCCTCTGGTGGTTACAAACGGTACTGGACTGTCCAGTGAAGATTTTGAGGATTGGGAATCAGGTGTTACTGACTGGTCTTATATAAGGGAGTCGCCTTCCCATCAGGGTTGCCGGTGATCAATTGTTCTGGTCTCAATCCTTGATTCCTGTTTCCTTGGTAGCCTGCTGTGTCGTGTCTGAATCTCCTGCTAACAGAAAAGACATTTTCTTCTTTTTGTTTTTGTGCTTGATTTTTGCATTTTGTCCTGCACTTCTGTGGGGGCCTTCAGGGTCCCCTCGGGGGCTTTTGCCCTCTCAGTTCAGTTCAGCCACTGATGTTTGTACATTTGCTTTTTCCAGTTTTTTCAGTGGCTGCTGTTTTGTTTTTGGTTACACCAGAGAACTAATTTAGGTGGTAGAGGTCGTGTGATCTCAGGTGTTTTTGAAATTAGTAGAGTTGGTGCTTTTCAGGGTTTTTTGAGATTGCAGTAAGTGCCCTTCCTATCCTTTTCTATTTAGTAAGTTTGGGCCCCAACGTTTGCTCATACTATTTTCTGTCTGTGTCAGTATTTCTTCTTGTCTAACCGCCATTACATGTTTGGGGGCTTTCTATGTTCTTTGGGATCTGCTCCGGGGCAGATAGCTTTCCTCTTTCTATCTTTAGGTGTAGTTAGTTTCTCAGGCTGTGACGAGGCGTCTAGGACCAACGTAGGAACGCTCCACGGCTGCCTCTAGTTGTGGTGGTTAGTCAGGGTACTGCAATCTCATAGTTTCCAACATCTCTGGTGTATTTCCTTTTTTGCCTGCTCTCTTCAGCTACCAAATCATAACAGTATCACCGGCCTAAACTAAAAATTATATGGTACTCACAGAAGGGAAAAATATTGTGGAAAGAAAAAAGTTGTCAGAGTTGTCAGAGATTTTTATTTTTTTTTTCTGTTTGTTGCATTTTTTTTTCCCTCTGTATCTCTGGGTGCTGAGGAGGATTTTTTTTTCTCTCTCAATGGAGTTTGCACAGTTGTCTGGCCGTGTGGATCAGCTTGCCACTGAGATTCCGAGTATTGCTACCTATCTTGCTAGGTTGCCTGTTGTGGAACCTAGGATTCCCATGCCAGATTTGTTTTTAGGGGATCGAGCTAAGTTTCTGAATTTCAAAAATAACTGTAAATTGTTTTTTGCCTTAAAATCTAAGTCCTCAGGGAACGCAGCGCAGCAGGTTCAAATTGTCATCTCTCTCCTGCGCGGCGACCCTCAGGATTGGGCTTTTTCCCTGACACCTGGGGATCCTGTTTTGAGTGATGTTGATGCGTTTTTTCAGGCTTTGGGGTTATTGTACGATGAGCCTAATGTCACTGATCAAGCTGAAAAAACTTTGTTGGCATTAAGTCAGGGGCTTGAGGACGCTGAGTTATACTGTCAGAGATTCCGTAGGTGGGCAGTCCTGACCAAATGGAATGACGACGCTTTGGCAGCTCTTTTTCGGAAGGGACTGTCAGATAATGTAAAGGATGTTATGGTGGGATTCCCTGTTCCCTCTGGTCTCAATGATTCTATGTCTTTAGCGATTCAAATTGACAGACGTTTGCGTGAGCGGAAAGGTATGTGTGGAATAATGTTGCCTTGTGAACCTGCTTCTGAATCCATGCAGTGTGATAGAGTGGTTTCTGGGGCACAGCGTCATGAATTTCGAAAGCGCAATGGGTTATGTTTCTACTGTGGTGATGCCTCTCATGCTATTTCAGTCTGCCCTAAGCGGGGAAGACGTTTTGCACGCTCAGTTGTCTTGGGTAGTGTTCAGACTAAGTTTTTATTAACTGTTACCCTGATATGCTCTCTGTCCTCATTTTCTGCTCAGGTTTTGTTGATTCTGGAGCAGCTATTAACCTGATGGATTTTGATTTTGCTAAACGTTGTGGGTTTCCCTTGATACCCCTACGGAAGTCTATTCCCCTACTGGGGATCGATTCTACCCCTTTGGCTGAGAATAAACCTCAGTTCTCTACTCAGGTGATAATGAGGGTAGAACCTGATCATCAGGAGAGTTGCAAATTTTTGGTTCTGTATAATCTGCATGACATTATCGTACTGGGTTTCCCTTGGTTACAGTCTCATAATCCTGTTTTGGATTGGAAATCTGTGTCTGTTACCAGTTGGGGCTGCCAATGTGTTAATACCAACACTCCTGTTTTTCTGCCTCCCCCCAGGCTCAGGATGTTCCTGACTTTTTGATTGATTTTTCTGATGTGTTTAGCGAAAGTAAATCTGCATCCTTACCTCCCCATAGGAGCTATGACTGCGCTATTGAATTAGTGCCTGGTAGTAAATTCCCTAAAGGTCCCTTTTTAACTTGTCTGTACCTGAACATGACGCTATGCGGTCTTATATCAAGGAGTCATTGGAGAAGGGTCATATCAGACCATCCTCTTCACCCTTAGGTGCCGTTTTTTTCTTTGTGGCCAAAAAGGATGGTTCATTAAGGCCGTGTATTGATTATCGTCTCTTGAACAATATTACTGTGAAATATCAATATCCTTTACCCTTGATCTCTGATCTGTTTTCCAGGGTGAAAAACGCTACTTGGTTTACCAAGCTTGACCTCAGAGGGGCATATAACCTTATTCGCATTAAGCACGGGGATGAATGGAAGACGGCATTTAATACCCCTGAAGGGCATTTTGAGTACCTTGTGATGCCCTTTGGCTCACTAATGCTCCTTCTGTCTTCCAGTCCTTCATGAATGACATTTTCAGGGATTTTGTGGATAAATTTCTGATTGTTTATTTGGATGATATCTTGATTTTTTCCAATGACTGGGACTCTCATGTAAAACATGTTCGGACTGTGTTCCAGATTTTGAGATAGATGCTCTGTATGTGAAGGGATCAAAGTGTCTTTTTGGCGTTCAGAGGATCTCATTTCTGGGATTCATTTTGTCCCCATCTGTTATTGAAATGGACCCGGTCAAAGTTCAGGCCATCTGTGATTGGGTCCAACCTACTTCATTAAAGGCTCTTCAAAGATTCTTGGGTTTTGCCAATTTTTATCGTAAATTTACTGGTAATTTCTCTGTTATTGTTAAACCATTAACTGATTTGACCAAGAAGGGTTCTGATGTGGTGAATTGGCCTCCTGAGGCAGTCTCTGCATTTCAGGAACTTAAGCAGAGATTCACTTCTGCTCCTGTTCTACGGCAGCCTGATGTTTCTCTACCATTTCAGGTGGAGGTTGATGCCTCTGAAATTGGGGCAGGTGCCGTTTTGTCCCAAAGAGATCCAGAGACCTCTAAAAGTAACCCTTGTGCCTTTTTCTCTCGAAAATTTTCTCCCACTGAATGTAATTATGACGTGGGTAATCGGGAGTTATTAGCCATGAAGTGGGCTTTTGAAGAGTGGAGACATTGGCTGGAGGGAGCCAAACATCAGGTGGTGGTCCTTACGGACCATAAGAATCTAGTTTATCTGGAATCTGCCAAGCGACTTAATCCTAGACAGGCCAGGTGGGCCTTGTTTTTCACACGTTTTAATTTTGTGGTTTCATTTCTTCCTGGCACTAAAAATGTTAAGGCGGATGCCCTCTCGAGGAGTTTCCTTGGCGGACTCTCCTGAGTTATCTGATCCTTCTGTTATTTTGAAAGAGGGTGTAGTTCTTTCCGCCATCTCGCCCAATTTAAGACTGGCTCTGGAGGGGTGTCAGGAGGATAAGCCCGAACGCTGCCCTGTTGGGAAATTGTTTGTCCCGGACCAGTGGAAAAAGAGTGTAATGTCTGAGATTCATTGTTCCGCGTTGGCCGGTCATCCCGGAATTTTTGGTCCAGAGACTTGGTTAGTCGTCCTTTTGGTGGTCTACCTTGTCTCGTGATGTCAGGGAGTTTGTGCAGTCCTGCGGGACTTGCTCTCGCTCCAAGCCTTGCTCTCGTTCTAGTGGTTTGTTGATGCCATTACCTGTGCCCAAGAGACCATGGACCCATATCTCTATGGATTTCATTTCCGACCTCCCTGTTTCTCAGAGAATGACCGTCATCTGGGTGATTTGCGATAGGTTTTCCAAGATGATACATCTTGTGCCATTACCTAAGTTGCCTTCCTCCTCTGAATTGGTGCCTTTGTTCCTTCAGCACGTGGTTCGTTTACACGGCATTCCTGAGAACATTGTGTCTGACAGAGGAGTCCAGTTTGTTTCCAGATTTTGGAGGACCTTTTGTTCTAAAATTGGTGTTCAATTGTCTTTCTCCTCGGCGTTTCATCCTCAGACCAATGGTCAAACTGAGAGAACAAACCAGACATTGGAGACTTATCTAAGATGCTTTGTGTCTGCTGATCAGGATGACTGGGTCTCTTTTTTGCCTTTGGCTGAGTTTGCTCTTAATAATAGGGCTAGCTCTGCCACTTTGATGTCTCCATTTTTCTGTAATTCTGGGTTTCACCCTCGATTTTCTTCAGACAGACGGAGGCTTCTGTCTGTCCAGGTGTTGACTCTGTTGTGGAGCGTATGCAACAGATTTGGGACCAGGTAGTGGAGAGGTTGTCCCTCTCTCAGGAGAGGGCCCAGCGGTTTACTAACCGGCATAGGACTGATGGTCCTCGGTTTAAAGTGGGGGACTTGGTCTGGTTGTCCTCAAGAAATATTCCTATGAGAGTGGCATCTCCTAAATTTAAGCCTAGGTTCATTGGACCTTATAAGATCATGGAGATTCTTAATCCTGTTTCTTTTTGTTTGCTTCTTCCAGGGACATTTAAGATCCATAACGTGTTCCACAAGTCCTTGTTGAAGAGGTTTGTTGAGCCAGTGGTTCCTACTACTGTGCCTCCTGACCCTGTTTTGGTTGAGGGCAATCTGGAGTATGTGGTTGAGAAAATATTGAATTCTCGTTTTTCTAGACGGAAACTCCAGTATTTGGTTAAATGGAGAGGTTATGGTCAGGAAGACAATTCTTGGGTGTTTGCTTCGGACATCCATGCTAGGAGACTCATCCGTGCGTATCATAGAACTCATCCTGACCGACCTGGTTACTCAAATGAGGGTTCGGTGACCCCTCCTCAAGGAGGGGGTACTGTTGTGAATAGGCTGGAAATGAGTTCTGAGCAGAAGCTCCCTCTGGTGGTTACAAACGGTACTGGACTGTCCAGTGAAGATTTTGAGGATTGGGAATCAGGTGTTACTGACTGGTCTTATATAAGGGAGTCGCCTTCCCATCAGGGTTGCCGGTGATCAATTGTTCTGGTCTCAATCCTTGATTCCTGTTTCCTTGGTAGCCTGCTGTGTCGTGTCTGAATCTCCTGCTAACAGATAAGACATTTTCTTCTTTTTGTTTTTGTGCTTGATTTTTGCATTTTGTCCTGCACTTCTGTGGGGGCCTTCAGGGTCCCCTCGGGGGGCTTTTGCCCTCTCAGTTCAGTTCAGCCACTGATGTTTGTACATTTGCTTTTTCCAGTTTTTTCAGTGGCTGCTGTTTTGTTTTTGGTTACACCAGAGAACTAATTTAGGTGGTAGAGGTCGTGTGATCTCAGGTGTTTTTGAAATTAGTAGAGTTGGTGCTTTTCAGGGTTTTTTGAGATTGCAGTAAGTGCCCTTCCTATCCTTTTCTATTTAGTAAGTTTGGGCCCCAACGTTTGCTCATACTATTTTCTGTCTGTGTCAGTATTTCTTCTTGTCTAACCGCCATTACATGTTTGGGGGCTTTCTATGTTCTTTGGGGATCTGCTCCGGGGCAGATAGCTTTCCTCTTTCTATCTTTAGGTGTAGTTAGTTTCTCAGGCTGTGACGAGGCGTCTAGGACCAACGTAGGAACGCTCCACGGCTGCCTCTAGTTGTGGTGGTTAGTCAGGGTACTGCAATCTCATAGTTTCCAACATCTCTGGTGTATTTCCTTTTTTGCCTGCTCTCCTCAGCTACCAAATCATAACATACACCATGCTGCATTAAAAAAAAAATGCCAAAATGGAAACTAAAAAAACAAAAGTCAAATAAATGTATGTATTGCTATTAAAAATAAAGCAAAAATCTTTTAAAAAAAGACCGTATAGGTTTGACATGTTGCAGTTTTCTACTTTTATAAAGAAACAAAGAATTTTAATTTTTGGAATTTCATGGAAAGCGCTGTCTTCAATTGGCATATATTGATTAGAATCACGTGGATTTCTTGAGCGTATTTCGACTGTGTCGCTCGTAAAACTCTATGTGTGCTGTGGACAAAATCCAGCCAACATCAGGCCACATGATGTCCCTCAAAAAATGTTAAGAAACCAGAGAAAAATTCAGCATTTTTCACCGCCCTAGATATCACTACTTTATTCAGAGGGTTCATGCTAAGTAGAAATTTGAAATTCAGTTTTGCTGGAGGCTGGGTTGCCCATGTCAAATGTATTTATGGCACAAAGGTTAATGAATTTTGTGCATCTTTAAAAATAAGACTTGTCTACAACACCCACCTACTCAACTGAGAATTACAATTCCAGCTGATTTGCATAGCTAATCATGCTTTCTTTCTCACCCATGCAAAAGCCTTTTTGTGCCCCATGTCCCCAAGCTTACATTAAACATGAACTTGGCCAACTGCTCAATATTCAGTTTATTCTGGCAGAAAATAAGTATGCAGGATGGAAAACTACTCATTCTTTTTTTTTAAACACTACATTTCTATTCATTTATTGTACTTCTTTATATTTATTTCAAATGTTTTTGTTCTTGATTTATGATGTAATCTAAATTCATTAAGATCAATTCACAAGCTGCAGATCATAGAATCATAGAATGGTAGAGTTGGAAAGGACCTCCTGAGTCATCTGGTCCAACCCCCTGCTCAATGCAGGATCCACTAAATCATCCCAGATAGATGTCTGTCCAGTCTCTGAAGACTTCCATTGAAGGAGAACTCACCACCTCTCGTGGCAGCCTGTTCCATTCATTGATCACCCTGTCAAAAAGTTTTTTCTAATATCTAATCTGTGTCTCCTCCCATTCAGTTTCATCCCATTTCATCTAGTTTTTCCTTGTGCAAATGAGAATAAAGATGATCCTTCTACAATGTGACAGCCCTTGAGATATTTGTAGACAGCTATTAAGTCTCCTCTCAGTCTTCCTTTTTGCAAGCTAAACATTCCCAAATCCTGCAACCGTTCCTCATAGGACATGGTTTGCAGACCGGTCACCATTCTGGTCGCTCTTCTCTGAACTTGCTCCAGTTTGTTGATATCTTTTTTAAAATGTGGTGCCCAAAACTGGACACAGTATTCCAGATGAGGTCTGACCAAAGGGGAGTAGAGGGCAATAATGACCTCACGTGATCTAGACTGTATGCTTCTGTTAATACATCCCAGAATTGTATTTGCCATTTTCGCTTCTGCATCACACTGTTGACTCATGTTCAGTCTGTGATCTATTAGTATAACCAATTCTTTTTCACATGTGCTGTTGCTTAGCCCTATTCCTCCCATTCTGTATATGCTGTTTTCATTTTTATTGCCCAAATGTAGTACTTTGCATTTTTCCCTATTAAAAACCATTCTGTTAGATTTTGTAGCAGAATGTATAACTAATCAAGTCATTTTAAATTATCCTGTTCAGATGAATGGAAATGATTTTTAGTTAAGGAAAACTTTGGAAAAAAAATCTGCACTTTCAGAATTCACTTTTAACCAGCTCTAGACCAGGCTATTTAGCCCGTTCCTGACCAAACAGATTTTCCCTTTTTTTTCGTGCCTGCTGTTTTCTACAGTTGTACATTTTTTTCTTGTTTGAAAAATCAAATAATTTTAGAATCTGTTTTTATCTTGATACATGAGGCTTAAAATTTTTATGCTGTTTTTATATTCTCTTTTGTTTTGCAGGTATCAGCTAACCGCTGGTAAAATAAAGGAGATGAGTCTGTTTAATATATACGGTACATTTATTAAAAAATTCATAACACCGAAGAACCACTAAAATACAATTTAAAATTGGCTCCCCTTCTGTAATAGTTATTTTTATATATCAGGCACTGGCGGTTTGACTTCAGACATGTACGTTGCAGTGTTTCAGAGAAAAACATACTGTAGTTTGAAAGCCGGATGGAGACCAAGCCCATGGATGATAAGTTGAAAAAGCGGCCCCCAGTGACTTCTCCCTGCCCATTCCATTTGAGCGATGGGTGTTCCACTTTGTGCATGTATAGGGTGAGACCTATCAATAATTGGCAGCAGGTGGGAAGATGCTGTCTGGGACCAGCCTTTTTGACTAGGCAGCCAAGTGGCTTGGTCTCTGGCTGCAGCATTTCACTGTCAAAAATAAATGGGTGAAATCATACTGCCAGTGTCTGACACATACTGCACATGATTTGGGCAACATATATCAGATCAGGAGCCGGTAGGATAGAAGAGGCCCCAGTGCAAGAACAGTACTGTATATGGGCCCTTTGCAGCTTATCATAATACCCAATTGCACCTGGTTTTGATGTGGAAATTGGCCTCTTAGATCCTGGGCTCCTGGATGACTGCACAGGTTGCCCCGATGGAATGTCAGCTCCTATATTACCTTTCAAGTTCCTTTTAAACAACCAATTTAAAATGACACGGTGCACATGACTTAGATACACTAAGGATTTTCCATCTGGATAATCCAGATGGAACATTTCTGTATTACAGTACCAGCATTGTGGATGAGATTTTTGGAAATCTCATTTAAATGCAATGAAGAAAATCTACAGAAAAATTAACTAACTCAGCGGATTTGAACTGTAAAATGAAAGGATAAATGTGTGGTAAATCCGCAGCACTTCTGCAACTAAAGCTACAAAGTTTTTTTTGGGCTACAGATTTTCCTTTTGGTTGTACCCTTAAATTATGTTGACAAACTCCTTAGCTGTTAGTCAAAGTCATTGGACTTTGTGATAAAAAAACTCATCAGAATAATATTGAATAAGCAATTGCATTGGAAAAATGCATTAACTGTCATTGAACAATCAGTACAGAAAACTACAGAAAATAAAATAAAAGTAAAATACATGAATAAAAAAAAAATAAAAGCACATGGGAATTACTAAACTACCTTGCAATAAGCAATACAGTTTGAAAGACACAGTAACCACTGATATAAATCTCTAGAGCAGAAGATATAGGCCAAAATTAGAGATTATTTTTTAGGATCCTCTCCTATTTTTATAAAAAAACATGAAAAAATCTACTTTACATGAAAACATGAGCATATGGTGAAACTCCACCCACAGCCCAGTCAATCAGGGGTGTGTGCACAACTGGGTCACGCCGCTGGGCTCCCGAAACTTGACGTGACATCAGTGGATGTCAGATCAGTCTGCAGCCAGGGTCACGTGATGTCCAGTGAGTGGTCAGCGATAGCGCCGCTCACAGGCAAGAATGGCAACAACAGGTATTTCCAAAAATACTTCTTTCCACTGTTTAAATTGATGGGGGCATTATTTATTGTAGTGGACAACCTCATTAAGTCACAAAGCAAAAGGGCTGAGTCAGTGCAAGTATAGGTAGGAATAGTAGCTGGAGATAAAGAGGCTTAGACACATTGTTTTCAGTCAAATTTAGTTATCAAAACAGGATTTTAGAACGAGTTGGAACCTGTGTGGATAATTTGGGTAGCTATATAAGCAAAGATTTAGGAATAGATGAATTGGTGTGAATCGTGACAGATTCCCTTTAGGTATTGCACCGCAGAATGCTTTTTTGCGTTTTCGCTATTTTCGCGTAACGCACAAACCAGCTAAGATTCTTCTTATTGATTCCGCTTTTGACAGTGGTTTTTCGCGAAAAAAACCTAGCGGAAAAAAGCACATGTTATTATTAGCGTACGCGTGATCGCCACCAGATGCATTGACCGTTACTTTCGCTGTGCTATGCCTAGCAGTACGTTGGCAGTACCAGTCTGGAGCAGGAACTCCTCCGGCTGGTACCATCGAAAATAAAATAAAATAGTATTCACTCGCAGCCCCGCTCGGCGCCCGCACTCCCCTCAGCGTGCCCCGCACTCGTCAAGTCTTCAATCACGATGCATAGCGTCTGGGATCTATCGTATTGTCGCATGCATCTGGCGGTGCGAGGCGCTGAGAGCGGGCGCGGACGCCAGGAAGGATGAGAATACATGATTTAATTATTATTTTTATTATTTTTAATTAGGATCTTATTTACTATTGTGGGACTCATTAGGCATCAATAGTAAAAAGTTGGTCACTGTCAAAATTAGTTTTGTGTGACCAACTTCAATCAGTTTTCAAGCGTGCTACGATGAGGAAAACGCTAGCATCTGCAAGCTAATTACGCTTGCAAAACTCTGATATTCTGGCGGGATTCAGCATAAAAATCGTGCGTATTTCTGCGGAGAAGTGCATTGCCGCGGAAATTTCCGCGGCATTGAACTTGACATTGCCTAATGGATGGAGCTGTGTAACTACCACTGCATTTAGATTGATCTCACTGCGTAGGATAGAGTCAGAAGCCTTTCTAGTGATTGGTGTTGGGCCCCTATCACTGTGACATTTATCAACAATCTTGAAAGGTAAAAAATTTAACTTTTTTAGATAAAAAAATCTTGTGTGCTCCAAGAAATGGACAAATTTCATTATAGGGTGCTGAACGTGGGCATTTGGATTTGAGTACTTCTGGTCGTGGTTGGACCTTTGTACAGTTCTGCTGTGAGTATAAGGGCTCATACTCACATGCGAGAAATCGTCCGATCTCGCATGTGAAATCCAGCTCTGGCGCCATCGGAGTGGAGTGTGCGGCTGCATAATACATGCAGCAGCTCGCTCCACTCCGAGTGCCGGCGCCAGAGCTGGTTCACATGCGAGCGTCGCGATTTCCTCGCATGTGAGTATAGCCCTAATCCGACATCGGCTGCTGGATTGTTCACTTTATGATGGAGAGACTGCATCTTGCTATTGAATGACATAGTCAGTAAATGACCATTAATCAGAAGAAAATTCCCAATAATTATAATTCTTTACTGTAAACATCATGGGGGGCGTTAATGATTATTTTATATTTTATTACATTTTTTAAGTTGTATTAACTGAGTAAATGAAATTTGCTTAAAGCTTATTGCAAGTTGTTTCCAAAACCGTTAATAATTAATCAAGCACTGTACACATGCTGGGATGACCTTCACGTGTGAAAAAGGCAGGAAATACACTTACATTTGAAACAAATGTAAGGAATATGAATCCAGCAGGATTCTCTGTTTACAGGGCAGACACCTACCTTGCTGCCCTCTGTGTCAGCTTCATCAGCTTCCTTGATATCTTCAGATTCAATAGTTTCCTTCACAGGAAGGAAACAGCGTAACAACTATGTCAGGTATGACCATCAATAGAGTGAAATGGCAAATACGCAAATGTTCATGATAAAAGGTAGGATAGGGAATTAATACACTATAGTAAAAAGCATTTCATGACAAATATCTGAAGGATATACCTATCTCAACATGACCTTAAAATATTAAAATGGAAGGCTAAAATATTAGCCAAAGCCCTGTTCACATTATGTTTTTACCTAACAATTAGTGTCTGCCCTACTCCATTTTGCACAGTCCATTCATATGATATACCATACTTTAAAGCAGGGTGGGGAATTTTTTTTCTGCCAAGCGCTATTTGAATATTTATACCATCCTTCGGGGGCCATACAAAGTGCGCTCTAACTCCACCCACAAAGTACGTCCTAGAGCTGGCACTGGTGTCAGGACGTAATCTTTCATTGCATGCCCTTCAGTGTTCAGTAGTGAACATTGCATGCGCGTTCTCACAGAGCAAGCAGAAACTAAAGGGCCATGGCCGTCAAAATACAGCTGCCAGCCCAAGAACTGCGGTTACCTGGAATATGCCAGGGGGCCGGATAAAAAGTCATTGAGGGCCGTTTACGGCCCAAAAGCCTGAGGTTCTCTACCCCTGCTTTAAAAGTATACTTTCTTTAACATGGAAGTATATGGTTGAGAGATTTAGCTGTACAGCATCCAACACAGGCATCTATGTAAAGGATACGTCATAAGCATTTCAATAGCTCTTTATGATATATGACTGAAAGAAGTTTTTCCAGGTTAAAAATAAAGGTCTGAAGTCACCCTTTGTGACTGCAACTGCCAAATCGTGACAATGTGCAAAGCGCACACATTTGCGGTTCTCAAGTATTTTAGTGTAAGTGAGCAATTTGCGCACTGGCAGTTATATTAGAATTTCCTGCACATCTTGCAATCTTCTAGAAGCTTACGGCAAGCTAATCAGTATGATTGCAAGTGCCCAGTCACGCTACGTATGTAGGGAAATCGTGACAGTGTGCACTTTGCACAATGTCACGATTCGGCAGTCTGCAGTTCTATAGGATGACAGAAGATTTTTCAGCATGAAAAATGGATGCCACTATAACTTATGCATGATGGATAAATTAAATGGATGTTAAACAGTGACATCCATTAACCATAGGTTTTACCCATAGCATCAGTTTAACCAATACTTCAAGAAATAGGTGAGAATTATATCCAATCGGATCCCATATGGTCGACAGGTACGGCACATATCACAGCTTTTGTCTAACAAACATATCTGAAACTTTGGCCTGCATTTGCATTAAGCACAACCCCAAAACACAATGTGAACATATAAAGGAAAGTTGAGGGTGTTATGTTGCTCACCTTCAGACTATCAGGTAATTGCAGGCTGACTTAGCGGGGAGCTCCCCTGTCAGGGTGGCACAGAAGCACACAGTCTCTTGAACAAGAGACACGTTCAATTTTGGAAAGTCATATTGTTACTTGAAGTTATTTACAAGTATTGGCAAAGTCACCCACAGGCCTCTTGTGTTCTCACAACACTGGCTACTGTCTCACTCAACCTGGATGGCCCATTCTCTCTCCCGGCTGCCATACACTGCAGACCTCTCCACTTGCAGTATGCTTTCACCCCACTTTTCCTGCAGTGGCAATTCGCCACTCACACATCTGGCATCTCAGCCAGGGACCACTATGATGTGGTCTCACTCTTACCTGGACATGTTAGCTCTCTTGCTCTTCAGACAGTGACCTGCCATTGGTGATACTCCTTACCACTCTCACTTAGATAACAGTCCTTTCCGTGTTCTTCCTCACAGCTCCTTGAGACATTGTTGCAAGCATTTATCTACTTGTATAATGGAGGGCAGTTCTTCTGCCCTCTTACATATGGGCATTGGATCCTCTGCTCAGGAGAGAATTAAGGGGCAAACTTTCCAGTGTAAACCCAGGGCGGTGTGCCAATCCCCCCGTTTGCTAGTCAGGTCCTCTAGCAGGGAGTGCTTCAATGTGCTCAAATCCCCTTTGCAACTGACCCTGAGTGTCAGGGAACCAGTCCTTAAAAATCCTTGGCCTCATTCAAAAGGTTTGTACCCACTCTAATCCCACACACATGACAACATCTCCATAGTTCAGAGTTTGTGGTAGAGCTATGGTATGGCTCTCCTGGGACTACTCACCCCTGAGCCATTCCCATATGCAGCACACAACCACATGTCTCATGTCACATCCCACCAACCACACGGCACACCACAAAGCATGAGAACATAAGAATGTAACATCAGGGCCACTGCCCAACACAGGACACCACACAAGTGCAGTAAACTTACGTCCAGGTGGGGATGTAACATGTTAAAGGACTAGTCTTGTAAGAGGGTTAACAGGAATTGTCCATTTTCACCCTCTTACAAACATATTCTTAGGAATATGAATCCAGCAGGTTTCTCTGCATACAAGGCAGACACCTACCTTACTGCCCTCAGTGTCAGCTTCATCAGCTGTCTTGATATCTTCAGATTCAGTAGTTTCCTTCACCGGAAGGAAACAGTGTGACACCTTGTCAGGTAGGATGAACAGTAGCGTATGATATGTGAATGTAACAATGATTATGATATTGATGATTAAGTAATGGCTAGAACAATTTTATGGTGACACTATAGAATAAAAATCTATTAGGTGAAATGTAGAAAAAGGATATGCTTAAAAGAAAAATAAAGAGAAACAGCTCAACGTGCCAAAATGTGTAATTCTTAGCTACATACTCTAATCCAGTAGAATAATGGAAATTGCTGTGCATGGAAAGAAGGAGCACTGGAGTAGGTCTGACGTATTAAAGGGAACCTGTTATGGTGAAAATGGTGTCTGATCCGCAGGCAGGATTTTGTCAGGCAGGCGGAGATTATGAGATTACCGCAAAAGACATTTCTGTCCAAACAGTTTCATTATAAGTTTCAGTTTATTTATCAAACTTCTTAGTGTCTGTACACATATGAATACAGTGGGCGGTCCTGCTAGCGACTGATAGTCTTCTCTGTATGACTGCATGCAAAGATAGCTGACAGTCACTAGCAGGAAAACCTACTGGACTATATGTGTACAGCCACCAAGGACTTCAATAAGTAACATGAAAGTTATACTGAATCTTATCCAACAAATCTACATATCATTCTGTTTGGCTTCTCCTGCTCTATACCATGGTGTCCACAGATTGGACTGCATGTACAATGTGAAAGTTTCCTTCCCTTAAATTCTAAAAAATCCATAATGAGAAGAAATTCAGCAGACTGCAGGAGCTTTTAGTTATGTGCGTTTTTTCATAACATTGTTTAATTATTTAGTTAGGCTGTAATTAAAAGATTTTTTTCAGCTTTTTGAGGGATCCTGGATTTCCTTATTCATTCTGGATTATTTCATCATAAATAGTATATACCTTATGCAGGGGAATAACTATAATGGATGCACGGGTTGCAGTCGCACCCATGACCTGGAGTCTAGGGGGGGCCTACTAATGGTTCATTTGTTCCATATGAGAAAATCATAAAAAATTAGAATATTATTAAAAACCTGTGATAGTTGGGGCCCTCTTGGAAATTTTGCAATGGTGCCCACATGTTTCAAGTTATGCCATTGATCTTATTTAAACTTGTTTATCTAGCTCTCCATCTATGTGTGTATTGTACTTTATAAACAATGTGTATGGTTGAACTTTCCAAACAGAGAATGGTTTTCAATTATTAACCCCTTCATGACCCAGCCTATTTTGACCATAAAGACCTTGCCAATTTTTGCAATTCTGACCAGTGTCCCTTTATGAGGTAATAACTCAGGAACGCTTCAACGGATCCTAGCGATTCTGAGATTGTTTTTTCGTGACATATTGGGCTTCATGTTAGTGGTAAATTTAGGTCGATACTTTTTGCGTTTATTTGTGAAAAAAATGGAAATTTGTCGAAAATTTTGCAATTTTCAAATTTTGAATTTTTATTCTGTTAAACCAGAATTATGTGACACTAAATAGTTAATAAATAACATTTCCCACATGTCTTCTTTACATCAGCACAATTTTGGAAACAACATTTTTTTTTGTTAGGAAGTTATAAGGGTTAAAAGTTGACCAGCGATTTCACAGGAACTAAATCAACGTGGAAGGAAAAAATGGACATTTTAATTTTTCCAACAAAAATTTTATTTTAGCATCAACTTTTTCATTTTTACATGGGCAACAGGATAAAATGGATCCTAAAATTTGTTGGGCAATTTCTCCTGAGTACACAGATACCTCATATGTGGTCATAAACCACTGTTTGGGCGCACGGCAGGGCTCAGAAAGGAAGGAGCGCCATTTGACTTTTTGAATGGAAAAGCTGGAATATTTAGCGGTTGCCATGTCGCATTTGTAGAGTCCCTGTGTGCCTAAACATTGGAGCTCTCCCACAAGTGACCCCATTTTGGAAACTAGACCCCCCCCCAAGGAACTTATCTAGATGCATAGTGAGCACTTTGAACCCCCAGGTGCTTCACAAATTGATCAGGAAAATAAAAGAAAGTACTTTTTTTTTCACAAAAATTTTCTTTTAGCCTCAGTTTTTTCATTTTCACATGGGCAACAGGATAAAATGGATCCTAAAATTTGTTGGGCAATTTATCCTGAGTCCACAGATACCTCATATGTGGTCATAAACCACTGTTTGGGCGCACGGCAGGGCTCAGAAGGGATGGAGCGCCATTTGACTTTTTGAATGGAAAATATGCTGGAATATTTAGCGGTTGCCATGTCGCATTTGGAGAGTCCCTGTGTGCCTACACATTGGAGCTCCCCACAAGTGACCCCATTTTGGAAACTAGACCCCCAAGGAACTTATCTAGATGCATAGTGAGCACTTTGAACCCCCAGGTGCTTCACAAATTGATCAGGAAAAAAAAGAAAGTACTTTTTTTTCACAAAAAAATTCTTATAGACTCAGTTTTTTCATTTTCACATGGGCAACAGGATAAAATGGATCCTAAAATTTGTTGGGCAATTTATCCTGAGTACACAGATACCTCATATGTGGTCATAAACCACTGTTTGGGCGCACGGCAGGGCCCAGAAGGGAAGGAGCGCCATTTGACTTTTTAAATGGAAAATTAGCTCCAATCGTTAGCGGACACCATGACGCGTTTGGAGAGCCCCTGTGTGCCTAAACAGTGAAAAAAACCCACATGTGACACCATTTTGGAAACTAGACCCCTTATGGAACTTATCTAGATGTGCAGTGAGCACTCTGAACCCCCAAGTGCTTCACAGAAGTTTATAACGCAGAGCAGTGAAAATAAAAAAGTCATTTTTTTCCTCAAAAATCATTTTTTAGCCCGCTATTTTTTATTTTCACAAGGTAACAGGAGAAATTGGACCACAAAAGTTGTTGTGCAATTTGTCCTGAGTACACCAATACCCCATATGTGGGTGGAATCACTGTTTTGGCGCATGAGAGAGCTCAGAAGGGAAGGAGCGCCTTTTTTAATGCAGACTTGATGGAATGTTCTGCAGGCGTCATGTTGCATTTGCAGAGCCCCTGATGTGCCTAAACAGTAGAAACCCCCCACAAGTGACCCAATTTTGGAAACTAAAACCCCAAGAAGCTTATCTAGATGTGTAGTGAGCACTTTGAACCCCCAAGTGCTTCACAGTAGTTTATAAACGCATAGCAGTGAAAATAAAAAAATCATTTTTGTTTCTCAAAAATCATTTTTAGCCCGCTATTTTTTATTTTCCCAAGGGTAACAGGATAAATTGGACTCCAAAAGTTGTTGTCCAGTTTTTCCTGAGTACGCTGGTGCCCCATATGTGGGGGGGAACCACTGTTTGGGCACACGGCAGGGCTCAGAAGGGAACAAGCGCCATTTGACTTTTTTAATGGAAAATTAGCTCCAATCGTTAGCGGACAACATGTCGTGTTTGGAGAGCCCCTGTGTGCCTAAACTTTGGAGCTCCCCCACAAATGACCCCATTTTGGAAACTAGACCTCCTAAGGAACTTATCTAGATGCACAGTGAGCACTTTAAAGCCCCAGTGCTTCACAGAAGTTTATAACGGAGAGCCGTGGAAATAAAAAATCATTTTTTTTTCTCAAAAATGATTTTTATCCCCCTAATTTTTATTTTTACAATGGTTACAGGAGAAATTGGACCCCAAAAGTTGTCCAGTTTGTCCTGAGTATGCTGGTACCCCATATGTGGGGGGAACCACTGTTTGGGCACACATCAGGGCTCGGAAGGGATGTAGTGACGCTTTGAAATGCTGACTTGATGGAATAGTCTGCGGGCATCTTGTTACGTTTGCAGAGCCCCTGATGTGCCTAAACAGTAGAAACCCCCCACAAGTGACCCCATTTTGGAAACTAGACCCCCAAGGAACTTATCCAGATGTGGGGTGAGCACCTTGAACCCTCACGTGCTTCACAGAAGTTTATAATGCAGAGCCGTGAAAATAAAAAATCATTTTTTTCCTCAAAAACTAATTTTTTTAACTAGCAATTTTTTATTTTCACAAGGGTAACAGGAGAAATTGGACCCCAAAAATTGTTGTACAGTTTGTCCTGAGTACACTGGTACCCCATATGTGGGGGAGAACCACTGTTCGGGCACACGTTGGGGCTCAGAAGGGAATTAGTGACGTTTTGAAATGGAGACTTTGATGGAATGGTCTGCGGGCGTCATGTTACGTTTGCAGAGCCCCTGATGTGCCTAAACAGTAGAAACTCCCCACAAGTGACCCCATTTTGGAAACTAGACCCCGCAAGGAACTTATCTAGATGTGTGGTGAGCACTTTGAACCCTCAAGGGCTATACAGAAGTTTATAACGCCCGGGCATGAAAATAAAAAAATCATATTTTTTCCACAAACATGATCTTTTAGTCCCCAATTTTTTTATTTTTCCAAGGGTAACAGGAGAAATTAGACCCCAAAAGTTGTTGTCCAATTTGTCCTGAGTACGCTGATATCCCATATGTGGGAGAAAACTACTGTATGGCCACACGTCGGGGCTCGGAAGGGAAGAGTGACGTTTTGAAATGCCGACTTTGATGGAATGGTCTGCGGGCGTCATGTTACGTTTGCAGAGCCCCTGATGTGCCTAAACAGTAGAAACTCCCCACAAGTGACCCCATTTTGAAAACTAGACCCCGCAAGGAACTTATCTAGATGTGTGGTGAGCACTTTGAACCCCCAAGGGCTACACAGAAGTTTATAACACCCGGGCATGAAAATAAAAAATCATATTTTTTCCACAAACATGATTATTTTAGTCCCCATTTTTTTTATTTTTTCCAAGATAACAGGAAAATTAGACCCCAAAAGTTGTTGTGCAATTTGTCCTGAGTACGCTGATATCCCATATGTGGGAGAAAACTACTGTATGGGCACACGTCGGGGCTCGGAAGGGAAGTAGTGACGTTTTGCAATGCCGACTTGATGGAATGGTCTGCGGGCATCATGTTACGTTTGCAGAGCCATGATGTGCCTAAACAGTAGAAACCCCCCAAGTGACCCCATTTTGGAAACTAGATCCCCCAAGGAACTCTCTAGATGTGTGGTGAGCACTTTGAATCTCCAAGTTCTTCACAGAAGTTTATAACGCAGAGCCGTGAAAATAAAAAATAATTTTTTTTCCACAAAAATAATTTTTTTAGTCCCCAATTTTTTTTCCCAAGGGTAACAGGAGAAATTAGACCCCCAAAGTTGTTGTGCAATTTTTCCTGAGTACGCTGATACCCCATTTGTGGGGGTAAACCACTGTTTGGGCACACGTCGGGGCTCAGAATTAAGGGAGCACTGTTTGACTTTTTGAACGCAAAATTTGCAGGAATCAATGGTGGCGCCATGTCACGTATGGAGACCCCCTGATGTGCCTAAATAGTGGAAACCCCTCAATTCTAACGTCAACCCTAACCCCAACACACCATTAACCCCAACCCTAACCCCTACACACCCCTAACCCTAATCCAAACCCTAACCATAACCGTAACCCCAACACACCCCTAACCATAATCCCAACTCTAACCATAACCCTAACCACAAGCCTAACCCTAATCCCAACCCTAACCCCAAAACACCCCTAACACTTATCCTAACTTTAACCCTAACCACAAACCTAACCCTAACCCTAATTCCAACCCTAACCCTAATTCTAACACCAACCCAAATTCCAACCCTAACCCAAATTCTAACCGCAACCCTAATTCTAACCCTAACCCTAGTTCTAACCCTAACCCTAGTTCTAACCCTAACCCTAAGGCTGGGTTCTTATTGCGTTTTACCAGCCCGTTCAACACATAGCGTTGACGGGCTGGTTACGGTATAGCATAACGCGATCGCGTTATGCTACACCCGCTAGCGCAGATGAATCAGCAGATGATTCATCTGTGCTAGTGGTGACGGAGCCCAGACGCTGCAGCCTGCGTCCAAGGCTCCATCACTGAATGACGCACGTCGCGAACACATGCCGCTTTAAAGGCATGCGTCGCGATGCGCCCACAAATGGGGGTGAATGGAAGGGTTAACGGACTGCGTTACACCACGTTATACCGCGGTGTAACACAGTCCATCTAACGGACTGCCATAACGCAATATGAACCCAGCCTAGCCCTAACCCTAAGGCCCAATGCACACGTTGCGGATTCACTTGCGAATTTTTCAGCGCGGATTTTGCTAAATCCACAGATAAAATGACCTGCGTTTTACCTGCGGATTTAGCGCGGTTTTGCTGCGGTTTTTGTGTGGATTTGCCCTGCGGTTTAACACTATAATGGAATAGGTGTAAAACCGCTGCGGAATCCGCACAAAGAATTGACATGCCACGGATTTAAAACCGCACCAAATCCGCGCGGAAAAATCCGCAGCATGTGCACAGCGGGTTTTTTTTTACCATTTATTTACATTGTACTGTACTGTAAAATGGTTTCCGGATCTGCTGCGGATCCGCAACGTGTGCACAGGGCCTAAAGGAAAAAAAAATGTTCTTTATTTTATTATTTGTCCCTACCTATGGGGGTGATAAAGGGGACATTTATTTACTTTTTTTTATTTTGATCACTGTGAGAGAGTATCACAGTGATCAAAATAAATTTATGTACCTGCCGGCCGGCGCATTGCACATGCGCCCGCCATTTTGCAAGATGGCGGCGCCCATGAAGAATCCCGAACAGATGCCGGGACGGACCCAGGGACATCGGAGGACCGGGAGAGGTGAGTAGAGGGGGTCGGAAGGTGAGGGGGGGATCGGAAGGTGGGGGGAGCGGAGGCAAGGAGGAGGGGAGCAGTTAGTGACGGCGGTGACCGATCGCCACTGTCACTCGGTGTGGGGGGGGGGGTCGGATCTCAGTCTCCAGCCATGGCAGATGCTATTGCAGCATCGGCCATGGCTGGAATGTAATATTTCACCAAATTTCATTGGTGAAATATTACAGATTGCTCTGATTGGCTGTTTCACTTTTAACAGCCAATCAGAGCGATCGTAGCCACGGGGGGGGTTAAGCCAACCCCCCTGTGGTGAAGCACAAAGGGTCTTGTGCCTGCGGGTCGGGTGACTTTTCAGTGACCCCGGTCACCCGACCCGCAGGAACGCGATCCTTTCACGACACAGGGTATGCATCACAGGTCGGATTGGCACCAACTTTCATGACGCATACGCTGTGTCACAGGTCGGGAAGGGGTTAAAAGTCAAGTACACCATAGTGTGCTGCTTCTGTTAGTAGCTGATGCTCTAGGATCATTAAATAGGATCCTCATGTTTAAAATTAAAGGGTTGTCCCATGAACAAAGTTCATTTTAATCAATAGATTTTAGAATAATTTCCACAATTTGATGTGTTAAAAAAATGTTCCTGTGCTGAGATAATCTTACTAATGTGCCCCTGCTGTGTACTGTGTAATGGCTGTGTCTGACCGTGCAGGAACATGGTCTGATCATACCACATCTCCTGGGCAGTGGAGGAAGCTAAAGAGAGTATACAGTCATTACAGCCGGGAATCACAGCTGATTCTTTTCATGAGGGGAAAATTTTCACTGCCTGCTTTTAAGCAAGATTTACCTCAAAGAAAGAATCAGCTGTGATCCTGTAGTGTCCTGTCTGTATACTCTCTTTGCTTTCTCCCCTGCCAGGATCTGTGGTATGATCAGACCATGTTCCAGACACAGCCATTACACAGTACACAGCAGGGACACATTTATAAGATTATCTCAGCACAGGAACAGAGAGAAGCAAAAATGTGTTTGTAAGAAGACAAAGTTAATTTCTCTTGTTCTGTTAGTTACTTGTCTCACACTGGTAACTCCCCCTTTTATGTACAATAAGCTCTGAAGACAGAATGCCTCCTTTCATTTCATTTCACTCTATATGAGCACCGACTTGTGAATCCTCACAGAGCACATATTGCACATTGTCAGGATTCTCATGTTTCAGTGGCAGGAAGTGAGTGGTCATGTGACCGCAAGTATATTTCTGGCAACATTTGCAACTTGCACTGAGCGAGGCCATGCACATCTAGTCGGAACATGAAGCATGTATGCAAGTTGCATACTTGCGTTCACGCGCCCGTTGAAAATACCGGAGAATCCTCACAGTGCACACGATGTGAAGATTCACAAGTCTGCAGTCACATAGACTGAATGGAGATTTTCATCCTAAGAGTGGGTTCACATTGCGCTAATGGCAATGCGCTGACGGCATCCGTTACATAGAGGCACTAACGCTATGTAACGGATGCGATAGCGCACCCATATACTGGCTGTGCAACCCCTTTAAGAAACTATGTAGTTTAGTTCAAACTAAAATTTTTACTATGTTTAATCAGATGCTTTGAATGGATAGTTCGGGGCCAGGAAAAGCCATGAAATGTACATTATTTACAAAACTAGATCTAGTTAGTGCTTGTTTTTATCCACTAATTAACTTCTGCAGATAGCAATTATACCATGCATGTTTTTTTATCATTAATCTTTTTTGGCATGTGGCACAGTTTTCCAGACAAGCAGAAATATAATTATGTTGACTATACAACAGATGTGAATTGTGTGTTTTTTTGACGGTGGAGGGGGCTTAAGTGCATACAGGTTATTAGCTATTAAATTATCTATTTAAAGAAGCACTCCCACAAAACTTGCCTAAACCTGTGTAAATGTGTATGTGGTGCAGTGGAAGTACTGTAATATACAGTAATAACACGATC
Source organism: Oophaga sylvatica (assembly GCA_033576555.1). Lineage (NCBI taxonomy): Eukaryota > Metazoa > Chordata > Amphibia > Anura > Dendrobatidae > Oophaga > Oophaga sylvatica. Next base: position 130,472,718 of record JARQOD010000006.1, read on the forward strand.
GCTGTCTTCCCTTCTATTTTGACTCTCCAGATTTATTTGTGTGCAGGAAGTCGTTTCTAGGGCTCGCTCACATCAGAAAATAAATCGAACGAGTGAAACCCAATAAAAATTCGGATTGCACTGGGACTAATGTTATTCAATGAAGCAGTGAAGATCTGCGATTTTTTCTCATGTCGATTTGGCACAAGAAAACAATTGCAGCATGCTGTGAGTGAATCCTATGATCGAACGCACTCATCCATTCAAGTCTATGGGTGCGAGTGAAAAATTGGACTTAATTCGGATGTCATCCCAGTGCTCGCCCAAAATACTCGGAGACCACCCAAGCATGCTTGGAAAACTCAAGTAACGAGTATACTCGCTCATCACTAATAGGCAGTCAATCGCTTAAACTCAGCAATATTTAAAGAGAGTATCAATGACATCTGTGTAGATGATGTGTCTTACTTCTATATCTTCATCATTTACTTTCACGCTTCCAAATTGGCCATAAAAATGTTGATTGGGCCATATTCTCTACACAATGACGGCCAACAGAAATTACTTATCAAAGAAAAAGTGATTAGTCAAAGTCCTGACAGCCCAAGTCTGTAAGGTTCATCCCACAGACAATAAAAATCCTTATATTTTAATGGCCTGAGATTTTTTTCTGGTACCCTCCCCAACAGTGGCAACTAGAAAGCAGTAATGCATTGACAACACAGTCCCTGAGTTTCGTCAGCAACTTGCTCCTTTTATACAGTAGTGATAACAACACGTCCTCATTGCTCACTGATAGCCAGAGGGACCAAATAAAACAAAAGTCTGAAATTGATCACATATATTGAATACAAGGCCACCCTACAGTATGAATAGCAGGCCCTATATATGTTAGGAACACCCATCCTATACAGCCCATATATACAGTGATGGTGCATGCCCCCACATTCTGCCATATATACTGATAGGACGCTATTCATCATGATATTTCTATTCCTCCGGGAACTAGTGATAGCCTTCCCGATGTGCATGACCACCATATGAGCTGTTCACATTTTACGGCCCGTAACTGATTTCTAAACACTACTGAAAAACCTTTAGAAAAAACCCTTGAATTGTAAGTATGATAACGCCATGGATGGATGACAGGGGTGAAATGAAATGGAATAGATGAGCTGATGCTTGGATGATGTTTCTTCGGACTCACCATTATCTTCTCGTCTAATTCATTTTGCTCATCAGCTTTAGTGTCCTCAGCAGGAACATCGGGCAGAGGCTGCACCTCCTCAGTCTTGGTCTCCACAGAAGCAGCTACATCTGACTCCACCTTATTTATCACAATATAAAATATTTACTAACTGAATTCAAAGGTTTTTATTATATTCCCCTTCCACCTACAGGGCAAAATGCTAAATAAAATACGATCTGACAGCTGCGTAAACCTAAATTGGACATCATCGTAAATTATAAAAGTCTATATTTGAACTCAAGCAATCAAGAAAGTATAAGAGAACTGGATTTATATTGACAAGAGGAGCAACCACTGGACACAGGCCCATAATAAAAGGTTGTAACCTGAACTACACTGCAGTGCGAGGGATGAGAGGAAATATTTACAGCTAAAGCCGAAGTCACAAGTCAGTTTTTTCCTCATAATGCAAAAAAGTAGCATTTTCATCATCTGCTTGATGTGATTTTCTACCATTTCTAGTCTGTATATTCATTATTCCCATATGAAAAAGGAAGTGATGGAGTTTTCTCAAGCTTCTCCTAATGTGCAGTTTGGAAGCACAATTTCACAGCAATTTAAAGAGTGTAAAAATAAAAACGCAATTGATCAATTGATGAATCAACTTTACATCTCTGGAAACCCCAAACATTAAATAAACAAGCAAACACATAAAATAGACCTTAAAACGGTACAAATAAAAAGAAGAAAGTGCAAATAGTACACCAAAAATGCCACAAAAACAGCATATGCAATAAGGAATCGGGCCCTAAATCTGTAATTTGTACATATGTTCTAGAAATATCAAATTGCTTTACTTCTTAAAACATAGCATGCACATACACTACGTAGTGGACCTCACAAAAGTCAACATTTAGGCTCCGTTCCTGCAATGAAGTTTTGTTGAGTTTTTGATGTTGCAGATTTTCTGCACCATTTCTGTGCCCATTAAGTAACATAATTTGCTTTTTTCGATAATATGCATCGCAAAAAACTCACCATATACTCATCGTGGGAACGTAGCCTTAAAGGTGTTGTGTGAATAAAGTTTAATCATGTTACAATAAAAAAAAATTTCTGGAGCTTTCAAAAATTCCTTTTTGTTTCAAACTATTTTCAAAATCACTTTCTTGATTGGGCATGAGTTCTTAAACTCACACACTGCAACAAATATAAATGTTTCTGATGACAGCAACAATCTTAAAAACTTTGATCATGATGCATCAAACAGTTTTCGGTCATAATTCTGGCACAAAACTGGTGGGAATGTCACAACATTTGTGGGTAATTTGTAAATGTGCAAACGAAAAGTTAAGTTAGTATTTTTACATCAGTCTTGGCTGGCTCCACACAATTTTAAAAAAGACAGAATGTGCCCAGTGTATTCATAATATATGCCACAAATGGGAGGTAAATTACGACAGAAATGTACTCCAGTTGTTGACTGGAGTACACTTCTTGGAGTGACGCAAGGCAGCTGAGAGATACGCAAAAATCATTAAGAGGCCAACGCCTCTTAAAGTGAATTTATCACCAGATTTCTGCTACCTCATCTGAGATCAACTTGATGTAGGGACAGAGTCCCTGATTCCAGACATGTATCAATTACTGGGCTGCAGTCTTGACTGTAAAGCGCTGCAGAATATGTTAGCGCTATTTAAAAATAAAGATTATTATTATTAAATTACTTTATTATCAGCTACAGATCTATCAGTTCTCTGAATGCTGTTATGTATAACCCCGCCCACATCATCCATTGGTCGATTTCTGTATACACTGCTCATAAGCAGAAAGCTGCTAATCAGTGGTGGGGGCGGGGTTATACAAAGCTCATGAATATGGAGGACTACGTGCAGCAGGTTTACTAGTCCTCTACTGATAATATCCTGCTGATAAAACAGTGTTATTATCAAAACTACAGCTAGCAGCCCAGTAAGTGACACATCACTGGAACCAGGGTCTATGCCCCTACATTGTCCTGCACAGATTAACTGGCACAAATCTGGAGACAGATTCCTTTTAAAGAATTTGTAGCATCTTATTCCTGAACACTCTTCATCAAGCTGACATACAAAACAGCAGTGTTAATAAATAAAAGTCAAAGTGTATTTTAGAAAGTAGCAAACATTTTAGTTAAAAAAAAATGATTGATGACTTGCCCTACATGACTGTATTTTTTTTAAAGAGAAACCAATTTACTTACTGTCCCTTCACCAGCGCTTTGCTCTGATGCATTTCGAAAAGAGAAGTGGATGCATCAGGCTAGAAAGACACAAATGCACAATGGGTTAAATCCTGCTTGATATCGGTTTTAGGGCACACTTGAAACTTAAAATAAATTGAAATACATAAAAATTATTTGACATGTATTTAAAAAAATGTATGTGCAGTTATTGCTGCAATGCTCTATAGGGTTTTTGTGCTGACTAAACAGAGTCAATGGCTTAGTAGAAATTTTCATAAGACAACATGTTGGTCCTGGTAGCAGTAAAGTGTCAGCAAGTTAAAGTGCTTGTTCCAAGTGCATCTCATAGAGAGGGAGTCCCTTACAAAATATCAAAGACTTGGCAAATTATTACGTTTGCCTATTTGAGTGCCACTGCATAGGAAATGTGACGCTGTGCAGCTACCACCAGGTGATTGACAGGTATGTCAGCAGCCAGACCCACAGAGATCAGATTGCCTCCTTCAGAGATGGGATTATTATGCTTTTCTTCTGTTTCAGATTTTGAAAAACGTCTGGTAGGAGAAAAGATTATGCTTGTCACTACTTTGAAGGGGTTCCTGATGAAAAACACTCCAAACTAGGCTCTGTCCAATGAAAAGGCTGCAAAAGGCTTCAGTAAAAAACTCTCCAAAAACTAACGAAAAATTATTCAAAACTGCCTCATTAACAAAAAACTTCTCCAAAACTACTCATCAGGTATGTTCACTGTTTTTTTCCAGGCAAGTGCACTGTGACACTCAAATGAAAAAGTGCTTTCTACATGTTCAAAAGAATGAGAATATGAACAGTACGTCGTTTCTGCATAGAAATGAAAAATGAATATTGGTATAAATGTAATGTAATAGGTGCACATTCACACTATGGATCAGTAACAAAGACAACCTGGAATAAAAACCATGAGAGAGACACTGCAGTAAGGAAATAAATGCTAATAATACATGGAAATAACACAGGGCACTTAGTTCACATTTTTAATAAAAAAAAAGTGTAGAAGCCATCCCACCGTGAAAAGGATGGACCCTACTCTAGCTCACCCGCTATGTGTCAGCAGACCTCGAATAGACGGGGTAGGGAAGGACCTGATTGTGTTTTATACCTGCTGTGGACAGGATGCACAGCTCAAAGGAGGTGGACACACAAAGTACATAGGACTACACAAAAAAAAAATGTTTTATCCATGTATTACCACTATTCCTTGCTTTTATTCTAGGCTCCATTTGTCTGTTATTGGCCACAGTGTGAATTCGCACATACAGGTTACCATTATACCAGCAGATGTGCTGACCCAAGTTTTCAATTTTGCTTTAGTTTTTTGTACATTTAGGTGTGTGCCCCCCTATCCTTTGGGCTGTGCACCTTGTCTATGTAGCTAGCCACAGGCAGGTGTAAAGCATAGTCAGGCCCAGGTCCTGCTTTGACCGTTTTTGAGGCCTGCTGTCACATAGAGAGGTGAGTTACTAGCGTTAGGGGCCATATCATGAATACACCTTGCTGCAGTGGGATGGCTTTTACGCTTTTTTGATAAAATGTAAAACTAAGTACTCAGTTATTTTTTTTTCATGTACCATATTACTATTATTTATTTACTGCAGAGTATCTCTTAATTGTTTTTATTCTAGGCTATATAGAAATTCATGTTTATTCTTTTGAGGATTTAGTAAGGGGTTTCACACACAAGTTTCAGAGTATACCCAACCAAAAAAAACATCATGTGCACATATCCTGCAAGGAGTTTTTAGAGAAATTTTTCCTTTCCTGAAGCAGTTTTGATGAATTTTTCAATAGTTTTTGGAGAGTTTTGTTTACTGAGTTCTGAGCCTTTTGATTGGACGGTGCCTTGTATGGAGCTTTTTCCATCAGGAACCACTTCAGAGAAGTAACATGCATTTTGCTTTCTCCTACCAGACGTTTTTCAAAACCTGACATGGAAGAGAAAAGCTCAAAAGACTGAACAAATGCATTTCTATGTAACAACTACTTGTTTCCAAAGGAAGGTGCCAAGGAGGTGAGCTGACCGTTCATATGGCATTTCTAGTCTGAAGATGCTCTATACTGTACAAATCAATGTGAAGACTCACAAGAAATCTTGAAGATGCCCGGGCACCTTGAAGAGAGATTTTGTTAGAAAAACTTTAGTAGTTTCTTTATTGTTGAAAGGAGTTTAAAAAGATGTCAGTAAATAGACTGCGGAAAAAACGCTAGCAAAAAGGTGAAAAAGTACTCCAGAAACTAAGTGTTACAAAGGATACTTTAGGAACAAAAAACACCAGTATTTCCTGAAGCATCTTCTTCTTGAATAACTCGATGGGTTCACTTGCCTGGAAAAATGTCGTGTGTACACTCCCAAAGAAGGAGCTTTTCCTGAAGGAAATTTCCTTTAGAAAACTTGTCATTTTAAAAATGCCTCGAAAAACCTCTGTGGGCACAAACCATCATCCTTCCCAATATTCAGGGAATAGTAACAGAGAATAACAGTGTTAGTGGGGGCTTGTGGCCTTGACATTGAAACCCTTACTGACATATGACATTCAGTTACATCATGTGCCAGCTTCCAGACTATGATGAGGGCTCAGAAACTGAGCGTGCATCTTTGGCAGAAGATGATGATTGTGCTATTTAGCTTTCATCTGCCTCTAACAGCAGATGGGTTTGCTGTAAAAGTCAGCCGATGAAAATGTGATCTTAGTACAAACAAATGCCATAAAAACATGTTTTCAAAAATACAAAAAAAATATATATAATAGTTGAAATCACCCCTCATTTCAAAATTAAGAAGTAAAGAAAAGAAATACACATATGTGTTATTGCTACATTTGTAAAAGTCCAATCTCTAAAACTATAAAATTAATTAACACGATAAATAAACAGTGTGATGAGATAAAGATCAAAGCACCACAAGTGTGCTTTTTAGGGCAGCCGCAACAGTGCAAGAACATGCAATAAGAGGTGATCAAACACTCTATCTGCCTAAGGCCGGAGTCACACTGGCGACAAAATCGGACGACTGCAATGCGATGAAATATCGCATTGCAGTCGGACCTATGTTAATCTATGGAGCAGCTCCCAGTATCAGATTTTTTGTGGTCCGTTTTAAACGTCCGTGTACAATCGCAGCATGCTGCGATTGTGACCGATTGTGGGCCGACTATCGCCAATGCAAGTCTATGGGAGCGATGAAAAATCTGATTACAAACGGACCGCATGTGTGACTTGCGATGAAATCCATCGGTGTCCTTTAGAAAAGCCGGCAATTCATCCCCGGCTATACTGTAAAATCACACTGACAGCTTTAATAAAGACTAGAAAGAATAGATATATACACATAGAACACATATATATATATATATATACATGTCATTGTGACATGTACATATACATATATTTATAGTTCCTAGACTTCTACATACTGTAATAGCCGCTAATTCAATTGCCGGGTTTTGTGAAATCACAGAAGCCGACATGAAATGATACATTGTTTCCACACATTTAACCATGTAATTTCATGTATTTTTATATATGTTTGAAACATACAATTACATGAGTGTATTTGTGCAAAATTTCAGACATGTAGGGGTTAATTAAAGGTGTAATTTCGTTGAAAAAAAATGCGTGGGCTCCCGCTGTATTTTCTCCACCAGACAGACAAAGCAAAGCGAGTGGGGCAGATAATAATAGCCTAGGGAGGGTACATTTTTTTTGTGCCCCCCCTGGCTACTAACATCTGCCCCCAGACACCCCAGAAAGGGCAAATCTATAATTAGATTCGCCCTTTCTGGCACTTTGCCCGTCTATTCCCATTGCCCTGTAGCGGTGGCGAATGGGTTAATCTCACCTTACTGTCACCTTAGTATTGAAAGGTGACCTTAAGGCAGGTTAATAATTGATAGCTGTCAATTAGACAACTATCAATTATTAATCCTATTGAAGTAAATAAAAAAACACACACACTTTAAGAATAAATAATTTTAATGAAATAAAAACACATTTTTTTTACCATATTTTATTTTACACTTAATCCGTGCGAAGCCATTGATCTCCTAAAATAAAGAAAAAAAATAAAACAACATTATTCTTACCTATTCCGCCGATCTGTCACGTCCCACGCTGTAATCCTTCACAAAGGGTTAACTAGCTTTGAGCCAAGCAGTGCAAGTAATCCTGCATGCTCAGCTCAAAGCTCCTGAATGAATAAGTTCCTCTCCTGGCGACAGGAGAGGATGTGTTTCATGAATGAAGCTTAATTGATTGTGTCCACTTTCCCTTTAGGTCAGGTCACTACAGTTAAATTGGCAATAAATCAATTAAGCTCCATTCATGAATCTATTCCTCTACTTTCGCTGGGAGAGGAACTTATTCATTCAGGGGAATACAGGTCTGAGACAGCATTATTAGCTCTCTGCGACCTGTAACCTGTTAACCCTTTCTGATGGATTACACCGTGGGACCTGACTGTACATCGGATTGGTAAGTATAATTTTGCTTTTTTATTTTATTTTTTTACAGGAAATGGTTTTAGCAGGAAAATAAAATATGGTCAAAAACTGTGTGATTATTTAATTAAACTTATTTTTTATTAAACTGTGTGTGTTTGATTTTTCTTTCATACAATAGGATTAATAATTGATAGTTGTCTAATTGACAGCTCTCAATTATTAACCTGCCTTAAGGTCACCTTTCAATAGTAAGGTGACATTAAGGCAGATCATTAACCCATTCGCCACCGCTACAGGGCAATGGGAATAGACGGGCAAAGTGCCAGAAAGGGCGAATCTAATTATAGATTTGCCCTTTCTGGGGTGTCTGGGGGCAGATGTTAGTAGCCAGGGGGGGCACAAAAAAAATGTACCCTCCCTAGGCTATTATTATCTGCCCCCACTCGCTTTGCTTTGTCTGTCTGGTGGAGAAAATACAGCGGGAGCCCACGCATTTTTTTTCAACAAATTTACACCTTTAATTAACCCCTACATGTCTGAAATTTAGCACACATATACTCATGTAATTGTATGTTTCAAACATATATAAAAATACATGAAATTACATGGTTAAATGTGTGGAAAAAATGTATCATTTCATGTCGGCTTCTGTGATTTCACTGAAGCCGGCAATTGAATTAGCGGCTATAACAGTATGTAGAAGTGTAAGAATTATAAATATATGTATATATATATGTCACAATGATTATATATATATATTGTGCTCTATGTGTATATATCTATTCTTTCTTTTGGCATTTAAATACTATTCTTTTGGATCCATTATATGTCAGTTTTGCAAGCCTGCGAGAAAATCTCGCAAGTCGGATGAAAATCGGATGTTACAAGGTACACACACATGCGATTAAATCGCATCTTTGAAGGAAAATCGGATGCCAGAAGGATGTGTGATGTTTTTATTTTGATCCGATTGTCGACCGTCTAAAACGGACCGATTTTTTGTGGTTGTGTGTGACTCCGGCCTAAAAGTGATATCAATAAATTGTCAGCTCAGGGTGCAATAAAACAAGCCCTCACACAGCAACTTCATAACTCAGAAAGAGAAAATGACTACAAAAAGTAATATCTTTTTCTCACTAATTTTGGAATTTTTTTTCACCACTTAAAAAAAAACAAAAAACAAACTATGCATGTTTGTTATCACCATAACTGTACTGAGCTGGAGAATCATATTTCTGGGCCATTTTTACTGCATAATAAATACTGGGAGAAAAAAAAACTATTGCAGAACGACTTTTTTTGCTATTTCGCCACACCTTGATTTTTTTTCCACTTTCCAGTACATCACATAATAAAATGGATGGAGACATTCAAAAGGACACCTAGCCCCACAAAAAACAAGCCCTGACACGGCTATGTCGACGGAAAAATCTCAACATTATGGCTCTTGGAAGAAAGTGAGAAAAAAATAAAAAATGCAAAAATGTAAAAATCGCCATGTCGGGAAAGAGTAAACATTGTTATCTAGAGAGTGGAGAACATGGCTGACATGGAACGTGCATTAGGTCTGCAGCATTGGTAGCAAGAACCAGGCTTAAAATCCTAGCAAACATAATGCTAAACACTAATCAATGATAGATGGGCTCTGGCTCAGGATGAATTAGTCATTAGAATCATTTTAAAAAGAATATAAAAATACTTAATAATAAAAATACTCGTTTTGGTAGAAGAAACTTGTTGTGGTGAGGTGGATGTTTTTCCCGTAATCTACGGATCGGTTTACACTGTTGCTACAGTGAGTGATGAAAGTTTTTAATATTTAATGTCATTTATAACCCTTGGTGAGTTCTCTATTTCCATACTAACGCACAGGAGCCTGTGGTGATTAAGGATATTTCTTCTATTATTTTATTATCTTCAAACCTACCTGTGTCAGTCCATTAAAAGCGCTGGTGGATGCCTAAAAGGAATGAGAAGGCAAAACATTAACATGTGATGATAAGGCACCAGCTCTGGGGACAGGATTAACCCTCCGTGAGAAACTGTAAATGATAACTAACAGATCCAATATGTACTACTCAACAATATTTCCCTACAAGGAATTGCAATGATTTTTATATTGTTCCTATTTTTTATTGACCTAATAAGCACTTCTTTATGAACTTTATGTGAACACTCTGTTATTTGGTATCAGGGCTGGTAGGAAATATACTATGTTTTGGTAAATCATTATGGTTTTGTTGTTATTTGCTAATGTTAAGCTCCTTTTTTATCCCTTAACCCATTAAAGATTAAACAAATTTGGACTTTAAAGACACTGCAGATTTTTTCATTTTTTTCTTTTTATCTCTGTATTTAATATTGCTGTCGAGCTAGCCATATGATGTGCTGAAAACTTTTATTTTTGGGGGTGGTGTGTGGGGACTAGTATGGAAAAAATACATCAATTTTTCATATTTTTTTTGTTTTTGAATATTTTCTTATTTATAGTGTTCACCGTTTAATAACACACCATAGGTCTGCAGGACTCACCCTATCACACTCTGTGAAGCAGTGCATTTTCCCTGGAAGGTATGGATGGATCTCATCTGAACTCACGTATTTGAGATATGGGTGTCATATGCAGGATTCTGTCAAATACTTTTTGACAATATGGTCATGTAAATGAAGCCTTTATTTGTGGTTTTAATTTCAAAGGGGCATTCCTATCCTAAACATTTATGATGTACGGTATTTGATGTAGTTGTAGTTAGAGCTTTTTCTACGAGTTATAAATGTGTACTGACAATATCATTTCCAAACAAGATATACTGTATACTCTCTGTATTCAATATTATCTAAAAATGTTTTTTTTGTTCAGGATAATTACTTTTTAAATACCCTAACATAGAGGAGAAGAGCTACAAAGAGCCCCTCTCGGTTTGGAGGATAAGGTAGATAGATATGTTAGATACAATTCACTTGTTCATGCTCATAAAATTTAAAAGGAATCTGTCACCAGTTTTTGCTACCTAATCTAAGAGCGACATGATGTAGAGACAGAGACCCTGATCCTAGCAATGTGTCACTTACTTGTCTGCTTACTGTAGTTTTAAATAAAATCATTTTTTTATTAGCATTATCACTAGAAGACTACTTGTCCGCAGCACCGGAAAGAGCTTAAGACTTCGGCAGGTGAGTATAATACCTGGGTCAGGGAACTTAAATTAGAGGCACCATTCCAGCTCTGTATTTAAAGAAAACACTGGAGTGGTGTTATAATCAAAACTGCAGCACCCAGTAAAGTAAGCTATCCATCTCTGGAAACAGGGTCCCTACCCCTACATCATGCTGATGTGGTAGCAAAAACCTGGTGACAGATTCCCTTTAATAGCACATAGATTACTATATAAATAAAATATAATTTAGTACTAATTTCCATTTTGCACTTTTTTTTCTAGAAAAGGATGAACTAATGGAAGGGGCATAAAGCACAAGGTCCAATATCTATCTATACTAGTCTACACATGGGAAGAACAGAGATACCTCTTCTTTCTCATGGTCTACATCCTGGTAGAGAGAACCATATTTGCGGTTAGCTAGTTCATCTTCTGACAAATCTGAGCTGTTGGCTTCACATTCTCTTAGGTTAGATGAACACTCAAGACTAGGAATTGTGAGTTTTCTTCTGCATGACATGGGTTGAGTCCTGTCCTCTTCCTCTCTTGTTTCAGTGGGATTACAGCAGCCTTCGTTTCCAGACAAGCTTGTTTGTGCTTCGTGTTCATTGGATAAACATGAGTTATCGGCGTTTCCTTCAATGGTTTGAAAATACCAAAATGAATTAAACTCTGCCGAATTTTGCTCAGGCCCCCAGAACTCATGTGATTGTCTATCATTTCCATAGGGTTCATCCCATGATTCCGTTGTACAGGTTGGCTCCCAATTAGTTGGCCATATCTGGTCTGTGTCTATATCAGTAGTAATAAAATCAGACTGGGAAATATTAATTCCTCCTCTGATTAACTGACTTCCATCACCACCATCAGGGTGGTTCACGTTAGGAAGCACAAGATCAATGCTTTGGGCATCTCTGTTGCCACCAGATTCTTGTGTTAATCTGTTACTGTTTCCTATAGGGTCAATAACATTTTGATGATTATTGGAGCTGTCTTTGGTTTCATTAATAGTCTCCATTACAAATTCATTGGCGTTACTCCATGTATCCATACCTCCAGGAGACAACCCATCTCTTTCATTCTCATCATCCAAAATATCTGCATCAATGTTATGTTCTAAACTGGTGTCAGACAAATGTCTATTTTGCTCATCATAGTCTTCTTCATGGATTTTGTCTGGGTCCGAAATGTATTCAGAATTGAAATCGTCTTCATTGTATTCTTGAATGTGTGTGTTAGTTGGAAGCCCCTCTTCTTCTGATACTGACTATCTTCAAAAACACTCTCATCTCCCCCACTTATAATTACTACTTCCTGACTTGAAACCCCCTCCATAAATTGACCATCCTCACTTGACTCAAACTGTTCTTCCAAGGAGGTGGCATCAAAAATGTCATCGTCATTTGACTTTTCCTGCCTATTTGAGAAATCACTATCCCCAAGAAGCAAAGTACCCTCAGCTACATCGCTCTGCGAAATGTTTAAATCCTCGTCTGACCCACAAGTTGGAGTCCCGGCTATAACAAGGTTACATAATGACAGACTTTTTGATGAGTCAGGCTTCATGCAGACAGACAAGTAACAGGGAGGAAAAAAGATAAGAAAAATTATGGAAATGATGAAAGAAACAGATAAGTTGTAATGAACACAATGCTAAATGAACCAGTAAGTACACTAAACTAAACTCAAGTGAAGTTTCACCTTAAAATCACTTTAAAAAAAACAAATGAATTTCATATCGTAATTTTCCAAATATAATTGGAACTTTACTTTGTTTTATAAATTTGTCAAATAAGGCTGCTGTCAAACTGAAGAGGATTGAACTTCATTCATAGCAATTTGACAAATATAACTATAGGTATAACTACAGCAACTTTGTGACTACACTGCAGATTTGTCAGTTTATGGCAATATGACAATAGATGGGAAATTGTCTGCTGTAAAACAAAGTCTGTGACTGGTGACCTATCCGGAGGAGAATTTGAGAGAATTACAAATGTCCTTTAACTGTTTCTGATATTATAAGAATAGTCCTGTTATTAAGAACAGTAACTACAATAACTTTTTCTTAAAAGACTGGTATCCTTGGAATGCCTGTAATATATTCTTTAATGCAACTCCAAGGTAAAACTTCAGATTCTTCTTAAAGAGTTTAGTACATGATGGTGGACAATTAGGAAATATACTTACTGGCTGCACCAATTCATTGTTTGACTATGAAAGGAAAATAAATTATTTTTATAGTTACCGTAATCAATATTCAAAGTTATACATTGCTTTATCGCTTCACTACATTACATTAAAGGACTATTCCTAAGTTTCAAGTCATCTCCCATCCATCGGATAGGAGATAACGCCCTGATTTCTGGGTGTCTTTTTGCTGGGACCCTGCTAATCCTAAGAACTGGGCCTGTGTGAATGGATTTGTGGTTAATCAAGCGCACTGTCACTCTTTAGAGCGCCGATTCTCAGGATCAGTGGGGGACAAAACTTGAGAATAATACTTTAATAAAGAAAATTAATGTACACTGTACAGCCAAATAGTAAAATTAAAAATATACAGACTGTAAACTTAAAAGTGTGGCCATGCCCTTGGTGTCCTCTAATGTATGGGCTTCTCTGGAGGGAATAAGTGCAGATCTACAATCTGAAGATCAGACTGCGAAATATGCAGACTTCTTGACTCACAATGACCATATCGCTCTAAGAAAAAACTTATTATAAGTGATAAATAAATCAGTTTTTGATCTGTAAAAATAGAAAGGAAACTCAAATCTTACTAAATGAAACCAGCAACTGGTAACACACTGTTACACCTTTAAAGCCACCACCCTAGATCTCTAGGCTGGAGATGAATCCCAATAGAAATGTAAAGTGAACTGTAAGAAATGTGGAAAAATTCAGAAATGGATTCCACAAAAATCTTCTTTTATTCAGAATCCATTAAAATCCACAAACATTAGTAACTGCAGACGCGTTTCTGGCAAGTATTGCTCTTAATTGTATACATGCATGAACTGGTCACAGTTTATTATTTAAAAAATGAAGAGCCAATGGTTTGAGGATACGATTTAGGCAGCAAAATTAGCAAATCCTCTATACTGCGTAGAAACTAATGAGCAAGTGGAGGTTCCATGATCACAAAACTGGTGTTAATAAATGTAATATATTGAAAAATCCTATTAAATAGTATTTTCAAACTAACAAAGTATTTTTTTTGTCCCTGGGTCCGGAGATCGTCGAGCACTGTGCTTGGCTGGTCTTTGGCACTCCCATAAGAATGACTGGAGAAGCAGTGGTATGATCGACCTCTGCTCCACTCGCTTCACTTTGCATACGGCTGTCAGCTCATCTGTCATCTTGTTCATATGTAGCAGCTGAATCGATTATGCTGATCACTTTATGATTTTCAAAACTAACTTTAAAAAAAGACATTTTTATCTACAAAGGAAATGATATAAAGTACTTTGGTAAATAAAAAGTCCTCTTACCGTCCAGAGATCCCAAGGCAACGTCTAAAAACGTAAATCACATATAAATTAGGTACAACCATATTGATTCAAAGCAAGAAAGCACATTTATAAGTGGTTTCATCTTGAAGTGGTAATGACACTAGGCAACCCAGTGAATGTCTGAATTATATTCTGGAAACAAATGATGTGTTGTATTCTGGACTAAATGTCTGTTTCATATTTATTTCATTAAAGTGGTTGCCTATTACTGGACAACCCCAACTTAACCAATTCAGGTCCACAAAGAATATAAAACCATTGTGTACTCACCTTCTGCTGCTGCGTTGTATCAACGATGTGGGTGCTGCTCTTCCTGGCAGCTGACATAACAATGTTATGTCACGTGACTGCTGCAGCCAATCAGCGGCCTTTTCTATAAATTCTATAAATACTGACGAGCTGCAGCTGATTGGCTGCACCATTCATGTAACACAACAAAGCCATGTCATCTGCCGGGAACAACAAAGCCTATATCCACTTCAGGAGGTGAGTATACATTGTTTTTATATTACACTAGCTGAAGAGCCCGGCGTTGCCCAGGCATAGTGACTAACTGTGGTTAGTTATAACAAATTATAATGATTATATTGCACATAAAAACATTTCACATCATATATTTAACACTACAGATTTGCAACACAAATAACTAAATGATTACCCAAGTATTGATAGTATTTTATTTTCAACTCATTCAAGAGCCTTTTGATAAACATATTTGGTTTTTCCTTTCGGTGCAAAGATGAACAGATTTTTGGCAGTTCCAACAGGCAGTAAAGTTGACCATGAGAAAAGCATGGAGATTGCAAATCGATCCCTACTACTTTCAAGGACTGTCCCTGAGCCTTGTTAATGGACATTGCAATTGCCGGTCAAAGTGGAAACTGGAGGCGTTTAAAATCAAAAGACAAATCAGATGGAATGAGAGGAATTCTTGGAATGAAAATGTCCTCTCCTTTGGCACCTCCTGTTGCTGAGCTGTGTATCTAATCCTATCCTGTGTGATACCGACTGCTGTGTATCTAATCCTATCCTGTGTGATACCGACTGCTGTGTATCTAATCCTATCCTGTGTGATACCGACTGCTGTGTATCTAATCCTATCCTGTGTGATACCGACTGCTGAGCTGTGTATCTAATCCTATCCTGGGTGATACAGTCTGCTGAGCTGTATATCTAATCCTGTCCTGTGTGATACTGTCTGCTGAGCCGTGTATCTAATCCTATCCTGTGTGTTATTGTCTGATGAGCCGTGTATCTAATCCTATCCTGTGTGATACTGTCTGCTGAGCCGTGTATCTAATCCTATCCTGTGTAATTCTGTCTGCTGAGCCATGTATCTAATCCTATCCTGTGTGCCTGTGTGATACTGTTTGCTGAGCCGGTATCTAATCCTATCCTGTGTGCCTGTGTGATACTTTGCTGAGCGTGTATCTAATCCTATCTGTGTGTTACTGTCTGCTGAGCCATGTATCTAATCCTATCCTGTGTGATACTGCCTGTTGACTGTGATCTAATCTAACCTGGTTTACTGTTGCTGAGTGTGTACTAATCCTATCTGTTGTTACTGTTGCTGATCATGAAATTAATCCTATCCTGTTGATACAGTCTGCTAAGCTTGTATCTAATCCTATCGTGATACTGTCTGCTGACCGTGTATCTAATTCATACTGTGTTACTGTCTGCTGAGTTGTGTATTAATTATCTGTTAACAGTCTGCTGAGCGTGTTTCTAATCCTATCCTGTGTGATACTGTCTGCTGAGCGTGTTTATCCTATCTGTATGATACAGTCTGCTGAGCCGTGTATCTAATCTATCTGTTGATACAGTCTGCTGAGCCGTGTATTAACTATCTGTGTGATACGTCTGCTAAGCTGTGTATCTAATCCTATCCTGTGTGATACTGTCGCTGAGCCTGTTATTAATTCTATCCTGTGTGTATGTCTGCTGAGCGTTATCAAATCTATCCTGTGTAAATACAGTCTGCTGAGCCATGTATCTAATCTTATCCTGTGCCCATACTGTCTGCTGAGCCGTGTATCTAATCCTATCCTGTGTGATACTGCTGCTGAGGTGTATCTAATCCTATCCTGTGTGATACAGTCTGCTGAGCGTGTATCTAATCCTATCCTGTGTGATACGACTGCTGAGCCGTGTATCTAATCCTATCATGTGTGTTACTGTCTGCTGAGTCGTGTATCTAATCCTATCCTGTGTGATACAGTCTGCTGAGCCGTGTATCTAATCCTATCCTGTGTGATTACTGTCTGCTGAGCCGTGTATCTAATCCTATCCTGTGTGATACTGTCTGCTAAGCTGTGTATCTAATCCTATCCTGTGTGATTACTGTCTGCTGAGTCGTGTATCTAATTCTATCCTGTGTGTTACTGTCTGCTGAGTCGTGTATCTAATCCTATCCTGTGTGATACAGTCTGCTGAGCCGTGTATCTAATCCTATCCTGTGTCATACTGTCTGCTGAGCCGTGTATCTAATCCTATCCTGTGTGATACTAACTGCTGACCTGTGTATCTAATCCTATCCTGTGTGATACTGTCTGCTGACTGTATCTAATCCTGTCCTGTGTGTTACTGTCTGCTGAGCGTGTATCTAATCCTATCCTGTGTGATACAGTCTGCTGAGCCGTGTATCTAATCCTATCCTGTGTGATACAGTCTGCTGAGCCGTGTATCTAATCCTATCATGTGTGTACTGTCTGCTGAGCCGTGTATCTAATCCTATCCTGTGTGATACAGTCTGCTGAGCCGTGTATCTAATCCTATCCTGTGTGATACAGTCTGCTGAGCCGTGTATCTAATCCTATCATGTGTGATACTGTCTGCTGAGCCGTGTATCTAATCCTATCCTGTGTGATACTGTCTGCTGAGCCGTGTATCTAATCCTATCCTGTGTGATACTGTCTGCTGAGCCGTGTATCTAATTCTATCCTGTGTGTTACTGTCTGCTGAGTCGTGTATCTAATCCTATCCTGTGTGATACAGTCTGCTGAGCCGTGTATCTAATCTTATCCTGTGTCATACTGTCTGCTGAGCCGTGTATCTAATCCTATCCTGTGTGATACTGTCTGCTGAGCCGTGTATCTAATCCTATCCTGTGTGATACAGTCTGCTGAGCCGTGTATCTAATCCTATCCTGTGTGATACAGTCTGCTGAGCCGTGTATCTAATCCTATCATGTGTGTTACTGTCTGCTGAGTCGTGTATCTAATCCTATCCTGTGTGATACAGTCTGCTGAGCCGTGTATCTAATCCTATCCTGTGTGATACAGTCTGCTGAGCCGTGTATCTAATCCTATCCTGTGTGATACAGTCTGCTAAGCTGTGTATCTAATCCTATCCTGTGTGATACTGTCTGCTGAGTCGTGTATCTAATTCTATCCTGTGTGTTACTGTCTGCTGAGTCGTGTATCTAATCCTATCCTGTGTGATACAGTCTGCTGAGCCGTGTATCTAATCCTATCCTGTGTCATACTGTCTGCTGAGCCGTGTATCTAATCCTATCCTGTGTGATACTAACTGCTGCCCTGTGTATCTAATCCTATCCTGTGTGATACTGTCTGCTGAGCTGTGTATCTAATCCTTCTGTGTGTTACTGTTGCTGAGCCGTGTATCTAATCCTATCTGTGTGATACATCTGCTGAGCCGTGTATCTAATCCTATCCTGTGTGATACAGTCTGCTGAGCCGTGTATCTAATCTATCATGTGTGTTACTGTCTGCTGAGCCGTGTATCTAATCCTATCCTGTGTGATACAGTCTGCTGAGCCGTGTATCTAATCCTATCCTGTGTGATACAGTCTGCTGAGCCGTGTATCTAATCCTATCATGTGTGATACTGTCTGCTGAGCCGTGTATCTAATCCTATCCTGTGTGATACTGTCTGCTGACCTGTGTATCTAATCCTATCCTGTGTGATACTGGGCTCCCCTGCAGTCTGTGTCAGAGGGTGGTCTGTGTCGGCACGGTAATAAATTGTGTTATTTCCAGCTTTACAGAAGGACGATAACACCATAGAAATGATAAGAATAATAGGCCTCAGTTACCACAACTGTCTACAAGGAAAACTGTTGCTCATAGCAACCAATCACAGCTCAGCTTCTTTTAAACAGCTCAGGTGAAATGAAAGATGCTAAGTGATTGGGTGGGGCTATGTGGAGTGGGCGTGGCTGATACACACATACACTCCTTTTTATACATATAGAAGGGGAACTGAATTCATTATGCTGGGACTGTTCACTAGTGGAGACTTCATTGAGGTCATAGTTTAATAATAATATTGAGATCAAGTTGTTTAGACATCTTTTACTACTCACATCCTGAGACAATAGAACCCAGGGTTATCAGATGTACTGTGTATCCTTTATATCTCTAGCAAGACAGCTTGAACAATAGGGCAGCCCCCAATTATCTCTCTAATGGTTATGAAAAGGCATGATACAACTTCTATACCTCTGGAAGACCGATGACATCTTTTATGCCTCCTTTTCACTCCCGCGTTTTCATTGATATATTTGATTTTGTTATATTCTTTTATATTGTTTATTAGGTACCACTGTCCGAACAGCGATAGATAAGACAAGACTTTGAATTGAATAGAATGCAGGAAGTAAACACTAATAACTTATCCTGGGGAATATGCTAATTCTGCTTCAGTCTGAGCTTTCCTCAGAAAATGACAGCTACTAGCTGGAGAACTGAAGACTGATCTGATAATTTACAGTAACATTTTGTCTAGACGTATAATTTACACATTTTCATCATGTCCCTTTTGCCATTAAAAATACGTATGTTCAATATATCCACGATTAGAAAAATGCAGCCATTGAGCATTACTAATATAGAGCGAACCTACAATCAAACTGTCAAACACTCCAGAACCTTTACATGTCAAGATACATTCTGTGCTTGACTTTTAATCCTGTGAACTGCACAAAACACTGACTAGTATTTCTTTCAATTTTCAGTAAATAACACACTTATGCAACTGAAAAATGTTCCGAACATATCAACGGGACTGAGTATAAAGACCAGCACTATAAAGCTTTCATGACGCAGAGAATACTTCAAACATCAAGACTTGATCATGTGGCTAACAGTGCTACACCCCAACGTACAATAACATTTCATGTATCGATTAGACAAGTCATTTCTACATAAATCATGGGAGAATATAGATGTCAAAAGATGAGGGGGCTTTCTGGGGTTGCCCCTGTATTAGCCACAGCAGAGAGTCACTGAATATCACATGCATCTGCTCTGGTGGACCCAGTCCAGTCATGTATTCATCTGTACACTTCTAAAACTGAACAGCCCTTATGTGACACTACATTTCTCCTGCAGCAGTTGTAAGAAAGATCCTCTACAAAATCTACCTAAAACGAATGCCATAATAGATAATGATAAAATAGATAGATAGAAAACAAAAACTGGAACAGCACGATTTTTTCAAAACTCAGAGGGTGCAAAAATCCTTCTTAGCAAATCATCCAATACTTGCCCAAATCCATAGAAACAAAGGAAGGCAGAACTCCAAAAATGAGGTAGATATGTGCATTTATTTCAAGCCAACAAGGCGTGGCGACATTTCTCATTGTGAGCCGAAACTCGCCACGCCATGTTGGCTTGAAATAAATGCACATATCTACCCCATTTTTTGAGTGCTTCTATAGATAGATAGATATAAAGATAAAGACATATATAGATACTATAGGTGCTGTAGATAGATATTTAAAATATAGTAGATAAATATAGAAATATGGAAATTGATAGATAATAGATAAAAAGATAGATATAAAGGTAGATAGAAAAATAGATGATAGAAAGATAGATAGAAAGGATAATAGAAGATAGATGATAGATGACAGATAGATAGATAGATAGATAGATAGATAGATAGATAGATAGATAGATAGATAATAGATAGATAGATAGATAGATAGATAGATAGATAGATAGATAGGATATATAATAGATAGATAGATAGATAGATAGATAGATAGATATGGGATATATAAATAGATAGATAGATAGATAGATAGATAGATAGAATAGATAGATAGATAGATAGATAGATAGATAGATAGATAGAATAGATAGATAGATAGATAGATAATAGATAGATAGATAGATAGATATGGGATAGATAGATAATAGATAGATAGATAGATAGATAGATAGATAGATAGATAGATAGATAGATAGATAGATAGATAGATAGATAGATAGATAGATAGATAGATAGATAGATAGATATAGATAGATATAGATAGATAGATAGATAGATAGATAGATAGATGGGATAGATAGATAGATAGATAGATAGATAGATAGATATGATAGATAGATAGATATGATAGATAGATAGATAGATAGATAGATAGATAGATAGATAGATAGATATGATAATAGATAGATAGATAGATAGATAGATAGATAGATAGATAGATAGATAGATAGATAGATAGATAGATATGGGATAGTAATAGATAGATAGATAGATAGACTGATTGACTTGTGAATATAACCAGAAATATAGTGACTCGTACCTGGGACATCGGGGAATGAGACTGTGTTATTCCTGATGATGCAGCTTCTGGTTTGAAAGGATCAAAGTCCAAATCTAGTAAAGATTCAACTTTCTTTTCCTCTGCCATTTCATTCTATAAGAAACAAAATAATTACGATTAATCTCAGGTATCCACTTAACCATCTGCTCTACAAACCGCCTGCGTGCGCTGCTGCAATAATCTGAGAGGGAAAGCTCATTAGCAGGACACAGTCTCAGGCCATTGTTAAGCCCTTGGAATTCTTACAATAAGTACGATACGCAGCGGAAAACGTAACAGCAATCTGTCACCATATTCTAAATAAAGGCCACTTAATAAACAGGCACATCAATAGTCCTAACATGCTACTATCGTTAATCCAGAGAATATTCGGAATACACACTTCTCCAAAAACCAGGTATTTAGGCAGCATTTCACCTACCTGTGAAGGGGTTGTCACATTGATCTCAGGGACAAAATTGTCTTCAAAGAAGCTGATGATAGTTTCTTGTGGAAGTTCTTTTGACGGAGTGAGTTTAGGTAGCGGTGGGACAGGAGGACCTTTTCTCAGCTAAGAGGAGAATCAAATATGTGTTAATTAGTAATAGGATTATAATCACTAGAACATCTACACTTTAGTGCGTTAACGAAAGTTTTACATGTACACATTGAGGATGGAGACCTCTACCTAGATGGAGATCTTATTTTACCCATGATAATTCTAGCTCCGTACTCCGACAACACAAATCTAGCATTTTGTGGGTTCCCAACCGCATTCAATGTAAGTGAGAACATCAGTGTGTAAACTACGCTGACCAGAAAAACAGCAGTAAGGATGTGGACAGAGCGAGAGGACCCAGAGAATCTACTAATGAAAGTACTGAAAGGTAGGTTTCCATAAAAGACTTTACAATTAATATTAAAAGCTTGTTTAACTGTAAAAAATAAATAAAAAGGGTAATCTAGGATTTAAAAAAAAAAGAAAAGAAAATCACTAAAATAAATAAAGGCATTGAAGTAACAAAACCAATAAAATGATTGCTTTTTCAATCCCTTGTCTCTTGAGCACAGCAGCTCCAGTCCACCCCTTGCAGCAATGACACTAAGTATATGAGAGCTGCAGCCAATTACTGGCCTCAGTGATCTCGTGTTGTACATACAGTACAGACCAAAAGTTTGGACACACCTCTCATTTTTTTTGTATTTTCATGACTTTGAAAATTGTAAATTCACACTGAAGGCATCAAAACTATGAATTAACACATGTGGAATTATATACTTAACAAAAAAGTTGTTGTAACAACTGAAATTATGTCTTATATTCTAGGTTCTTCAAAGTAGCCCCCTTTTGCTTTGATGACTGCTTTGCACACTCTTGGCATTCTACTGATGAGCTTCAAGAGGTACTGTACATATGTCACCAGGGACAGTGATTATCTGCAGCGTTCATGTAAATAATAATGTGGTGATCAACAATAATTTGATATGATCACACATTAGGTGAATAGAGCTAAAATATGCTTTTCTTACTAGTCGAACTTTATGTCTACAACACGATAGCAAAAGAAAAGCATTATTTAAGTTGACCAGGCTTTCAGGCTTCCCCTGGTGTTAATTCAGTCTTAGCTTGAACAAATAAGTAATCTGATCTGAGACTTACTGAAATGACAAACTGCCTGACAACTGAATGTCCTACATGTGACATTGAAGCGGTGCGCCCCTAACAAGTCATCTGTACTTTGGTACTTATCTGAATAAAAGAAGGCTGGCACCATGGTTATAGCAAGAATGAATGACTGGCATATGTGGACTGTGTGCCAGAAACCTACCAAAGGTTACCTAGTTTCATAGCTAGATCGTGAAAAGAAGATATGTCCTTCAAATTCAACCAAGAAATGAGGGTGAGGCTATGAATGAAGGGGAAGGAGTGTGAGAAGGTTTTTAACATTTGCCTTCCCTACTGATCTAGAAAAAGGTTAAAAAAAGAAAACATAATGCATGAACCAATCTGCCTCCTGATTATGAATATCGTTCAGACTGGATCAATATTCAGAACAAGAATGTAACAGATTTATATAACTATTTGTTCTTATGTTCTAAGAAATAGGCTGTCTTTCTTAAATACATTGACAGCTCACTATGTTGTGATTTGGTAGCCGAGGAAGACAGTAGCAAAAATAGCCAAGGCAACCAGACACCCATAGAGGTTGGTAACTAGCGGATTGCAGACCCCTGAACTGACCGCACAACTAGAAGTAGCCGTGGGACGTACCTACGATGACCTAGATGCCTCGACACAGCCGGAGAGTTAACTAAGCCTAAAGAGAGAAAGGGGAAAGCTAACTGCCCTGGAGTAGCGCCCCAAAGGAATAGGTGGCCCCCACACATATATTGGCGGTGAGACAAGATGAAATACGAACACAAGCAGAAAACAGAACAAGCAAACGCTGGAGCCCAAAACTGTCTAGATAGAATAGGACAGGAAAGAATACTGTCTGCAATCCAGCAAAACCCTAAGAAAAATTCCAACACTTTTGATTTCCAAAAAATACTGAGACCACACAATCTCTCCCCTGCTAGATCAGAACTCTGGTGTGAGCTGGTAGCCAACCAGCAGAAACTGAAATAACAGGGACTGAACAAAAACAGTGGTAAATGAGAAACAGAGACCAGCGCAGGCCCCAGCCGGGAACCTGGCTGTCCCCACACCAAAAGGGCAGAAAACAAAAGGAAAACAAATGCAAAAGAAACAAGCAGCAACTAACTTATATGAACGTTGCAGGAAACAGCAGGAAGCAAACTGACTTCCAAATGGAACCAGGAAGAACAACAAATCACCGGCGAGGATCATGGGAAAGTTACTCCCTTATATCTCCCCAGTCAGTGCTACCTGATTGCCACTCATTGCCCCAGCTGATGGACTTGTGTTAGCCGAAGCAGCTTCACTACTATTAGCAGCCACCAGAGGGAGCCCAAACTCCGAAGTCAGATCCAAACACAACATCCCTAAGTATCCAGCTCTTGAGGAAGACTATTCCACAGATTATCATTTCTTCTGGTAAAGAAACCTTGGTGCCTTTGGAGATTGAACCTTTTTTAACCAGATGAAGGGAGTGCCCCTTGACTTCTAAGGAGGTTTTACATGGAACAGGGTTTGACCATATTATTTATATGGGTCATTTATATCTTTGTACAGGTTAATTATGCCCCCCTGTTGTGAATGTTTTAGAAATGAATTCTGAGCAGAAGCTCCCTCTGGTGGTTACAAACAGTACTGAACCATTCAATGAGGATTGGCAATCAGGAATCACAGACTGGCTGGATATAAGGGAGGTTCCCTCCCATCATGGTTGCCGGTGATCAATTGTTCTTGTCTCAACGTTGTTTCCTGGTTCACTTGGAAGCTTGCTGAGTCTTGCCTCTTCTCCTGCTCTCAGATAAGATATTTTCTGTTTTTTGTTTTTGTGCTTGCCATTTGCATATTTCTCTGCATTTCTGTGAGGTTGGCCAGGTTCCCCTTCCCGGGGGGCTTGGGCTCCTCTTGGTTCCTCTGGAGCCACTGTTGTTTGTTCATTTGTCTTTTCCAGTTTTTTCAGTGGCTGCGGCTTAGTTTTGTTACACCAGAGAACTAATTTAGGTGGTAGAGGTCGTGTGATCTCAGGTGTTTTTGCAATTAGTAGCGTTGGCTTTTTTTAGGGTTTTTTTGGATTGCAGTAAGTATCCTTCCTATCCTTTTCTGTCTAGGCAGATTGGGCCCCAATGTTTGCTCATACTATTTTCTGTCTGTGTCTGTATTTCCTCTTGTCTAACCACCATTACATGTTTGGGGGCTTCCTATGTTCTTTGGGGATCTGCTCCGGGGCAGATAGCTTTCCTCTTTCTATCTTTAGGTGTAGTTAACCTCTCAGGCTGTGACGAGGCGTCTAGGACCAACGTAGGAACGCTCCACGGCTGCTTTAGTTGTGGTGGTTAGTCAGGGTACTGCAATCCAGTAGATTCCAACATCTCTGGTGTATTGCCGCTTTTGCCTGCTCTCCTCAGCTACCAAAACATAACACCCCCCCTTAGAGTCTTTTTTCAAGAATTAATATATTAAAATAAGTAAATACAGGTGCTTCTCACAAAATTAGAATATCCTCAAAAAGTTTATTTATTTCAGTTCCTCAATACAAAAAGTGAAACTCATATATTATATAGAGTCATTACAAACAAAATGATCTATTTCAAGTGTTTATTTCTGTTAATGTTGATGATTGTGGCTTACAGCCAGTGAAACCCAAAAGTCACTATCTCAGTATATTAGAATAATTAACAAAAAACAACTGCAAAAGCTTCCTAAGCATTTAAAAAGGCCCCTTAGTTTGTTTCAGTAGGCTCCACAATCATGGTTAAGACTGCTGACTTGACAGATGCCCAGAAGGCAGTCATTGACACAATCCACAAGGAGGGTAAGCCACAAAAGGTCATTGCTAAAGAAGCTGGCTGTTCATAGAGTGCTATATCCAAGCATATTAACCCCTTCATGACCCAGCCTATTTTGACCTTAAAGACCTGGCCATTTTTTGCAATTCTGACCAGTGTCCCTTTATGAGGTAATAACACAGGAACACTTCAATGGATCCTAGCGATTCTGAGATTGTTTTTTCGTGACATATTGAGCTTCATGTTAGTGGTAAATTTAGGTCGATAATTTTTGCGTTTATTTGTGAAAAAAAATGGAAATTTGGCAAAAATTTCACAATTTCAAAATTTTGAATTTTTATTCTGTTAAACCAGAGAGTTATGTGATACAAAATAGTTAGTAAATAACATTTCCCACATGTCTACTTTACATCAGCACAATTTTGGAAACAAAATTTTTTTTTGTTAGGAAGTTATAAGGGTTAAAAGTTGACCAGCGATATCTCATTTTTACAGCAAAATTTACAAAACCATTTTTTTTTAGGGACCATCTCACATTTGAAGTCACTTTGAGGGGTCTATATGGCAGAAAATACCCAAAAGTGACACCATTCTAAAAACTACACACCTCAAGCTACTCAAAACTACATTCAAGAAGATTATTAACCCTTCAGGTGCTACACAGGAACTAAAGCAACGTGGAAGGAAAAAATGGACATTTTAATTTTTCCAACAAAAATTTTCTTTTAGCATCAATTTTTTCATTTTTACATGGGCAACAGGATAAAATGCATCCTAAATTAGTTGGGCAATTTCTCCTGAGTACACCAATACCTCATATGTGGTCATAAACCACTGTTTGGGCGCACGGCAGGGCTCAGAAGGGAAGGAGCGCCATTTGACTTTTTGAATGGAAAATATGCTGGAATATTTAGGGTTGCCATGTCGCATTTGGAGTCCCTGTGTGCCTAAACATTGGAGCTCCCCCACAAGTGACCACATTTTGGAAACTAGACCCCCCAAGGAACTTATCTAGATGCATAGTGAGCACTTTGAACCCCAGGTGCTTCACAAATTGATCCGTAAAAAAAGAAAGTACTTTTTTTCACAAATATTTTCTTTTAGCCTCATTTTTTTCATTTTCACATGGGCAACAGGATAAAATTTGGATCATAAAATTTGTTGCGCAAATTCTCCTGAGTACACCGATACTCATATGTGGTCATAAAGCACTGTTTGGGCGCACGGCAGGGCCCAGAAGGGAAGGAGTGCCATTTGACTTTTTGAATGGAAAATAAGCTCCAATCGTTAGCGAACACTATGACGTGTTTAGAGAACCCCTGTGTGCCTGAACAGTGAAAAAAAAACACAAGTGACACCATTTTGGAAACTAGACCCCTTAAGGAACTTATCTAGATGTGTTGTGAGCACTCTGAACCCCCAAGTGCTTCACAGAATTTATAACGCAGAGCAGTGAAAATAAAAAAGTCATTTTTTTCCTCAAAAATTATTTTTTAGCCCGCTATTTTTTATTTTCACAAGGGTAACAGGAGAAATTGGACCACAAAAGTTGTTGTGCAATTTGTCTTGAGTACACCGATACCCAATATGTGGGGGTGAACCACTGTTTTGGCGCATGAGAGAGCTCAGAAGGGAAGGAGCGCCATTTTGGAATGCAGACTTGATGGAATGTTCTGCGGGCGTCATTTTGCGTTTGCCGAGCCCCTGATGTGCCTAAACAGTAGAAACCCCCCACAAGTGACCCCATTTTGGAAACAAGACCCCCATAGGAGTTTATCTAGATGTGTAGTGAGCACTTTGAACCCCAAGTGCTTCACAGAAGTTTATAAATGCAGAGCAGTGAAAATAAAAAAATCTTTTTTTTCCTCAAAAATGATTTTTTTAGCCCGTTATTTTTTATTTTCTCAAGGGTAAAAGGAGGAATTGGACCACAAAAGTTGTTGTGCAATTTGTCTTGAGTACACCGATACCCAATATGTGGGGGTGAACCACTGTTTTGGTGCATGGGAGAGCTCAGAAGGGAAGGAGCGCCATTTTGGAAAATGCAGACTTGATGGAATGTTCTGCTGGCGTCATTTTGCTTTTGCCGAGCCCCTGATGTGCCTAAACAGTAGAACCCCCCACAAATGACCCCATTTTGGAACTAGCCCCCTAAGAACTTATTAGATGCATAGTGAGTATTTTGAACCCTGAGGTTCTTCACAGAAGTTTATAATGCAGAGCCTTTAAAAAAAAAAAATCTTTTTTTCCTCAAAAAATGATTTTTTAGCCATCTTTTTTTTATTTTCACAATAGTTACAGGAGAAATTGGACCCCAAAAGTTGTTGTACAGTTTGTCCTGAGTATGCTGGTACCCCATATGGGGGTGAACCACTGTTTGGGCACACGTCAGGCTCGGAAGGGATGTAGCGACGCTTTGAAATGCCGATTGTGGAATGGTCTGCGGGCATCTTGTTACGTATGCAGAGCCCCTGATGTGCCTAGACAGTAGAAACCCCCCACAAGTGACATTTTGAAAACTAGACCCCCCAAGGAACCCTTTTCTAGATGTGGGGTGAGCACTTTGAACCCCAAGGGGTTCACAGAAGTTTATAACGCCCGGGCATGAAAATAAAAAAAGATCATATTTTTCCACAAACATGATCTTTTTTGTCCCCAAAATTTTTTTTTTTTCCCAAGGGTAACAGTAGAAATTAGACCCCAAAAGTTTTTGTCCTGTTTATCCTGAGTACGCTGATACCCCCTATGTGGGGGGAACCACTGTTTGGGCACACGTCGGGGCTCGGAAAGGGGAAATAATGACGTTTTGAAATGTCGACTTGATGGAATGGTCGCGGGAATCATGTTACATTTGCAGAGACCATGATGGGTAAACAGTAGAAACCCCCACAAGTGACCCCATTTTGGAAACTAGATCCCCAAGGAACACATCTTGATGTGTGGTGAGCACTTTGAATCTTCCAAATTCTTCACAGAAGTTTATTACGCAGAGCCCTGAAAATAAAAAATCATTTTTTTTCCACAAAAA
>JARQOD010000006.1:130501363-130541350 GCA_033576555.1 Oophaga sylvatica
AAGTCGCACGACTTTCTCGCATCAACACCTGGCACGGCCGCCCGCTCTCGGACACGAGTGTGCGGCTGCATAGAAATACATGTAGCCGCACACTCAGGTCCGAGAGCGGGCGGCCGTGCCAGGTGTTGATGCGAGAAAGTCGTGCGACTTACTCGCATCACACTCTCCAGTGTGACGCCGGCCTTAATAGTAAATGTTACCAAACCGTGCAGGTCCCTCTATATTATCCCCATAGATTCTGTAAAAAAAAGCGGAAGCTGGAAATATGAGCTTGTTGGACTTCTGTCATCATACTAAAAATGAAAAAAGATTCTCTATGGATGTAAAAAATGACATTTTTTCATGTTGTTATCCTGGGGATGATAGAGATGAGTCTAAGATGACACATTTTAAACAATCTTCTCATCCTTTCTATCGTGGATGGATGGAAATGAAAGAGAAGTCATTTCACACCACCGCACCTTTGCACATATGCTGTCCAATTATTAGTACCTTCTTTACACGAGAATTCATTTAATCCCATAATGATCGGAACTTTTTGTGTTTTGGAGCTTTCTTTTTTTTTCTCCCCTGTTCCAGAGCCATAACTATTTTTTTTTTTTGCGGGATGTAGTTTTGAAAAATGCCAAGTGCAGCAAAATTGTGAAAAAACTCTCAATTTTGCCATTGCTTTTGGGGTTTTGTTTTTATGAAGTTCATTGTGCAATAAAAATAATCTGTAAACATTATTGGCCAGGACACTAAAATTAAGGTGATATTAAATTTTTCTTGTTTTTTTTTTTTTTTTTTTATTTTAGTGGTGAAAACAAATTTTGAACTTTGTAATACATTTTGTTTTGCCTGTGTTGCATTTTATGATACCTTAACTTTCATTTTCTGTTCACATTGCTGCATGAGACTTTTAGTGCTGAGCTGAACGTTTTTATTGACACAATTTTGGTGCAGACATGAGATTCTGATCGCTTTTTATGTATTTCTTTGTAGGAAGTGCGATCACAGAAACGTGGCAATTCTGTTTTTTGTATTTATTTTCTTGCTGTTTAAAGTATCATTTCAATAATTTAATATTTTGATTGATTGGACTTTTCATAGACTGATTTCATAGACAAATTTTTAAAACTTTTTTTTATTCTCCCTTTATTATTCTGTCCCTTTAGGGGATCTGAACGTTTGATCATTAGCTCGTTTATATTGCAGTATATAGGTAAACCATGATTCTCCTATGTGCTGAGATTCAAAGTAGGCCCAAGATGGCAATTATGGGCGCCTAAAGCAGGCCCCTGGCTGTCTTGGTAGCCAACTGGTTCCCCACAATTGCATTACGGGGTGTTGATGTAAGATGGCGCACTCGCTGGCACAGGCGTCATTTGAATGCCATTGTCAGAGAATGACAGCAGCATTCACAGTAAGTGGTAAAACTACAGCAATCAGAGCAAGCTGTGGTCACAGTAGTTTCAGGCAGATGCCTGTAATTCTCCATGTGACTACAGACTGCCAAATCATAACAGCCAAAATTCTACTAAATTGCTAGTGCAACTGGGACACGATGTGACTGCCGGTAAGCAATTTGCAGAGTTGAGGGCATGTGCCCACTAGATTCTCATCCTCTTCTCTCTATACTGTTTTTGAGAGAAGCAGATGAGAATCTATTTGACTCATAACTGCAAGAGCGCAAATCACATACCTGCAGTCACCTGCACGCGCACCGAGATAGAGGGAAACTGCACGAAGTCAGGATTCGGCACTCTGTAGTCACATAGGGTGACTGCAGACATTTCTTTTTAGACTTGAAACCACTTAGGAACATTATTGAACAGGGAGTACCCTGTAGAGATGAGCAACATAATCAATAATGGAACTCATTATGAATTTCCCAAAGTTTCACATTCTATCGCATCCAGTGCTGAAGCCAATGTTTGGCGTAGTCATAAGGAGCAGTGCAGACTGCGTAAGGACAGGTGACGGCTTAGGGCGCATGAGTATAATGTTTTTTAAGCACTTCCCTCCCCTCTTTTCACCACTATTAGATCACAGTAAACGACCGTACATGGCAATCAGGACACTTTCCATTCAGTCCAATAATATTTAGACCAAATTGAATTGTCCAAATCAATCAAGTGATTCTGTTCAAAACTAATTTCTGGAGATTCGCTTGTCTGTAGTTCCCAGACTCATTTTTATTATGTGTAGGAAGCTTATTTCACCACGTTTCTGCATAGTTCAACCGGGCGAGTCACAACTGCTCCAGCAATCTTGGTGGATCTTAAAGAGATAGTGGGTGGGGTATGAACAGTGCACTCAGCCATACAGCCTATCGATAAGCAGCTATTCTGGAAAATCCAGGCATCCACCTCATTGACCAATCACGTCACAGGTTCAGTGGCTAATCATTGGTCCTCACAGCCTGTTTCAGTTTTCTGCGCGCAATGCCTAATGCCATTTATTTTATTCTTGTGCAATCTGTGCAGTTTTTAGACTATTTACTAGTCTTCCAACCTGGTTATTTCCTCAAGACTAGGGTTGAGCATTCCGATACTGCAAATATCGGGTATCGGCCGATATTAGCTGTATCGGAATTCCGATTCCGAGTTCCGATATTTTCGTCTTATCGGATACCGGAATCGGGATTGTCACTGTCACTGTCAGTGTCCGTTCGGTCGGGTCTGTCAGGAGTCAGCGGCACTTACCTGGCAGAAGATCTCCGGCGGTCACGTCCTGGACTGCTTCATGGCCGCCATCTTCTTTCCCCGCGGTCACATGCAGTTTCTCGCGATAACTGCAGTGACTGCTGGGTAATCCCGGCCGTAAAGCAGTCCGATGACGTCACCGCCGGGGAAGCAGGTAATCAGCTGTGCTGCGTTGCAATGACAGGCTCTGCCTGTCATTGCGATGTAGCAGAGCTGGATCGTCGTGGGACTATCGTTATGGACTGCGTCGGACAGGTGGTATACTGTTGGTTTGTTTTTTTTCTTTTTTACAGGAGATCGATGGCGTCGCAGGAATGAGAGAGTAATAAAAGTAATGAAAACTGTGTTGTCTCTTTTATTTCATTAAAATACTTTTTTCTTGCTGTGTCTTTTTTTTATGCATTTAATAACTTTGGGATTAATAATGGATCGGTGTCTTATTGACACCTCTCCATTATTAACCGGGCTTATTGTCACCGTGCAATCAACAGTGACAATAACCCCTTATTACCCCGCTTGCCACCGCTACAGGGCAAGTGGGAAGAGCCGGGTAAAGTGCCACAATTGGCACATCTTTTGATGCGCCAAATGTGGGGCTGCTGTAGCCTGGTATTATCAGGCTGTTGAGGGCCAAAATCCATGGGCCTTGACAGTCTTTTAATACCAGGCCGCAGCAGTCTGCATTTTACTTGGCTGGTTAACAAAAATAGGGGGGATCCCCACGCCGTTTTTTTTTCGAGGGGATCCCCTATTTTTGTTAACCAGCCAAGCTAAGCAGACTGCTGTGGCCTGGTATTATCAGGCTTGCAAGGTCCATGGATATTGGATCCTTACCAGCCTGAAAAACCAGGCCTCAGCGGTCTGCTTCATCTGGCTGGTTAACAAAAATAGGGGGGACCCCATGCCAATTTTTTTCGAGGGGATCCCCTATTTTTGTTAATCAGCCAAGATATGCAGACTGCTGTGGCCTGGTATTATCAGGCTGGCAAGGTCCATGGATCTTGGCTCCTTAACAGCCTGAAAATCCAGGCCTCAGCGGTCTGCTTCATCTGGCTGGTTAACAAAAATAGGGGGGACCCCACGCCAATTTTTTTCGAGGGGATCCCCTATTTTTGTTAATCAGCCAAGATATGCAGACTGCTGTGGCCTAGTATTATCAGGCTGGCAAGGTCCATGGATCTTGGCTCCTTAACAGCCTGAAAATCCAGGCCTCAGCGGTCTGCTTCATCTGGCTGGTTAACAAAAATAGGGGGGACCCCACGCCAATTTTTTTCGAGGGGATCCCCTATTTTTGTTAATCAGCCAAGATATGCAGACTGCTGTGGCCTAGTATTATCAGGCTGGCAAGGTCCATGGATCTTGGCTCCTTAACAGCCTGAAAATCCAGGCCTCAGCGGTCTGCTTCATCTGGCTGGTTAACAAAAATAGGGGGGACCCCACGCCATTTTTTTTTCGAAGGGAACCCTATTTTTGTTAATCAGTTCCCTCTGACGTCACTGATTGTGTCCCTGGCTGACCTGAAGTGAAAGTGGAAAGCAATCAATTAAGCTTTCCACTTAAGGGCCCGTCTCACATAGCGATATCGCTACCGAGATCGCTGCTGAGTCACTAGTTTTGTGACGCAGCAGCGAGCTCACCAGCGATATCGCTGTGTGTGACATTCAGCGACGATCAGCCCCCTGCCGGGTATCGCTGATCGTCGCTGAAATGTCAGGACCTTTTTTTGATCGCTGGTTTCCCGCTGACAGGCACGCATCGCTGCGTGTGACAGGCGGGAGACCAGCGATCCGCTGGTAACCAAGGTACACAGCGGGTTTCCAGGCGGGGGGCTGTGCCTAGAAACCCGCTGTGTACCTTGGATACCAGCGCCCTGATGCAGGGAGCTGGTATCCAAGGTACACAGCGGGTTTCCAAGCGCTGCGCGGTGCCTGGAAACCCGCTGTGTACCTTGGTTACCAGCGGATCGCTGGTCTCCCGCCTGTCACACGCAGCGATGCGTGCCTGTCAGAGGGAAACCAGCGATCAAAAAAAGGTCCTGACATTTCTGCGACGATCAGCGATACCCGGCAGGGGGGCTGATCGTCGCTGAATGTCACACACAGCGATATCGCTGGTGAGCTTGCTGCTGCGTCACAAAACTTGTGACTCAGCAGCGATCTCGGTAGCGATATCGCTATGTGAGACGGGCCCTTAAGCGATGTTACCCGCAGTGTCGCTGTCCCAGATCGCTGCCTGAGCTGCCTGTTTGGCAGCTCAGCAGCGATCATGTAGCGATACACCAGCGATCCTGACAAGTGCATATCGTTGTCGGGATCGCTGGTGTATCGTTATGTGACACCCAGCCTTTACTCTCCTGTCAGCCAGGAGAGGAACTCATTCATTTGGGGTTTACTGTGAGGCTGCAGCATTAGCTGCGGTCCCTGCAGTAAACATTAACCCTTTCTGAAGGATTACACCGTGGGACCTGACTGTGCATCGGATTGGTAAGAATAATTTTGCTTTATTATTTTATTTTATTACAGGAAATGGTTTTAGCAGGTAAATAAAATATGGTCAAAAACTGTGTGATTATTTCATTAAACTTCTTTTTTATTAAAGTGTGTGTGTTTGATTTTTCTTTCATACAATAGGATTAATAATTGATAGTTGTCTAATTGACAGCTCTCAATTATTAACCTGGCTTAAAGTGACCTTTCAATTGCAAGGTCATTTTAACCCCTTATTAACCCATTCGCCACCGCTACAGGGCAATGGGAATAGACGGGCAAAGTGCCAGAAAGGGCAAATCTAATTAGAGATTTGCCCTTTCTGGGGTGTCTGGGGGCAGATGTTAAGTAGCCGGGGGGGGGCCAAAAAAAATGGTCCCTCTCTGGGCTATTATTATCTGCCCCCACTCACTGGCTTTGTCTGTCTGGTTGCGAAAATAGGGCGGGAGCCCACGCATTTTTTTTCAGCAATTTTACACCTCATATATATATATATATATATATACATGTCATTGAATTTGTGACACATATATATATATATATTTATATTTGTAGTTCATACACTTCTACATAGTATAATAGCCGCTAATTCAATTGCCGGCTTTTGTGAAAATGCAGAACCCGACATGAAATGACACTTGGTGTACATAGGGTTAACCATGTCTTTTCATGTCCTTTGCTATCTAATTTGCACAAACAATTAAATCAGTCTATGTGTGCAAAATTTCACACCTGTAGGGGTTAATTAAAGGTGTAAATTCGTAGCAAAAAAGTCCGTTTTTTTTACAACGAATTTACACCTTTAATTAACCCCTACAGGTGTGAAATTTTGCACACATAGACTGATTTAATTGTTTGTGCAAATTAGATAGCAAAGGACATGAAAAGACATGGTTAACCCTATGTACACCAAGTGTCATTTCATGTCGGGTGACCCGACATGAAAATGACACTTGGTGTACATAGGGTTAACCAATGTCTTTTCATGTCCTTTGCTATCTAATTTGCACAAACAATTAAATCAGACTATGGTGTGCAAAATTTCCACCTGTAGGGGTTAATTAAAGGTGTAAATTCGTAGCAAAAAAGTCCGTTTTTTTTTACAACGAATTTACACCTTTAATTAACCCCTACAGGTGTGAAATTTTGCACACATAGTCTGATTTAATTGTTTGTGCAAATCAGATAGCAAACGACATGAAAAGACATGGTTAACCCTATGTACACCAAGTGTCATTTCATGTCGGGTGCTTCTGTCTTTTCACTGAAGCCGGCTTTACCCGGCAATTGAATCAGAGTATATTTTACTATGTAGAAGTGTATAAACTATACATATATGTATATATATATGTCACAATGACATGTATATATATATATATGTATTCTATGTGTGTATATTTAGTGTTTACAAGGAAATAAAGGTTTTTTTTAGTTGCGATATTTTGTTCCCATAGACTTACATGGGACTTCCGGTATCGGTATCGGGTATCGCCGATATTTTAGTGATATCGGCGATACCATTCCGATTCCGATACTTTAGGATATCGGAAAGTATCGCTCAACTCTACTCAAGACGCTACTGGATTACCTCTGCATGTCTACTTTAGTTTGATCTCAGAGTCTCTGGCCTGCCTACATACTCCACCCGACTTTCCCATTTCTATTTCTGTCCTTGTCTAATGTTACCCAGCATGGGCGTACCCAGGATCAAAACTAGGGGGGGGGCAAGCCAATGTCGCATCTTATACAGGTTACATCATATACACTGTACATTATCCTGCATATTAGGTATGGAGCATTAGAACTGTTGTATATTGTATAATACAGCAGTGTATGCGACACTACGATGTATATACCATATATTATACATGGCAGTCGCGCTCATGTCAGGAGCGGTACCAGCAAGTCCGAGGATTGCAGTGCGATCCTCGCATGAGTTATACGGCCGTCTGTCTATGCCCTTGTTATAATAATACTGAAATATTAATCTATTATTAAAGTATTAAGGAGCTCACAAGTAAAAAAAAAGCCCCCTACCTCCCCTGTCCCCCACTCACACCCCAACAGCCCATTGTCTCACATGCACCCCTTAGTGTTCTGTCCCACTGACCCCACAATACCCCCATCCTCTCACATGCACCCCTCAGTGCTCTGTTGCCCCTCCCCACTTCAGCCCCCACAATACCCCATCCTCTCACAGTAAACCCCAAGTGCCCTAGCCCCACAATACCCCATCCTCTTACATTCAACCCCAGTGACCTGTCTACCCTCCCTCACAATACCCCATCCTCTCACATCAACCCCTGTGTGCCAGCCCCCACAATATCCCCATCCTCTCACATTCACCAACCAGTGCCCTGTATCCCCTCCCCCACAATACCCCATCCTCTCACATTCTCTCTCTGTGCCCTGTTGCCCCTCCCCCACTTCAGCCCCCACAATACCCCATCCTCTCACATTAACCCCCCCAGTGCCCTAGCCCCACAATACCCCATCCTCTCACATTAACCCCCCAGTGCCCTAGCCCCCACAATACCCCATACTCTTACATTCACCCAAGTGCCCTGTACCCCTCCCCCACAATACCCCATCCTCTCACATTAACCCCCCCCAGTGCCCTAGCCCCACAATACCCCCATCCTCTTACATTCACCCCAGTGCCCTGTACCCCTCCCCCACAATACCCCTATCCTCTTACATTAACCCCCCAGTGCCCTAGCCCCCACAATACCCGCATCCTCTTACATTCACCCCAGTGCCCTGTACCCTCCCCCACAATACCCCCATCCTCTCACATTAACCCCCCAGTGCCCTAGCCCCACAATATCCCATCCTCTTACATTCACCCCCAGTGTCCTGTACCCCTCCCCCACAATACCCCCATCCTCTCACATTCCCCCACAGTGACCATGACATGCCTGAGCAGAATGAATTTAATAAATTCCTCCCCTTTACCATGAAGCTTGCAGGCAGTGGCTGAGGCAGGAGCGGGAAGAGTCCAGTGTCTGCACACAGAGGGCACTAGGACCCAGTGTGCCTGAGACAACCAGAGCCTGCACGACAGAAAGTGAAACTACAGCTGCTGTGGCCAGGAAGGAAGGAAGGAGCTCCTCTGATGAGACAGCAGCTCCGTGCACTGTGAGCACACAGACAGGCACTGCAATCTGTGACAGAGGGAGCCGGCATAGTGCTGCTCTCTCCGCTCTCTTTCATTGTGTGCCCCTGCTTCTAGGGAGGGGCACCCCCCCTGCCCCACGGTGGGTACGCCCATGTTACCCAGGCCTATTTAGTTTTCCCTCAACTTGGTCCACTAGTCAGGGACTACTATGTGGACCTACACTAGGAGCAAAGTGTGGATCCCTATAGAAGGTTTCAAAGATGAACACCAGAGGTCTTCTTAGACTCTGCCATTAGATTGGCTAGTGCAAAGCTTGACTGTGGAAGCCCAGTCTGAGCTGACAGTTTTCTTACATTATGGCTTCTCAACTCTTAGGCCTCTTTCACACATCCATTTTTTTGTGTCAGGCATGATCCGTCGAACACCTGAAGGGACAGATCCGGCGCTGAAATGAAAAAACTGATGCAACGGATCCGTTTTTTTGCTGAACTTTTGAACACAGAAAAAGAGGGTTTTGGATGTCCGGAGACAGTGGAAAATGTAGTAGTAGTAGTAGTAGTAGTAGTAGTCCCTGATTTCCAGACTCCGGATCAGACTTTTTGTCAGGTTGCACAAAAGACTGATCCGGTTCCGTTGAATTTTATTATTTCCGGCCGCCTGATGCGCCGCTTCAGGCACTATCAGGCGGCTCCGGCAAACAAAAATAACGTTGCATGCACCGTTTTTGTCCGGCCGCCGGAATGTACATTTCTGCCGGATCCGGACAAAAACGGATACAACACAATGACATCAGGCGCGATCCGGCGCTAATGAAAGTCAATGGTAAAAAAAACGCATCCGGTACCGGATCCGTTTTTTTAACAACACGCCGGATCATGCCTGAAGTCAAAAAACGGATGTGTGAAAGAGGCTTTATTGCTGTGAGTTGACGTTTGCTCTGTCCCACGTATACTGTAACAATTACACATTCTTCATACACCATTTTTTAAACTGAAAATCTATGCTTTCTTTCCAGCATAGAGATGATTATTGTTTATTTTTCTTGCTCATCAAAAAGAAAAAAAAAAACATTCCTTAGAACTCTAGTCAGATATCAAGAAGCAAGTGTTACCATAGGTGTAAGAATGGGAAATGGGTACATGCTTTCTTACCTTAATATCAGGAAACTGCCCTAAATATGTATCAAGTGTTATCAAAGCTCCATCAACTAACTTCTGATGAAAATCCTCCCACAGTGCGTCACATTTCTGTAAAAGGCAAAATGAAAAATTGCAAAAAAATTACCTATTTTCTTTTACACATGTATTGATATTTAACCATATCAGGGTATACTTCTATGTGAAAATGTAAATGTTGCCGGTACTATATTTAGCCACCATTTCTTGCACATTATTCAAATTTTTTAAAATTTAAAATTTTGTTTACAAATGGGAACTTTGTAATAGCTATTTAAAAAATAAATAATTAAACTATTAATAGTGATCAATTCTAATATGTTACGAAAACTGTTTAGAATGAGCTACATAAAGTAATAAAATCAGCCAATACGTTCCTCTTACAAGGATTAAAGAGCAAACATAAACTGGACTAAGTACTCACCTCTCCTCCAGTTTTAACATCATCTCTTCCATACCAGTCAGGTTCATAAACTTCATGAAGTGATTCTGTGAGCTTCAGAGACGCTTCTTGCATTCCTTTAACACAGGATAAAATATTATTGCATTTCATATTTTAAAGTTGTAAATCTCCTAACCAAAATCCGATTAAAGACCTTGGAGACAATATATACCTCCTCGATGATATAATGAAAAAAAAGCTTGAGACATGGTCTCGACTCCCCTATCTGTAGCAGGCACAATTGGACTAATTAAAATGATAATCCTCCCAAAGTGTATATATATGTTGGAACATACATCAATTAAAGTCCCCAAGGGTTTCTTTAAGAAAATGCATAGCTTGATGGCAGCGTTTATATGGTATTCATCTAGACCTAAAGTAAGTATTGGTTCCCTACAAAGGCCCAAAAGACAGGGTGGTTACGCGGTGCCTGACCTTTTTTTGTATTATCTAGCTGGCCAACTACGCTACCTAAAATATTGGTTAATCCATGATAGACTTAATAACGCAGAGGCTCATCTCATCCATTCTCTGGGGGGGCACACACCATGGGCAGTATTGGAGGGTTCATACAGACCACCTCAGGGCCCACTGTTTGCACATAGTTTAGCAATACAGGTTTGGCAGGAAAGTAAGCATACTTTAAAGTTTTCTGATCAGTCCGGGGAGACTCGGATATGGGATAATCCTGAATTTTGGCATCTACAGAATTTACAGGACCCATGTTTCTGGAAACAACATGGTATAACAACACTCAACCAGATCTTTGAAAATCAAATTTTATTATCATTTGAACAATTTCATATAAAATTTGGAATCCCTCATAGGGATTTTTATAGATATCTGCAGCTGAGACCTGCCATAATGTACCAGTTCCCACTTCCAAGAATGCAAATATCTAGATATTCACTAATAGGAATATTGTCAACCCAAGGACCTACAGGTGTGATTTCCTCCCTGTATACCTTTCTGTTAAATTCCAAAATTGCTTCCACCCAACTGGCTGTGGAGGATAAATGGAGGCACCTAATCCCCTCTATCACTGATGACCAGTGAAATGAAGCACTGGAGGCGCATACGATGGTGTCTCCAGCGACAAATAACATATTAATTCAATTATATATGTTCCACCAATCCTATTTAACCCCGAGTAGATTACACAAATTCGGCAGTAGAGTAAATGATGAATGTCATAGATGCCGGGAGGTGGGAGCGGACTTTTGGCATCTCATTTGGGATTGTAGAATTATAAGAAGATATTGGAAGGATGTAATTTTTACACTAGAAAGGATAATTGGGATACCAATCGAATGTAGTCCAGAGCTGAGTGTGTTGGGTGTTGTGTCAGAAGAAATGTGGACTCATTATGATAGAATATTTCTCAGGGAGGTTCTGTTTATGGGTAGGAAGGCGATAGTGCTGAGGTGGATGGGGGAAGG
Organism: Oophaga sylvatica; assembly: GCA_033576555.1. Taxonomy (NCBI): domain Eukaryota; kingdom Metazoa; phylum Chordata; class Amphibia; order Anura; family Dendrobatidae; genus Oophaga; species Oophaga sylvatica. The sequence continues at coordinate 130,512,711 of JARQOD010000006.1, forward strand.
TCTCCTTTGATCAATCTGTGGAAAAAATTAGTGAACGATATAATTCCATATGAGAACATAATATACAGAAACAGAGGATGTCCCCAGAAGTTTTATAGAATTTGGGAAAGGTGGTTAACTCACCCTTGACACACCTAGCCCCTGATGCCATAATTCCTCAACCGTGAAATATAATCCCTGAGGAATTTCTTTTTCAGTGCATGAACGGATGCTTTATGTGGACTCAGGAATATTTGCTTATTATAACCTGAATTGTTACAAACTCAGAACCCTGATAAAGAACCTCCTGGATGGTGGTGCAATGCTGCTGAGAATACATTATGTTTAATGTTCTATTTCACTTGTTTTGTTTGCTTACTTTGTCATTGAAAGTATGATTTTATAACTGATATTGTGGATGGTGATAGATGGATTACTCTGATTTTACACTGCAATGTCACATGCTTGTTATATTATTTTGTGGAATCTTTCAATAAAAAGAGTTTAAAAAAAAAAGTTGTAAATGTCCATTAAGTGTGAGATCCAAGACGGTTTGGAATAATACACTGCAACTGTGGATGTTTGGATGCATTCTCAAATATTGGTATACCCTCGATTTACTAATAAGTGACCCTCTAACCATTGCTCAGCCATTTACATTGCTTGATACATCATTATCTCCTTGGGTAATGTTTTTACGGATATCTACTAACCAAGCGTTGTAACAAACAGTCAGGAACTTGTGTATATTGTGTCCATGAGAGGATTCTTAAGGTACTGTCACACTAAGCGAGATCGCTAACGAGATCGCTACTGCGTCACCGATTTTATGACCCAGCAGCGATCTCGTTAGCGACTTAGCTGTGTGTGACATGTAGCAGCGATGTGGCCCCTGCTGAGATGTCGCTGATCGTTTATGAAAGTTCTGAGCCGTTTTTTGTTCGTTGGTGTCCCGCTGGTGAGCCTGAATCGCTGAGTGTGACACCCTTTATGAACGACTTTACCAGCGTCGCAGGCGGGATAGGTTTTCCCAACGACCGCAGAGGTCGTTATACAGATCGCTGATGAGTTGTGTTTGGAAGCTAACTAGCGACCACATAGCGATCACACCAGCAATCTCGCCAGGTCGTGTCGTTGTCGTGATCGCTAGTGCGATCGCTAAGTGTGACAGTGCCATTAGACCCTATCAAGCTCAGAATCATTAGCGATTAACGGTTTGTGAATTTTTCATTATTTGTTATCCATGTCTTTCTAAGTTGGATGTTATTTTTTTAACACAATTTTAATATTTATTTCTTTTTAATAATTTAGATTAGATAGCGCTATGTCTCATAACATATGTTAGACGCCAATACTCCCCTGATGAATCAAGGCATGATGAAACGCGTTGGGAGGCATCACTTGAGATAGAGTCCACCCAGCAAGGCAGATGTGCCATTATGTATGCAGAGGTTGGGACGCCCTTATGAGAACGTGACTACAGGCATCGCTCTTCAGAAGCACGATACCACAGATGAGTATAAAAGTGCATTAAGAGCTCACCATGAGAGTTTATACATAGAGGTCTTTGACAAAATTATAATTTTGTACCCTAGGGCTCCATAGGTGTGATCATCGCAATACTAGCTTATGAGACTTTACCCATATATTCCTAAGAATGGATATTTATACGCCTAAATATTCCATCATGTATATAGTAAGAAGGTTATGCTGTACATAATGATATGATCCAGTCGGCGGATTGATGTGGGGCGAATATGCCGTTGGTTGATACATGATCACGCTATAGTGGACATATAAATATATGCATAATACATATGTTACAATGCCCAAATATGGTATTTACTAGAGATGAGCGACTTTGGCTCCGGGAGGGTCGAGTCGGGTTTCGGACCACCCGACTTTCCCAAAAGTCGAGTCGAACGAAGTCGGCCGATTAACGGAAAAGGTCGAGTCGGAGTAGAAAATCCGACCCCAATGCAAGTCAATGGGGAATAAAAGTCGACAGGGAGTGTAGGACAGTAAACACACCTACAATGCCCATTTCAATGCCAATGACATCAATTCTTATTACTTAAGCTTGTCAACCTTAATTTACTTTATAATAATAGTAACGCACTGAAAACTGGGGGTTATTTGGTTAAAGTTGTGGTGGAGCAGGGCTGGCTCCAGGTTTTCGTGTGCCCCGGGCCAAAGAGTGTCAGTGAGCCCCTTTAACACATACCACAATTCATGATGCTCCGATACGGCAGAGAAATATAGGCATAGTACAATGACAAATACTTCACTTCTTACATTACATGAGTGATATCTATTGTAAATTCTACAATAGCTCAAAAACCGGACAGTATAGTCTTCCATACAGTATTATGGGCACCACATAGTGCGCCATACAGAATAATGAGCCCCATATATTGCTCCATACAGAATAATTGGTCCCATATAATGTTCCATACAGTATATGATGAGCTCCACATAATGCTCCAGTATATGATGGGCCCCATGGATGATGCTCCAGTGTATGATAGGCCTATATAATGCTCCATATATAATGGTCTCCATATGATGCTCCAGTATATGATGGGCCCCATGGATGATGCTCCAGTGTATGATGGGCCTATATAATGCTCCATATATAATGTGCCCCATATAATGCTCCAGTGTATGATGGGCCTCATATATAATTCTCCAGTGTATAATGCTCCCCATATATTGCTCCAAACATTAAAAAAAATGAAATACCTCTCCTCGCTGGGCACCGCTGTACTCTGGACTCCTCAGCGTCGCCATCTTCTAGTTCTCTGCACTGTGACTGTTCAGACAGAGGGGGTACAGACGTGACCTGAATGTCACTGTCAGGAAACGCAGAAGATGTCACAGCGGTGGAGCAGGGAGAGGTAAGTATTGCAAGTGCTGGGGCCCTGAGCAAGCAGGGGGGGCCCACTCGTGGGCGACGGCACTGGCACAGGGCCCCTCATAGTACGCCGGTGTCTCTGACGGCGAGTGGGCCCCCCCACCGTCAGAGACACCGGTGTACAATAAGGGGCCCTGTGCCAGTGCCGTCGCCCACGAGTGGGCCCCCCACCTGCTCAGGGCCCCGGCACTTGCCCGGGTGCGCCAGGTGCTGACGCCGGCCCTGGGAGGGTACAGCCCAGTTAGGGAGGTGGAAAAACTGGCATATTTTGAGGTGTAGGCTGGACGTTCAGCAGCTGCAAATGGAGGAATTGGAGAAGTCGGAGGAAGAGGAGGACAAAGCGAGCCATTTTGCTGGCAACCTATGTGTCATCAGGGGAAGGTGGTACAAAATCCTTTGAAACCCAGGCATGGTTCATTTTAATGAAGGTGAGATCACCAACATTTTGGGTCGACAGCCGGGTCCTTCTTTCTGTCAGGATTGATCCAGCAACACTGAAGACTCTTTCTGATAGCACACTACCAGCAGGGCAGCGAGCTCCTGTAAGGCATATTGTGCCAATTCAGGCCAGGTGTCCAATTTACAGGCCCAGTAGTAAAAGGGGAATGAACTGTGAAGGAGAACACCGATAGGGGAGGAGAGGTAATTTTGTACCATAGTTGACAACTGCTGTCTCCTGTCTGTTGCAATTGATTCAGTATTAACAGTCGTGTGAGCGGTAGAAATTAGTCTACAACATGGTCATGAAACCCCTGTCCCCAACGCCACTTCGGCTGTGTGCACCACGAACACCTCTTCCATGTTGCCCAGTACGGCTCGTGGTAGAACCTGCACCGCTGCTGTGTGCTGGGAATGCCTCTAACAAACGGTTTACAAGAGTTGCTTGTTTGTTTGCCAATATTAGCTCTAGGTTCTCCTGTGGCATGATATTCTGTAATTTGCCTTTATAGCGTGGATCGAGGATGCTGGCCAACCAGTAGTCGTCATCCTTCATAATTTTGGCAATGCGGGGGTCCCTTTTTAGGATCCGCAAGACATAATCACACATGTGAGCCAATGTTCTAGGTGTCAATGATGCACTGCCAGTGGTGGGTGGAGGAGCACTTTCTGCCAAATATACATCCCTCCAGTCACGCACAAACCCTGTACCTGACCTTGGCAAGCCAACATTTTCTCTTGCCCCCTGAGAAGCATCCTCCTCCCCAAAATAATCATCCCTTTCATCCTCCTCCTCCTCTTCTTCCTCCACCTCATCCAGGACAGTTCCCTGAGCAGACAATGGCTGACTGTCATCAAGGCTTCCCTCCTCCTTCTCCTCCTCCTCCGCTGCAGATGCCTGATCCTTAATGTGCGTCAAAGTTTGCATGGGCAGATACATAAGTGGGATGCTCATGCTTATGATGGTGTCGTCTGCGCTTAACAGCCGTGTGCATTCCTCAAAACACTGAAGAACTTTACAGAGGTCTTTCAGCTTTGACCACTGCACACCCGACAACTCGATGTCTGCCCTCAAACTGCCTGCCCGTGTATCCTCCCACAAATGCATTACTGCCAGCCTCTGTTCGCACAGCCTCTCAACCATGTGCATGGTGGAGTTCCAACTTGTTGCAACGTCTATGATTAGGCAGTGCTTGAGGAGGTGGAGCGATCGCTGCAGCCTCTACATACGACTGGAGTCTACGGGCGAACAAAGGATGTGCGAACACAGTCTTCGCACCTTTTGGAGCAGGGCTGGTAACTCCGGATAATTATTTATGAAGCACTGCACCACCAGGTTCAAGGTGTGAGACAGGCAAGGTATGTGTCTGAGTTTTGCCAGGGCTATAGCAGCCACAAAATTACAGCCATTTTCACTGACTACCTTGCCTGGCTCAAGATGTATACTGCCCAGCCATGACTCAGTTTCTCGCTGCAAGTAGTCTGTTGTCGTCCAAAGACTTCATCTTTAAAAAAAACTGCTGACGCTTACCACTAGCTGTTCGACAGCGGGACACCTCGTGTGCAACACTGGCAGTGCTCATGCGACTGCGCTCTGTCGTCGAGCTTTCGCTTCTGGTGGAGGAGGAGAAGGGTCGAACGCCTACAGCCAACTGTTGCCTATACCGTCGGCTAGGCAGCACTGTCCCACCGCCGCTGTCCCCTGTGGACCCGGCATCCACCACATTAACCCAGTGCGCAGTGATGGACACGTAACGGCCCTGGCCATGCCTACTGGCCAATGCATCTGTTGTGAGGTGCACCTTTCCACTCACTGATTGTTTGAGTGCATGGACAATGAGGTCTTTCACATGCAGGTGGAGGGCAGGGATGGCTTTTCTAAAAAAGAAGTGCAGACTGGTTAGGTCATAGTGTGGGACAGTGTAGGCCATGAGCTCTCTGAAAGCTGCGCTTTCAACCAAACGGAAGGGCATCATCTCTAATGAGATCAGTTTGGCAATGTAGACATTCAAAGCCAGTGAGGTTTTGTAGTCCGTCCATGCTTGCAAGTGCATGGTGTTTAAATGTCTAAGCATGCAACTGGTATTCAATTTTCAGAGATTTTTCCCTCGGCTAAAGGTCCTTCCGCACTTCTTACAGATAACCTTCGCCTCATCAATAGGATTTTGGTCAAAAAAGTGCCACACTGCACTCTTCCTACTTTGGGGATAAATTCTCAGGGCTTGCACGCTGTGCTAATTTGACAGTCTGGCCAAGCTGTCCTGCAACTGTTTTTCTTTTTTTAACATGTTTTTGGACTGCTACGGGCCTGCCAGATAACCGCAGCTGCGATGTCGATGCCTGCTGAGGATCCTCCTCCTCTTCTGAGCTATTGCCAGCGGCACCCTCTTCCCCCAATGGATGCCAATCCGGGTCAACAACTGGGTCATCCATAACCTCCTCTTCAATTTCATCTGCACCTTCCTCTGTGTCACCATGTAAGGTGGTATAGTATGCGGGAAGGGGCACCTGAGTTTCATCAGGGTCAGAATCTGGCTCAGTAGACTGCGAGGGCAATGCAGTGCTCTGGGTGAATGTACCAGCAGAATCATATAGCAGTGGCTGTGCATCAGTGCACTCCATGTCATATTCATCTTGGACTGGGGAATTCAGGATTTCACTTGATAACCCAGGCATGGTATGTGAAAAGAGCTCCAGGGAGTAATCTGAAGTGTGGCCTGCCGCATCCTTCACTTGTGGTGGGGGTGAAGGACACAAGGAAAGGTGTCGTTCCTGACCAGGAGCCTGCACTGACGACTCAGTGCTTGCATTTTTTGAAACTTCAGAAGAAGAGGCGATAGAGCTGGAGGCTGTTTCGGCAATGTAAGCCAAATCCAGTTCCTGATGCTCCGGCTTTAAAACTGGTGTACCTACTCCCAGAAAAAAAAGGGAGCCTTCCAGGCCTTTTGGAGCCAGATGATGACGCAGGCTCAACACCTCCTGCCTTAGGTGCTATTGTGCTTTTGGCACTACCAGCAGATGCACCACCATCACCATCAGTACCAGCTGCCCCCCCGCCCACATCCGCGGCCTCTTCCACCATACTTCCTCATGTTTGGGAAAATGTACCAAAAATACCAGCAGATATATGGTACTGTATCAGAAGCGTACATCTGTATACAGTGCAAGGGAAAATTTCAATTTCCGTATATATTTCCGGAGTCACACACAGACGCTCTCTCAGTATGGATTTGACTGTAATACAAAGAGCAGATATACGGTACTGTATCAGAAGCATACAGCTGCATACAGTGTAGGGCAAAATTTCAGTCAGACAGACACAGACACATGCAGACAGACACACGCAGACACAGACCCATGCAGACAGACACAGACACATGCAGACACAGACACATGCAGACATAGACACAGACAAATGCAGACAGACACAGACAAATGCAGACACAGACACATGCAGACACAGACACATGAAGACAGATACAGACACATGCAGACAGACACACGCACAGACACGCAGTCAGAGACAGACACATGCAGACAAACACAGACACATGCAGACAGACACACGCAGACACAGACACATGCAGACAGACACAGGCTCACACACATATTTTCCGCCCACACACATATTCTCCGCCCACACACTCTTCCTCCTTCTGACATCATTTCCTTTGACAATTGTGCAGCATTTTTGGCAGCAAATATGCAGCAAATCCACAAACCTTTTTACACTTGCGTTTTTGCTGCAGATTTTACTGACTCAATTGAAGTCAATGAGTCAAAAACGCTGCAGAAACGCAAAAAGAATTGACATGCTGCAGAAAATTAAACTCAGCAAATACGGACGAAATTTACTGATCATGCGCACAACACTTCAGGATTGTCATTGCATTACCTTGCTTTAGTATTCCATTGAGTTTTTGGAGCATTTTCGCGAGTAAAAAAAGCTGCGAAAACGCATCAAAAATGCATCGTTTGCACATAGCCTAAAGGTGGAAATCATTCTGAAATGATTTTCTTGGTATGATTTTTATACATGACAAAACCTTGTATTTTTCTATCCACTGTATATAGTAATTAGGAGTGTTACTTTCTCTGGGACTTACCATATATACTCGAGTATAATCTGAGATTTTTAGCCCATTTTTTAGGGCTGAAGTGCCCCTCTCGGCTTATACTCGAGTCATATACCAGGGGATCGGCGGAGGAACGCAGCTGTCCTATATACTCACCCCCTCCTGGCGCAGTCTCTGCAGCCCCTGCTCTTCTCCCACGGTCTCCGGCCCTGTGTTCAGCGGTCATGTGGTACCGCTCATTAAAGTCATGAATATGCGCATATTCATGACTTTAATGAGTGGTACCACGTGACCGCTGAAGTTAGGCATAGCTGCCGGAGACCGTGGGAGAAGAGCACGGACTGCAGAGACCGCGCAAGGAGAGGGTGAGTATAAGCGATATTCACCTGTCCCCGGTCCACCGCTGCGCTCTGCTCTCTCCTCGTGTCCTCTAGCTGTGAATGTTCAGGTCAGAGGGCGCTATGACGTGGTTAGTGCGCACCGCACCCTCTGCCTGAGCATTCACTGCCGGAAGACCCGAAAGACAGCGGCGTGCAGCGGTGGACTGGGGACAGGTGAATATTGCAGGTGCTGGGGCCTGAGCCAGCCGTGACACCAGCACCTGTCTCCAATAGCGCGCCGGTGTCTCCACCTGCTCAGGACACCGGCACCTGGCCCCCAGTGAGGAGAGGTGAATATGTCTTTTTTTTATTTTTTCATTTGCAGCGGCAGCACAAGGGACCTATTAGTGCAATAAACTGGGACGATATCCTGAGACATAAAAATACACAAAGAAAATGGGAGATGTTTATTAGCATCCTGAATAGGACCTGTGCACAGTATATACCCTATGGGAATAAACATGCTAGAAATAGGAGGAAACCACTATGGCTAAATAGAGCTGTAAGGGGCACAATAAGTGACAAAAAAAAAGCGTTTAGGGAATTAAAGCAAGTAGGTAGTGATGAGGCATTAAAAAAATACAGAAGACTGAATAAATTCTGTAAAAAGCAAATCAAGACAGCAAAGATTGAGGCAGAGAGACTCATTGCCAGAGAAAGTAAAAATAATCCCAAAATATTCTTTAACTATATAAATAGCAAGAAACTAAAAAATGATAGTGTTGGTTCCCTTAAAAATAGTCTGGGTGAAATAGTGGATGAGGATGAGGAAAAAGCCAATATGCTAAATGACTTTTTTTCAACTGTATTTACACTAGAAAATCCCATGACAGATAAAATGATCAGTGATAAAAAATTTCTCCATTAAATGTCACCTGCTTAACCCAGCAGGAAGTATGGCGGCGTCTAAAAATCACTAAAGTTGACAAATCCCCGGGCCCGGATGGGATACACCCCCGAATACTGCAGGAATTAAGTACAGTCATAGATAGACCATTATTTTTAATCTTTAAAGATTCCATAATAACTGGGTCTGTACTACAGGACTGGCGTATAGCAAATGTGGTGCCAATATTCAAAAAGGGGGCAAAAACTGAACCTGGACATTATAGGCCAGTGAGCTTAACATCTACTGTGGGTAAAATCCTGGAGGGTTTTTTAAGGGATACTATATAGGAGTATCTGAGGCTGAATAACCTCATGACACAGTATCAGCATGGGTTTACGAGGGACCGTTCTTGTCAGACTAATCTGATAAGCTTTTATGAAGGGGTAAGTTCCGGACTGGACCAAGGGAACGCAGTGGACGTGGTGTTCATGGACTTCTCAAAAGCTTTAGATACGGTGCCACACAAAAGATTGATAAATAAAATGAGAACAATGGGGATAGGGGAAAATATGTGTAAGTGGGTTAAGAACTGGCTCATGGATAGAAAACAAAGGGTGGTTATTAATGGAGCACACTCGGACTGGGTCACGGTTAGCAGTGGGGTACCACAGGGGTCAGTATTGGGGCCGCTTCTCTTTAACATGTTTATTAATGACCTTGTAGGGGGCATACAGAGTGGTATTTCAATATTTGCAGATGACACTAAACTCTGCAGGGTAATAAATACAGAGGAGGACAATTTTATATTACAGGAGGATTTATGTAAACTAGAAGCTTGGGCTGATAAATGGCAAATGAGCTTTAATGGGGATAAATGTAAGGTCATGCACTTGGGTAGAACAAACAAGATGTATAATTATGTGCTTAATTGTAAAACACTGGGCAAAACTGTCACTGAAAAAGACCTGGGTTTATGGGTGGACGACAAACTCACATTTAGTGGCCAATGTCAGGCAGCTGCTGCCAAGGCAAATAAAATAATGGGATGCATTAAAAGAGGCATAGATGCTCATGAGGAGAACATAATTTTACCTCTATACAAGTCACTGGTGCGACCACACTTAGAATACTGTGTAAAGTTCTGGTCTCCGGTGTATAAGAAAGACATAGCTGAACTGGAGCGGGTGCAGAGAAGAGCAACCAAGGTTATTAGAGAACTGGGGGGTCTGCAATACCAGGACAGGTTATTACACTTGGGGTTATTTAGTTTGGAAAAACGAAGGCTTAGGGGTGATCTTATTACAATGTATAAATATATGAGGGGACAGTACAAAGACCTTTCTAATGATCTTTTTACTCTTAGATCTGTGACGGGGACAAGGGGGCATCCTCTACGTCTGTAGGAAAGAAGGTTTAGTCATAATCACAGATGCAGATTCTTTACTGTAAGAGCAGTGAGACTATGGAACTCTCTGCCGTATAATGTTGTAATGAGTGACTCCCTACTAAAATTTAAGAAGGGACTGGATGCCTTTCTTGAAAAGTATAATATTACAGGCTATATTCACTAGTTTCCTAGATATTGCGTTGATCCAGGGAGCTAGTCTGATTGCCGTATGTGGAGTCGGGAAGGAATTTTTTTTTCCCCAATGTGAAGCTTACTGTTTGCCACTTGGGTTTTTTTTTGCCTTCCTCTGGATCAACATGTTAGGGCAGGTTAGGATAGGATATGGGTTGAACTAGATGGACTTAAAGTCTTCCTTCAACGTTAATAACTATGTTACTATGTTACTATCATATGGGGGCACAATCTATGGAGCATCTTGTGGGGCATAATACATGGGCAGCATAAGGGGCATAATCTATGGGGCAGCATATGGGGCATAATATATGGGGCATAATCTGTGGAGCAGCATATGGGGCATAATATATGGGGCAGCATATGGGGCACAATCTATGAAGCATCATATGGGGGCATAATACATGGGCAGCATATGGGGCACAATCTATGGAGCATCTTGTGGGGCATAATATATGGGCAGCGTATGGGGCATAATATATGGTGCAGCATATGGGGCATAATCTGTGGGGCATATGGGGCTCCTGATTCAATATGGCTATTCAAAAACATTTAACTTACTTTAATTTTACTTTTATTGGTATCTATTTTTATTTTTGAAATTTACCAGTAGCTGCCTCATTTTCCACTCTAGGCTTATACTCGAGTCGATAAGTTTTCCCAATTTTTTGTGGCAAAATAAGGGGGGTCGGCTTATACTCGGGTCGGCTTGTACTCAAGTATATACGGTAGATATTGTTTTTAGGATACAGTAGATGATCACTGATCGGGGAAGGAATCTGAAATTCAGCCTATTTAGCCTCACAAAAATGAAAAATGCAATACCAAAGCATGGTCACCGTTACAGACAAGCTGCTGTGCCTGTGTAAACAAGGACCTGGATTCTTGTTATGGAGGTGAAATTCCCTGCTATCAAATATTGAGGCTGGGCACCATGCCTCTTTTGTCATTCTGTTGATCTGCACAGGTCCAGGGGTTGGACTCCCCAATGATCAAACATACATAGTGTTTCCTTTTATTAAGGCATATGGAATAATAATTTTCAGTTTATGACTTTAGGGATACTTAAATAAATCAGAAATGTAATCGTTTTTATTAGTTTTTGGATACTTGGAGAAGAAGACAGTTTGTACTTCCATCAGCGCTTTTCATGGAATTCACAATAATCAGTTTGGATCATTGGAAATCTATTCACTAAGCTGGAACACTTCTTCATGTTTCCAAATGTTCCTCAGCTATTAGTGGTACATGTTGCAATTGTAGGGTTTGTGTTACTATAGTGTGAATAAATGCATGTGGGACAATTACTTTTATCATGGGAAATGAAGTTTTATGATTTTGTCATTAGTAATAAGTGCTGTAATTGTAAAACAAATAACTATTTGTAATTACCTTGGAGAGGGGATTTAAGGCAAGATTTATTTAATATGTTTTCTTACCATTCATTTTTTTTTCTTAGAAATTATATCTGGAATTCATCTTTAAAACTACTAAATTGAAATAAGAATAAATCAACAGGATCAAAATTATGTACAGTAACAGCAGACACAATATAGCACTACAGTTTGGCCACTGATACACTGAAATGGCAGAAAAACGCCAATTTCAACAAGGATTTATTTGACAGACCATTTTTTTTCAATTTCATAAGAGATTTTATACATGTGTTAAATCCATAATAGTTTGGATAAGTAAGCACGCAATCTATAACAACAAGGTAAGCATCACTATGGGGTGATTGTGAAGTGATGGAATCAATTTTTGAGTGTAATCGACAACATATTCAGATGCAATAGATGCTCTTCTCTCTTTTAATTTTCATCCAGAAGATTTTATCGATTAAAACATGATACAATGCCAATGTGATGCAGTTTCATCTACAAATAACTATGTATCCTTAACTCTAAACAAGCAATACAATATGTTCATCTGTGAACATCACTTTATCCCATGTAACCCATTACATTTTTATCCACTGAACCATCTTGCACCGTATCACAGACTATAATATAATCAAAAGCACCATTCTCAACTGAGTAGGAGAGCGGAAATGTCCATCATTTTATAACTGATGGTCCTCACACATCTCATTCTGGGGATCATCACCCTTCGAGGGGCAGAAGTTAAGCAAGGTACTTTACAGTGACTGGATGTGGAGGCGAAAAAAATTAACTTTTCCACTACAATATAGTTCAGTTTAACTGAACTGTTGAAGATTTGTACTGCAAGGTGTAAAGCTTGATGACCTGCAACTTCGATAGTGGATTATATGGGGTGTAACATAGGATCAACACATGTATACTGCAAAAAGTGAACCTAACTTAGCCTCTAACAAATATACAAAAGTAATGGAAATCCCTTGATGAAAAGGAGAGAAATATGGCTTTATCGAAGCGTAGTAAATTGGAGAAAAACACAGAATGTTGCTCAACTGAATGGGTTGTGCTAACTGAGGCACAACAATAGTAGTTTGCACTGTGCACCTGAGGAAGGCTGTTAGCAGTCGAAACACATTATGTTTTTATTTTTGTTTTTAATTAACCCCTTAATGACAGAGCCATTTTGCAGCTTAATGACCGGGCCAATTTTTACAATTCTGACCACTGTAATTTTATGAGGTTATAACTCTGGAACGCTTTAACGAATCCCGCTGATTCTGAGACTGTTTTTTCGTGACATATTGTACTTCACGTTAGTGGTAAAATTTCTTTGATATGATTTGTGTTTATTTATGAAAAAAATGGAAATATGGCAAAAATTTTGAAAATTTAGCAATTTTCAAACTTTAAATTTTTATGCCCTTAAATCAGAGAGATATGTCACAGAAATTTCTAAATAAATAACATTTCCCACATGTCTACTCTACATCAGCACAATTTTGGGAACAAAATTTTCTTTTGTTACGAAGTTATAAGAGTTAAAAGTTGACCAGCGATTTCTCATTTTTACAACACCATTTTTTTTTAGGGACCACATCACATTTGAAGTCACTTTGAGGGGTCTATATGATAGAAAATACCCAAAAGTGACACCATTCTAAAAACTGCACCCCTCAAGGTGCTCAAAACCACATTCAAGAAGTTTATTAACCCTTCAGGTGCTTCACAGGAGCTGAAGCAATGTGGAAGGAAAAAATTGACATTTAACTTTTTTGCAAAAGCTTTACTTCGGAACCAATTTTTTTTTATTTTCACAAGTGTTAAAAGAAAAAATGAACCACAAAATTTGTTGTGCAATTTCTTCTGAATACGCCGATACCCCATATGTGGGGGTAAACCACTTTTTGGGCGCATGGCAGAGGTCGCAAGGGAAGGAGCGCCGTTTGACTTTTTCAACGCAGAATTGGCTGGATGCCATTCCGCGTTTAGAGAGCCCCTGATTGTTAACAGTGGAAACCCCCACAAGTGACCCATTTTGGAAACAGACCCCTTAAGGAACTTATCTAGATGTGTGGGAGCACTTTGAACCCCAAGTGCTTCACAAAGTTTATAACGCGAGGCCGTGAAAATAAAAAATCATATTTTTTTCCACAAAATGATCTTTTCACCCCAATTTTTATTTTCCCAAGGGTAACAGATAGACCACAAAAGTTGTTGTGCAATTTGTCCTGAGATGCTGATACCCCATATTTTGGGGGAAACCACTTTTGGGCGCACGGCAGAGGCGCAGGGAAGAGAGCGCCGTTTGACTTTTTCAAACCAAATTGGCTGGAATTGAGATGGACCCATGTTGCGTTTGGAGAGCCCCTGATGTGTCTAAACAGTGGAAACCCCCCAAAGTGACCCCATTTTGGAAACTAGACCCCTAAGGAACTTATCTAGATCTGTGTGAGCACTTTGAACCCCCAAGTGTTCACAAAGTTTATAATGCCTGGGCGTGAAAATAAAAAATAATTTTTTCCACAAAACCTGATTTTTTAGTCCCAATTTTTTATTTTTCCAAGAACGGAGAAATTAGACCCTAAAAGTTGTTGTCAATTTGTCCTGAGTAGCTGATACCCAAATATTTGGGGGGGGAACTGTTTGGGGCACGGCAGGGCTTGGAATGGAAGAAAGACGTTTGGACTTCAACCAAATTGCTGAATTGGGGACACATGTTCGTTTGCAGTGCCCATGATGTGCCTAAACAGTGGAAAACCCCCACAAGTAGACACCATTTTGGAAACTAACCCCCTAAGAACTTATCTAGATCTGTTTGAGCACTTTGAACCCCCAAGTGTTTCACAAAAGTTTATAATGCCTGGGTGTGAAAAAAAAAAAAAAAAATTTCCACAAAAATGATTTTTTAGTCCCAAATTTTTATTTTTCACAAGGAAATTGGACCCAAAAGTTGTTGTCCAATTTGTCCTGAGTACGCTGATACCAAATATGTGGGGGGGGAAACTGTTTGGGGCACAACAGGGCTTGGAAAGGAAGTAATAACAGTTTTGGAATACAGACTTGATGGGGGTCATGTTCCGTTTGCAGTGCCCCAGATGTGCCTAAACAGTGGAAAACCCCCACAAGTGACCCCATTTTGGAAACTAGACCCCCTAAGTAACTTATCTAGATCTTTTGGTGAGCACTTTGAACCCCAAGTGATTCACAAAAGTTTATAATGCCTGGGTGTGAAAAAAAAACAAAAAACAATTTTCCACAAAAATGATTTTTTAGTCCCAAATTTTTGATTTTTCACAAGGAAATTGGACCCCAAAAGTTGTTGTCCAATTTGTGCTGAGTACGCTGATACCAAATATGTGGGGGGGGACTGTTTGGGCACACAGCAGGGCTTGGAAAGGAAGTAATAACGTTTTGGAATGCAGACGTTGATGGGGGTCATGTTCCGTTTGCAGTGCCCCAGATGTGCCTAAACAGTGGAAAACCCCCACAAGTGACCCCATTTTGGAAACTACACCCCTAAGTAACTTATCTAGATCTGTGGTGAGCACTTTGAACCCCAAGTGTTTCACAAAAGTTTATAATGCCTGGGTGTGAAAAAAAAACAAAAAACAATTTTCCACAAAAATGATTTTTTAGTCCCAAATTTTTGATTTTTCACAAGGAAATTGGACCCCAAAAGTTGTTGTCCAATTTGTCCTGAGTATGCTGATACCAAATATGTGGGGGGGGAATTGTTTGGGCGCACAGCAGTGCTTGGAAAGGAAGTAATAACGTTTTGGAATGCAGACGTTGATGGGGGTCATGTTCCGTTTGCAGTGCCCCAGATGTGCCTAAACAGTGGAAAACCCCACAAGTGACCCCATTTTGGAAACTAGACCCCCTAAGGAACTTATCTAGATGTGTGGTGAGCACTTTGAACCCAAAGTGCTTCACAGAAATTTATAAACGCAGAGCCTGAAAATAAAATAATTTTTTTTCCTCAAAAATGATTTTTTTTAGCCAGCTATTTTTTATTTTCCCAAGGGTAACAAGAGAAATTGGAACCCCAAAATTGGTGGGCAATTTGTCCTGAGTGCGCTGATAATCCATATGTTGGGGTAAACCACTGTTTGGGCGCACGGCAGGGCTCGGAAGGGAGGGAGTGCCATTTGACTTTTTGAACGCCACGTCATGTTTGGAGGCCCCCTGATGTGCCTAAATAGTGGAAACCCCTCAATTCTAGCTCCAACCCTAACCCCAATACACCCCTAATCCCAACCCTAACCCTAATCCTAACCCTAATCCCAACCCTAATTCCAACCCTAATTGTAACCCTAACCCTAATTGTAGCCCTAACCCTAATTGTAACCCTAACCCTAATTGTAACCCTAACCCTAATTATAACCCTAACCCTAAGGCTGGGTTCATTTTGCGTTTTACCAGCCCGTTCAACACATAGCGTTGACGGGCTGGTAACGGTATAGCATAACGCGATCGCGTTATGCTATACCCGCTAGCGCAGAGGAATCAGCAGATGATTCATCTGTGCTAGCGGTGACAGAGCCCAGATGCTTCAGCCCGCATCTGAGGCTCTGTCACTGAATGATGGCACGTCGCGAATGCATGCCGCTTTACGGCATTCGTCGCGATGCGCCCTCAAATGGGGGTGAATGGCAGCATTAATGGACTGCGTTACACCGCGTTATACCGCGGTGTAACGCAGTCCGTCTAACGGACTGCCATAACGCAGTATGAACCTAGCCCAACCCTAACCCTAATTATAACCCTAACCCTAGCCCTAACAACCCTAGCCCTAGCCTTAACCCTAACCCTAACAGAAAAATGAAAAAAAATATAATTTCTATATTTTATTATATGTCCCTAACTAAGTGGGTGATAAAGGGGGGGGTTATGTACTGTTTTTTTATTTTGATCACTGTGATAGTTTATCACAGTGATCAAAATGTACTTTTATGAAAATGAATGAAACATTTTTTTGAATCTGCCGCCAGTGCGCCCGCCATTTTTTTTTACAGGAAGAAGACGCCGGGATCCTGGGGCCTGCGGGAGGACGGAGGACACCGGGAGGTATAGGGGGGCGATCGGGGGACCTGTGGACCCTAATTCTCTCCCCTCTGATGTGCGATCACATCAGAGGGGAGAGAAATCTTTTTTTTTTTTTTTTTGTGGTCGCCGTTATACTCAGTATAACGGCGATCGCGACACCGGTGTCGGTAACTACCGACCCGGAACATGTTCTCTGGGGTCTCGGCTACCCTCGGCAGCCAAGACCCCAGAGAAAATTGCCCACCCCCCCGGCAGATCGCGGCGGGCGCACTGAGCATGCGCCCGTCATTCAAGATGGCGGCGCCCACCGGAGGAGGCCGGTGGGCCCGCGGGCCACAAGGGTCACATTGGGGGACACAAGGGGGGGATCGGGGACCCTTTTTCTCTGTCCTATGATGTCCGATGACATCAGAGGACAGAGAAATTAAATGGCACATCAGATTTTTTTTTGTTGTTGTTGCGATCGCCATTGTAGGGTTAATAACGGCGATCGCAACATCGGGTCGGTAAAAACCGACCCGATTCATGTTCTCTGGGGTCTCGGCTACCCCGGTAGCCGAGACCCCGGAGAAAATGCGCCTCTGGGGGGCGCTATTCACTTTTTCCACAGCGCCGTTAATTAACGGCGCTGTGGTTTAAGTACCCTTAATGACCACCGTTAAAACGGGTTAAGTATAGCAATAAACACAGTTGAATCACCAGGGCCAGGAGTCCTGACCGTGTACCGCGTCTCCGAAGCAACTCACTTAATCAGCTTAAAAACAGAATGGTGAGCAATAATATTAAAACTTAACCTTTAATTTCTATTTATGAAATATATACATTACCATATACTAAAATCAATACCTCTGTATTCACATAAAACATGTATTGGACTAAGGAGCCACAGTGGTGGGCAGTAAGTCAATGAAGAAACCCAGACCCATTAGACTCTGCACATTTAGCTTAAATGACAGTGGTCATGAATATGTATGTGTGTCTAATGAGAAGTCCCTGTGGGTACAATGCCTTACAACACAAAGAACGAGAGGAAATAGGGATAGCAAATACTTGTAAATCTCTCACTGTTTCTTCATCCATGGGACAAATCGAGGATTATGTTCAGCCTGGACACCCATGTCTGCAAAGGGCAGAGTCATGGGCTGGCCCTGTTAGGCCCTATAGGACACATATTATCTCTGACTCCTCAATGACTCCTGCCCTTACCAGGGCAGTCCACGGCTCTCCCTCAGGTGGACTTGCCCTATATTCACCCTGCGTGCCTCCTGAAGCCTTTCTCGTGTGATAGGTCTTCAGGGGAGAGCTTATTCACGCTTATAAAAGATAGATGGGCCTTATGCCCACTGCATCGTAGCAACCCCATGAACTAACAGACTGATGAGGCCACATTCATGACCACTGTCATTTAAGCTAAATATGTGGAGTCTAATGGATCTGGATTTCTTCATTGACTTACTGCACACCACTGTGGCTCCGTAGTCTAATACTTGTTTTATGCGAATACAGAGGTATTCATTTTAGTATATGGTAATGTATATATTTTATAAATTAAAATGAAAGGTTAAGTTTTAATATTTTTGTTTTTAATATAAAACAAATGTTAACATCAGAGATATTTTTGCCAACACTCCAATTTTTACTTTTCCCCTACTAAGGGAGCTCCAAACACAAATGTTAGGTTATAGGAGTTTCTATTAGAGATGAGCAGATCGCTTTGTGCTCTAAGGCCATGGACAGGAGCTGCATAATTTACTGAGATTCACCGGCACGAAATTTGTTTCACTGGTCTGGTGCAATGTCATCTGCACAACGTGTGATGCAAAGGTGACATCTCGCCAATCCGGCTAATCATAAGCAAAGTCTGGGATTCTGGAGGGGCCCACACCATGAACTGGGGTTGTGCAAAGTAATTCACTTATCTCTAGTTTCTATATTTGCATATTAAAGAATTACATTATCAGTAGATCCCCAGGATACAATAAGCCTAATGAAAAAAAATGTGAAAGAAAAAAAATACAAGAAAAAAACATCAGTTAAATACAAGTAATCTCTTACCTTTAATAGCAGCCAAATATGCACGTAGCTGACTCTGTAGCCGGGTACCTTCTGACTGTAAAAATAGTAAGAACATTATTGTAGTGCATACAAATGGAACATAAAAAGCAGACATTGAAATATTAACAGTGAACAATACTGAACAGAATAAGTACCAGCTAGGGTACAATGAAAGAAGATGGCGAAAGGAGCGCAATTTAAAGCAATTGTTTGCCCCCTGATGGCCTCATTGAACCACAACTTTATTTTGGCAAACATTTACACATGTTTTAATGGGGGGAAAAACTAAATTGGAAATTCTGACAATTGGGTGTATATTCCGTCCAATGATTGCCTACTAGTGATGAGCGAACGTCCTCGGATAAGATGCTACCCGATCATGCTCGGGTGCTAACCGAGAGTCTTCAGCGTGCTCGGATAAGATGCTACCCAATCATGCTCGGGTGCTAACCGAGAGTCTTCAGCGTGCTCGGATAAGATGCTACCCGATCATGCTCGGGTGCTAACCGAGAGTCTAAGCGTGCTCGGATAAGATGCTACCCATCATGCTCGGGTGCTAACCGAGAGTCTAAAGCGTGCTCGGATAAGATGCTACCCAATCATGCTCGGGTGCTAACCGAGAGTCTTCAGCGTGCTCGGATAAGATGCTACCCGATCATGCTCGGGTGCTAACCGAGAGTCTTCAGCATGCTCGGATAAGATGCTACCCGATCATGCTCGGGTGCTAACCGAGAGTCTTCAGCGTGCTCGGATAAGATGCTACCCGATCATGCTCGGGTGCTAACCGAGAGTCTTCAGCGTGCTCGGATAATATGCTACCCGATCATGCTCGGGTGCTAACCGAGAGTCTTCAGCATGCTCGGATAAGATGCTACCCGATCATGCTCGGGTGCTAACCGAGAGTCTTCAGCGTGCTCGGATAAGATGCTACCCGATCATGCTCGGGTGCTAACCAAGAGTCTTCAGCGTGCTCGGATAAGATGCTACCCAATCATGCTCGGGTGCTAACCGAGAGTCTTCAGCGTGCTCGGATAAGATGCTACCCGATCATGCTCGGGTGCTAACCGAGAGTCTTCAGCGTGCTCGGATAAGATGCTACCCGATCATGCTCGGGTGCTAACCGAGAGTCTTCAGCGTGCTCGGATAATATGCTACCCCATCATGCTCGGGTGCTAACCGAGAGTCTTCAGCGTGCTCGGATAAGATGCTACCCGATCATGCTCGGGTGCTAACCGAGAGTCTTCAGCGTGCTCGGATAAGATGCTACCCGATCATGCTCGGGTGCTAACCGAGAGTCTTCAGCGTGCTCGGATAAGATGCTACCCCATCATGCTCGGGTGCTAACCGAGAGTCTTCAGCGTGCTCGGATAAGATGCTACCCAATCATGCTCGGATGCTAACCGAGAGTCTTCAGCGTGCTCGGATAATATGATCGAGTTGCCGCGCCTGCATGTCTCGCCGCTGTCTAACAGCCACAACACAAGCAGCCGCGGGGACTCAAACACATTTTTCGAGCACACCAAAGACACTCAGCACCCGAGCATGATCGGGTAGCATCTTATTCAAGCACGCTCGCTCATCACTAGTGCCTACATAAAGGTATTGTGTAAAACAGCCTTATACCCAGAAACAGCTCAATTCTTCTGCACGGATTGTAGCTGGTCTTGTAGCACATCCTCAATTAATTGGTAAAATACCAGCTGCAACCGACTTCCCAGTGATACGGCCAAGCACCGCTACGTTATCTAGATATATGATTTTTAGGCTTGTAAAACACCATAGATTTCATTAATTTTTCTTGTAGTGTTTCTTTTTTCTTCACATAGTTCTGAAATGTGTTGCTTTCAGATGTGTTTTCCCTTAAAAGGGAACCTGTCAGGTCATTTTTGACCACCATGCTAATACTATCCTGAAATAGGGCTTGGGCAGACCTTTCAGGATATGTCACTTTTAGCACCGCTTCGAGTTGTGCCAAAACTTCGGGACTTTTTAAAGCTTTTTATGCCAGAATTTTGATTTATCGGACCCACTATTAGTAAAGGGTTTAAAATTTCTCTATTGGTTATCAGCTAACACTTGATCAAAGTGGGGTTTTTTTACTACAAAAAAACAGCGGAACACACCATGATAAATGGCTAAAAAAAGCTGCATTTTTTCCATAAAGCTTTGTGCGTAAAGCTTCTTAATAAGACAGGTGTAGATAACATTTCTTTGGCTATGAATTAAATTTGTAACAAAAACATTGACACTTTTACAGTAAATATTCTCATCATGGGAGGAATTTCTACAGATAATGTGACTGTTTAAAAATCAAACTGAATCACGAGTATTATTACTGTAGATAGATTTTTATTTGTCCAAAATCTGCAGTATATCTGCAGTATAATATATATATATATATATATATTATTTTTTTTTGCCTAAAATACAAAGGAAATGGGTCATCTTTAACTTTACATGTTAGAGATCATTTCATTTTCAACTTGCTTAACTGTTCATGATAAAAGTAATTTTGACCATGGGTGCCTAAACTTTTACATGCCACTGTAGCTCTTGGCTTACACTAGAAGAAGCCTTTCCACTCAGAACATATAGAAGGAGACATGATATATGTAGACATTTTATGACACAGTTCCTTAATGTGCCAAGCGGTTAATGATGTTCACTCTGCTTATACGTACTATAAATGATGGGGGCACACTAACACTATTAATAATGAGGAGCCACTTTCATGGCCGTAATATTTGGAGGAACTCTACCAGCACATGTACTAATGTTGAGGAGCATCCTATCTCTTACGATCTGTAGCTTTCCTGTACTACACTGGATAATCCGGAACTGCTCTCACACAGACATGAATATACATTAACCAATGAGCGATTTTCTCTGCAGTGAAGAAAAGAGCTTTCCCTTTTCTGAGAAGGATGTGACACTCAGCGATTCAGGGGTGAGGTTCCTCCATGAGGGGGGTCTGGTCACTGAGGCAACTGGTAAGGTGGCAACACAGGCAATTAGGATTCTAGCGGAAAAGAGAGGGCATCGGGGGCAACAAGATGGTTGGTGGAGAGCAGGGGCATCAGGGGCAACAAGATGGTTGGAGAGGGGGCATCAGGGGCAACAAGATGGTTGGTGGTGAAGGGGGCATCAGGGGCAACGAGATGGTTGGTGAAGAGGGGGGTATCAGGGGCAACAAGATGGTTGGTGGAGAGGGGGGCATCAGGGGCAACAAGATGGTTGGTGGAGAGCAGTGGCATCAGGGGCAACAAGATGGTTGGAGAGGGGGGCATCAGGGGCAACAAGATGGTTGGTGGTGAAGGGGGCATCAGGGGCAACGAGATGGTTGGTGAAGAGGGGGGTATCAGGGGCAACGAGATGGTTGGTGGTGAAGGGGGCATCAGGGGCAACAAGATGGTTGGTGAAGAGGGGGGTATCTGGGGCAACAAGATGGTTGGTGGAGAGGGGGCATCAGGGGCAACAAGATGGTTGGTGGAGAGTTGGTGGAGGGGGGCATCAGGGGCAGCAAGATGGTTGGTGGAGAGGGGGACATCAGAGGCAACAAGATGGTTGGTGGAGAGGGGGGCATCAGGGGCAATGAGACCCTATGGAGAGGATAAGGTTGTCACACAAAAAAATGCTTAGAACTGTTGTGATTTGGTAGCTGAGGAGAGCAGGCAAAAACGGCAATACACCAGAGAGGTTGGAATCTACTGGATTGCAGTACCCTGACTAACCACCACAACTAAAGGCAGCCGTGGAGCGTTCCTACGTTGGTCCTAGACGCCTCGTCACAGCCTGAGAGGTTAACTACACCTAAAGATAGAAAGAGGAAAGCTATCTGCGCCGGAGCAGATCCCCAAAGAACATAGGAAGCCCCCAAACATGTTAATGGCGGTTAGACAAGAGGAAATACAGACACAGACAGAAAATAGTATGAGCAAACGTTGGGGCCCAATCTACCTGGACAGAAAAGGATAGGAAGGACACTTACTGCAATCCAAAAAACCCTAAAAAATACCAACTCTACTAATTGCAAAAACACCTGAGATCACACGACCTCTACCACCTAAATTAGTTCTCTGGTGTCACAAAACTAAGCCGCAGCCACAGAAAAAACTGGAAAAGGCAAATGAACAAATAACAGTGGCTCAGATAAACTGAGAGGAGCACAAGCCCCCGGAGGGGACCTGGCTGACCTCCACAGAAGTGCAGGGAACAATGCAAAAAGCAAGCACAAAAATAAAAGCAGAAAATATCTTATCTGATAGCAGAAGATGCAGACAAGACTCAGCAAGCTTCCAAGTGAACCAGGAACCACAGTTGAGACAAAAACAATTGATCACTGGCAACCATGATGGGAGGGAACCTCCCTTATATAAGACCAGTCTGTAACTCCTGATTGCCAATCCTCATTAAATGGTTCAGTACTGTTTGTAACCACCAGAGGGAGCTTCTGCTCAGAATTCATTTCTAACACATTCACAACAGTACCCCCCCTTGAGGAGGGATCACCGAACCCTCATTTGGGCAACCAGGTCGGTCAGGATGAGCTCTGTGATACGCACGATCAGTCTCCTAGCATGGATGTCCGAAGAAAACACCCAAGAATTGTCCTCCTGACCATAACCTCTCCACTTAACCAAATACTGGAGTTTCCGTCTAGAAAAACGAGAATCCAATATTTTCTCAACCACATACTCCAGATTGCCCTCAACCAAAACAGGGTCAGGAGGCGCAGCCATAGGAACCACTGGCTCGACAAACCTCTTCAATAAGGACTTGTGGAACACGTTATGGATCTTAAATGTCCCTGGAAGAAGTAAACGAAAGGAAACAGGATTAAGAATCTCCAAGATCTTATAAGGTCCAATGAACCTAGGCTTAAACTTAGGAGATGCAACTCTCATAGGGATATTTCTTGAGGACAACCAGACCAAGTCCCCCACTTCAAACCGAGGACCATCAGTCCTATTGTAATGTATGTAGTACAGTTCATATAGCGTCTTGTGCTTGGGTGCGATGAAAATACATGAGACACAGGTTTGATATAGAAAGTCTTGTATTACTTCATACAAGTTGGCAAAAATAGTCACACAGTTTGCAGACACAGAAGCAGGAGACACAGCAGGCCAGAGTAATCTAAGCTCAGCAATCACTCTCCACAACAGGTTCAGGATCTTCTTCTCTGTTACCGTAAGTCCATGCAAACGTGGGTCTTTCAAAGAGCAGGGTTCCAGAGTCCACAAGTGCTTCAGAGTTCCTCAGTAGGAATAGCTGGAATACAAGGTCCAAGGCTTTAGGAGTCAGGTCACAGGTTCACTGCAGGCTAGATTCTGAAGCACTGATTGCTCAGCTGTGGCTGCTTAAGAAGCAAAAGGAGAGAATCAGGGCGGGAACATGCAAGCTGGAAACTCCATTTTGACTGAGGGCAAGATAGCTGCAGCAAGACAGAAAGTAAAATGGCTGACGAACAAACTGAGTTTCAGGAACATGTACACAGAACCTTACATTACTCCCCCCTTAGGGACAACCTCCGGATGACCTCAGGCCAGGCTTGTGTGGGTACCTCTGATGAAACTGACGGAGCAAGCGAGGAGCATTAACGTTATTGACTGGTTCCCATGAGTTGTCCTCCACTGGGTAGCCCTGCCATTTAATCAGATATTGTAACTGATTTCTATACAACCTGGAATCTAAAATCCTTTCCACCACAAATTCTTCCTGACCATCGACTAGCACTGGGTCAGGGCAAGGAGAAGAACGTCCAGGAAACGTATTGGGTGTCGCAGCCTTTAGTAGGGATACATGAAAGACAGGGTGAATTCTCATAGTTCTGGGCAGTTGAAGACGACAAGCAACGGCACTTATAATTTTACTGATTTTATAGGGTCCAATGTACTTATGTCCCAACTTAGACGATGGAATCCTTAACTTAAGATTTCTGGTTGACAGCCAGACCAAGTCTCCTACCTTGAAAGCTGGTGCAGGTTTACGAAATTTATCTGCTGCTTTCTTGTACCTTTCCTGAGCCGATTCCAGATTCTCCTTTAGAAGATCCATATTCTTCTGTAAAGACGTGATTCTTTCAGCCACTGCTGGTAAAGGCGTTTCTATGGGAAATCGTGGTAGAATGTTAGGATGATAACCTAGATTAGAGTAAAAAGGAGACTGCTTAGTGGAGGCACTCTGAGAGTTGTTATACGAGAACTCAGCTAATGGAAGTAGATCCACCCAATCATCCTGTAGGTGGCAGATAAAGCAGCGGAGATACTGCTCCAGGGTTTGATTGGTTCGTTCGGTCTGTCCATTAGTCTGGGGATGAAAAGCAGAAGAAAGGTTTACTTTAATGTCCAATGCTGCACAGAAATTTTGCCAAAACCTAGAAGTGAATTGCACCCCTCGATCCGAAATAACCTCATCCGGTACTCCATGTAAGCGAAACACATCTTTAATCATCAAATCTGATGTCTGTTTTGCAGTGGGTAAGCCGACACAAGGGATAAAATGAGCTGCCTTTGTTAGACGGTCAACCACCACTAGAATGGTGTTCTTCCCTTGAGAGGTTGGTAACTCCACAATGAAGTCCATAGAAATGGATCCCCACGGGCGGGACGGGGTGGGAAGAGGCTGTAACAGACCAGTTGGTGAGGAGCGAGGTGTTTTGCATCTTGCACAGACTTCACATGAAGTGACATAGTTTAAAACATCCTTCCTGCAAGTGGGCCACCAAAAGAAACGAGAGAGAAATTCCTGTGTCTTTAGAATTCCTCTATGCCCAGCTATCTTGGAATCGTGAATGAGTTGCAATACTCTCAATCTGACTGTTTCAGGAATATACAGGCGTTGTCCCTGAATCCACACACCATTCTTAAAGACAAGACTTACGTCCCTTGGGGGTTGTGCCAAAAAGGAATCCGCATGGTATGCTTCCTTGATGTCCTTAAGTAGGTCTTGATTATGAATTACTCCTAGGAATCTAGAGTCAGGAAGAATAGTCTTAGGAGGAGTAATTGGACGTGTCTCTGCTGAGTAAATCCTAGAGAGTGCATCAGCCTTTCCATTGCGCGATCCTGGTCTATAAGAAATGATAAAATTAAATTGGTTTAAGAAAAGATTCCAGCGAGCCTGGCGAGGAGTCAGGCACTTAGCCGACCTGATAAACTCAAGGTTACGATGGTCTGTCAGGACGACTATTTGCTGTGCAGCTCCCTGAAGAAGGTGTCTCCATTCTTTGAAGGCGGCAATAATGGCCAACAACTCTCTATTGCCCACATCGTAGTTCCTCTCAGCCGAAGACAACTGCTGGGAAAAGAAGGCACAGGGATGCAAGACATTCTTCTCACCTGTTCTCTGAGAGAGTATAGCTCCAACGGCACAGTCTGAAGCATCCACCTCTATTATGAAGGCAAGCTCGGGGTTGGGATGTACTAGGATAGGTGCAGTGGTAAATTTATCTTTTAGACGGGAAAATGCTTCCTGGGCTTGGGGAGTCCAGGAGAACCTAGACTCTTTCCGGGTAAGTTGGGTGATAGGTGACACTACCTCAGAGAAATTTCTAATGAAACGTCTATAGAAGTTGGCAAACCCGATGAAGCGCTGTACCTCCTTCACATTTCTAGGACTTGGCAATCCTTGATGGCTTGGGTTTTGCTTCCATCCATACTAATTCCTTATGTAGACAGTACATACCCCAGAAATTGAATTTCGGTCCTATGGAATTCACACTTTTCAAGTTTGATGTAAAGATGATTTTGTCTTAGACGTTCCAAGACCATTCTCACATGTCCATGATGTTCCTCTGTGGAGTTAGAAAAAAATTAGAATATCATCCAAATAAATTACCACGAATGTATCTAGGAGATCCTGAAGATGTCATTCACCAAGTGTTGGAAAGTGGCTGGGGCGGTACTCAGACCAAAAGGCATAACTAGATATTCAAAGTGTCCATAGCGTGACCTGAATGCAGTCTTCCATTCATCCCCAGGTCTAATACGGACTAAGTTATAGGCCCCACGAAGATCTAGTTTAGAGAAAATTTTGGCATGTCGCACTCTCTCCAATAACTCAGGGATTAAAGGCAATGGATAACGGTTTCTAATAGTAACCTTATTGAGTTCCCTATAGTCTAGGCATGGTCTCAGAGATCCATCTTTCTTCTTTACAAAGAAGATGGGTGCACCTGCAGGAGATGAAGAGGGGCGTATGAAGCCCTTGGCTAGATTTTCGTCTATGTAATCCTTTAAAGCCTTTAGCTCGGGCCCCGCCAGGGGGTAGATCTTACCAAAAGGTATCTCTGCTCCAGGCAATAATTCAATTGGACAATCATATGGACGGTGAGGAGGAAGCTGGTCAGCGTTCTTCTTGTCACATAAATCCACATAGTCCTGGTATACAGCTGGTAGTTCAGGGACTGACATGGTTCCTTTAGGAACAGAGCAAGCTGAAACTTTTGGACTCATCTGTTTCTCTGGAAAGTGTAATTCCTTGGTCTCCAAGTTAATGGTAGGATTCTGAAACTGCAGCCATGGTAGCCCTAGAATAATGGGAAAGTGGGGAGAAGAGATAAGCATAAAGGACAGTTTCTCTTGATGATCTTTACCCATAAGAACCCTCAAAGGCTCTGTTTCCTGATCCACTGGTCCAGAGGTCAGCAGGGAGCCATCCAGTTTCCATCTGTACTGGAGTAGCCTTCTTCACTGAACGTATCCCCTGTTTCAGAGCAAAGGAGACATCCATAAAATTTCCACTTACCCCTGAGTCGATCATAGCAGAGCTAGACACCCAAGCTGAGTCAACCCAGAGTTTGATGGAAAGAAAGCAATGAGAATTTTTTTTCTTACAACTCAGCTGGGACACCGCTGAGGAAACTTGAAAAATGGCAGCGTTTACACAGTCAACGTCCTCAGAGGTAACGGAGTTTAAGTCCGAGAAATCAAGATCTGTTGCTGCAGATCTCTCTGGAGCCTGAGGCTCGGACCTGACAGATCCCCTCTCGCAACACTCACAATGAATGAGTGCTGCAGTAGTCTTACGAGAACGGCTGGGGCAGTTTATAATGAAGTGCCCTGACTTACCACAATAGAAACATAGATTCTCCTTAAAACGATGTTCCTTGCGTGCATCACTAACCCGTCGTTGTAAAGAGTCTACCTGCATGGGTTCAGGTTCAGGTTCCCGTGTAATCCTACTCAAAGGTTCCTTAGCTGGAGAGGAAGGTAGGAAAAGGTTAGTGCGATTGCTTTCGAACCATCTCTCTTGCCTGCGTTCAGTCAGACGAGTATCAATACGGATGCAGTAGTTAATAAAGTCACCTAACGCAGTGGGAGGGTCGGCACGAGCAAGTTCATCCTTAATCAGTGGAGATAACCCTTTTCGAAAAATAGATTTTTTGGCGGAACTGTCCCAGGTGGTATCAAGGGCCCATCTCCTGAAATCCAAGGCATATTCAGCTACCGAGTGCTTACCTTGGCGCAAAGCTAACATGGCTGCTTCAGCTGTTGCCACCTCGATTGGGGGCATCAAACACTGCCCCATGGCTGAAATAAAAGCATCAAGGTATTCAAACAATCATCCTCAGTCTCAATCAGAGGTTTGCCCACATCAAAGCCTTGTTGGTAGCAACATAATTATAGTAAGCACCCTTTGATCGTTCAGTGGGAAATTGGTGAAGCATGTGCAGAAAAAAAAGATTGCATTTATTAATAAATCCCCTGAATTTCCTCACGTTCACCGCCAAAACGAAAAGGGGGCACTTGGGAATCCCAAACTCGGGGCTACGGTAGGAGCCTGGACTCGCTCTTCTAGACCAATCCGGCTCGCAAATCTGGGAGTCGTCCAAAAAAATTCAAAATTTTGATATGAGGTCCCTTTGGCTTGAAAAACGGGTCTTTATATTTTGCAAATCTGCAAGGTTTTATCATCATCCGCAAAGTTTTTATGCGGGCCTCCATTTTCAGATCTTTTTTGAC
>JARQOD010000006.1:130541450-130611961 GCA_033576555.1 Oophaga sylvatica
CCAGAATATTAAAAGCAGAAAAAGTGTACTGTATCAGAAGATACCAGGTGTACATAGTGTTGTGGTAATTTTAAATCTCCGTATATATTTAGAGAGTAACACATAGACACTCACAGGCTCAGTATGGATTAGACCAGTATATAAAAAGCACAAAAAGGGTACTGTATCAGAAGCGCACAGCTGTATACAGTGTTGAAGTAATTTTAAATCTCCGTATATATTTCGAGAGTTACACACAGACGCTCTCAGGCTCAGTATGGATTAGATCAGAATATAAAAAGAAGAAAAAGGGTACTGTATCAGAAGCGTACAGCTGTATACAGTGTTGGGTTAATTTTAAATCTCTGTATATATTTCCGGAGTAACACACAGACGATAACTGGCTTAGTATGGATTAGACCAGGATACAAAAAGCAGAAAAAGGGTACTGTATCAGAAGATACCAGGTGTATGTAGTGTTGGGGTAATTTTAAATCTCCGTATATATTTCAGGAGTAACACACAGACGCTCACAGGCTCATTATGAATTAGACCAGAATATAAAAAGCAGAAAAAGGATACTGTATCAGAAGATACTAGGTGTATATAGTAAAGGGGAAAATTATAAATCTCCATATATATTTCCGGAGTCACACACAGACGCTCTCAGGCTCAGTATGGATTACACCAGAATATAAAAAGCAGAAAAAGGGTACTGTATCAGAAGCGTATAGCTGTATACAGTCTAGGGAAAATTGTAAATCTCTGTATATATTTCCGGAGTCACACACAGACGCTCTCAGGCTCAGTATGGATTAGACCAGAATATAAAAAGCAGAAAAAGGGCACTGTATCAGAAGCATACAGCTGTATACAGTGTTGGGTTAATTTTAAATCTCCGTATATATTTCCGGAGTAACACACAGACGCTCACTGGCTCAGTATGGATTAGACCAGGATATAAAAAGCAGAAAAAGGGTACTGTATCAGAAGATACCAGGTGTATGTAGTGTTGGGGTAATTTTAAATCTCCTTATATATTTCAGGAGTAACACACAGACGCTCACAGGCTCATTATGAATTAGACCAGAATATAAAAAGCAGAAAAAGGGTACTGTATCAGAAGATACCAGGTGTATATAGTATAGGGGAAAATTGTAAATCTCTGAAAATATTTCCGGAATCATACACAGATGCTCTCGGGCTCAGTATGGATTAGAACAGAATATAAAAAGCAGAAAAAGTGTACTGTATCAGAAGATACCAGGTGTATATAGTATAGGGGAAAATTGTAAATCTCCGTATATATTTCCGGAGTCACACCCAGACGCTCTCAGGCTCAGTATGGATTAGACCAGAATATAAAAAGCAGAAAAAGTGTAATGTATCAGAAGATACCAGGTGTATACAGTGTAGGGCTAATTGAAAATCTCCGTATATATTTCCGGAGTAACACACAGACTCTCTCAGGCTCATGGTGGATTAGACCCGAATACAAAAAAGCAGAAAAAGGGTAATGTATCAGAAGATACCAGGTGTATATAGTGTTGGGGTAATTTTAAATCTCCTTATATATTTCAGGAGTAACACACAGACGCTCACAGGCTCATTATGAATTAGACCAGAATATAAAAAGCAGAAAAAGGGTACTGTATCAGAAGCGTACAGCTGTACACAGTGTTGGGGTAATTTTAAATCTCCGTATATATTTCGAGAGTAACACAAAGACGCTCACAGGCTCAGTATGGATTAGACCAGAATATAAAAAGCAGAAAAAGGGTACTGTATCAGAAGATACCAGGTGTATATAGTGTTGGGGTAATTTTAAATCTCCGTTTATATTTCCGGAGTCAGACACAGACGCTCACAGGCTCAGTATGGATTACATCAGAATATAAAAAGCAGAAAAAGTGTAATGTATCAGAAGCGTACAGCTGTATACAGTCAAGGGATAATTGTAAATCTCCGTATATATTTACGGAGTCACACACAGACGCTCACAGGCTCAGTATGGGTTAGACCAGAATATAAAAACCATAAAAAGGGTACTGTATTAGAAGATACCAGGTGTATATAGTGTTGGGGTAATTTTAAATCTCTGTATATATTTCCTGAGTCAGACACAGACGCTCACAGGCTCAGTATGGATTACACCAGAATATAAAAAGCAGAAAAAGGATAATGTATCAGAAGCGTACAGCTGTATACAGTCTAGGGATAATTGTAAGTCTCCGTATATAGTTCCGGAGTCAGACACAGACTCTCACAGGCTCTGTATGGATTACACCAGAATATAAAAAACAGAAAAAGGGTAATGTATCAGAAGCGTATAGCTGTATACAGTCTAGGGATAATTGTAAATCTCCGTATATATTTCCGGAATCAGACACAGACTCTCACAGGCACAGTATGGATTAGACCAGAATATAAAAAGCAGAAAAAGGGTACTGTATCAGAAGATACCAGGTGTATATAGTATAGGGGAAAATTGTACATCTCCGTAAATATTTCCGGAGTCATACACAGACGCTCTCGGGCTCAGTATGTATTAGACCAGAATATAAAAAGAAGAAAAAGTGTACTGTATCAGAAGATACCAGGTGTACATAGTGTTGTGGTAATTTTAAATCTCCGTATATATTTAGAGAGTAACACATAGACACTCACAGGCTCAGTATGGATTAGACCAGAATATAAAAAGCACAAAAAGGGTACTGTATCAGAAGATACCAGGTGTATATAGTATAGGGGAAAATTGTACATCTCCGTAAATATTTCCGGAGTCATACACAGACGATCTCGGGCTCAGTATGTATTAGACCAGAATATAAAAAGCAGAAAAAGTGTACTGTATCAGAAGATACCAGGTGTACATAGTGTTGTGGTAATTTTAAATCTCCGTATAAATTTAGAGAGTAACACACAGACGCTCACAGGCTCAGTATGGATTAGACCAGAATATAAAAAGCACAAAAAGGGTACTGTATCAGAAGCGCACAGCTGTATACAGTGTTGAAGTAATTTTAAATCTCCGTATATATTTCGAGAGTTACACACAGACGCTCTCAGGCTCAGTATGGATTAGACCAGAATATAAAAAGCAGAAAAAGGGTACTGTATCAGAAGCGTACAGCTGTATACAGTGTTGGGTTAATTTTAAATCTCTGTATATATTTCCGGAGTAACACACAGACGATAACTGGCATAGTATGGATTAGACCAGGATACAAAAAGCAGAAAAAGGGTACTGTATCAGAAGATACCAGGTGTATATAGTGTTGGGGTAATTTTAAATCTCCGTATATATTTTAGGAGTAACACACAGACGCTCACAGGCTCATTATGAATTAGACCAGAATATAAAAAGCAGAAAAAAGGGTACTGTATCAGAAGATACTAGGTGTATATAGTAAAGGGGAAAATTATAAATCTCCATATATATTTCCGGAGTCACACACAGACGCTATCAGGCTCAGTATGGATTACACCAGAATATAAAAAAGCAGAAAAAGGGTAATGTATCAGAAGAGTATAGCTGTATACAGTCTAGGGAAAATTGTAAATCTCTGTATATATTTCCGGAGTCACACACAGACGCTCTCAGGCTCAGTATGGATTAGACCAGAATATAAAAAGCAGAAAAAGGGTACTGTATCAGAAGCATACAGCTGTATACAGTGTTGGGTTAATTTTAAATCTCCGTATATATTTCCGGAGTAACACACAGACGCTCACTGGCTCAGTGTGGATTAGACCAGGATATAAAAAGCAGAAAAAGGGTACTGTATCAGAAGATACCAGGTGTATGTAGTGTTGGGGTAATTTTAAATCTCCTTATATATTTCAGGAGTAACACACAGACGCTCACAGGCTCATTATGAATTAGACCAGAATATAAAAAGCAGAAAAAGGGTACTGTATCAGAAGATACCAGGTGTATATAGTATAGGGGAAAATTGTAAATCTCTGAAAATATGTCCGGAATCATACACAGATGCTCTCGGGCTCAGTATGGATTAGAACAGAATATAAAAAGCAGAAAAAGTGTACTGTATCAGAAGATACCAGGTGTATATAGTATAGGGGAAAATTGTAAATCTCCGTATATATTTCCGGAGTCACACCCAGACGCTCTCAAGCTCAGTAGATTAGACCAGAATATAAAAAGCAGAAAAAGTGTAATGTATCAGAAGATACCAGGTGTATACAGTGTAGGGCTAATTGTAAATCTCCGTATATATTTCCGGAGTCAGACACAGACTCTCTCAGGCTCATGGTGGATTAGACCCGAATACAAAAAGCAAAAAAAGGGTAATGTATCAGAAGCGTACAGCTGTATACAGTCTAGGGGTAATTGTAAATCTCCACATATATTTCCGGAGTCAGACACAGATGCTCACAGGCTCAGTATGAATTAGACAAGAATATAAAAAGCAGAAAAAGGGTACTGTATCAGAAGATACTAGGTGTATACAGTGCAGGGTAATTGTAAATCTCCGTATATATTTCCGGAGTCAGACACAGATGCTCACAGGCTCAGTGTGGATTAGACCAGAATATAAAAAGCAGAAAAAGGGTACTCTATCACAAGCGTACAGCTGTATACAGTCTAGGGGTAATTGTAAATCTCCATATATATTCCCGGAGTAACACACAGATAGTCAGCATGTATTTGTCAGTGATACCAGCCGGTACGCGGAAGTGTGTGACGAGCGTACAGCTCTATACGGTGTGTGAAAAAATGAACGCTCGGTAACTGTGCAAAAGAAAAGAATAAAAGTATTAGTGCTGTGTAAAAAGCAGTCTGCACCGCAGTGTACACAAAGCAATACAGCTAGCAGGCAGCTGCACACAAGAAAATCCTCCCCTGTCACTGGCAGGCAGCCTAATAACCAGCGCTGCTGCACACAAGAAAATTTCCCCTGTCACTGCACACTAACTGTACAGCACAATTCAGCACAAGCACATAAGAACTTCTGTTACCAGCCCTAACTCTCTCCCTACTGATTAACAGCGTCAGCAACCTCTCCCTACTGTTAAGGTCGGCAGAAGTAAAATGGTGGTCGGCGGTAAGGGCTTTTATAGACACTATGACGCCCCCCAAAGTAAGCCAATCACTGCAATGCCCTTCTCTAAGATGGTGGTGGCCGCTGCCCATGTCATCTCGTTGCCCACAGTGTACGTCTTTGCTCATTGGCTGAGAAAAGGTGCCTGCAAGCATTATGGGAAAACCGACTTTGGCGCTCGGGTCGACGACCGAATGGCCGACTTCACGCTATGGTCGGGTTTTGCTCAGCGAAACCCGACTTTGGCGAAAGTCGGCGACTTTTGAATCTGACCGACCTGTTTCGCTCAACTCTAGTATTCATCCATCAGGACTATTTTATACATTATTAATGGTGTTCTAGTTTTTATCAAATTTAATATATAATTTTCTTGAATATTTTTTTCTTGCCTTTGGAATTAATTTCTGTGCAGAATTCAGAATTATTGGAGCTAATCCACATGTGGATCCCCTGTCACATCCACTTCAGAAATCCAAGTTTAAAAGGATCCTGTCAGGAGCTTTAGGGTCATCAAACTAATTTCCTTGCTGGGTAGGGTAGAAAAAGTGAAGTTCAAACATACCTTTCTGGAAGAAAATTATTGTTGTCATTGCTGAGAAAATCAATCTTTATGTAAATGAGTTTGCAAGTGCACCGAGAGGGCGCCAATCCCTGGCTAGAGCAATGATCCTCCACATTAATCCTCATCGAAAACAGAGCAGATGAGAAGAGATTCAAGCACACGGAAGTGGCGCTAAGCAAGTAATAAGAGATAACATTGATACCAAACTCAGGGCACGTCCAACCTGATTTACATAAATATTGAAAGTTGAATTTCTCAGCACTAGAATATCTATTTGCCGTCAGGATGGCATATTTAAACTTGCTCTTTACCAAAAATGTACTGTAAAAAAAAAACCTAAACAAACAGTGGAATCCTGAGTATGAATGAGCAATGCCGCAGAATGCAACGTAGATGATGGAGAGCAATGCAATAAGCCTACCTTCTATTATTTAATCAAACCATTCTGCACAAAATAAGGCATTCCAATGAAATAACAAGGGTTAGATTGCTTGCCAATTTATAGTTTTATTAGACAGAGAAGGAAAGAGAAAAGAAGGAAAGAGAGAAAGTGTAGGAGAGTGAAAGAGAAGGAAAGAGGAAGAGAAGGAAAGAGAGGCAGAGAAGGACAGAGAGAAAGAGAAGGAAAGAGGAAGAGAAGGAAAGAGAGGCAGAGAAGGACAGAGAGAAAGAGGAAGAGAAGGAAAGAGAGGCAGAGAAGGACAGAGAGAAAGAGAAGGAAAGAGGAAGAGAATGAAAGAGGAAGAGAAGGAAAGAGAGGCAGAGAAGGACAGAGCGAAAGAGAAGGAAAGATGAAGAGAAGGAAAGAGGAAGAGAAGGGAAGAGAGGCAGAGAAGGAAAGAGGAAGAGAAGGAAAGAGGGGCAGAGAAGGACAGAGAGAAAGAGAAGGAAAGAGGAAGAGAAGGAAAGAGGAAGAGAAGGAAAGAGAGGCAGAGAAGGAAAGAGGAAGAAAAGGAAAGAGGGGCAGAGAAGGACAGAGAGAAAGAGATTGAAAGAGGAAGAGAAGGAAAGAGGCAGAAAAGGACAGAGGGAAAGAGAAGGAAATATGAAGAAAAGGAAAGAAAGGCAGAAAAAGACAAAAAGGGTAGGTTAGAGAGAAAGAGAAGTAGAGAGAGGATAGAGAGAAAGAAAAGAGGGAAAACAAGGAAACGGAGAAAGTGAAGGAAAGAGAAAGAGAAGAGAAGGAAAGAGAAAGAAGAAGGAAAAAGAATTAGAGAGAGAAGGAAAGAGAAAAAGAAACTAAGATAGACAATTAGTTATCTAATTATCAATTTAAAAAAGAACTTAACCCAGCTAATTGTATTAACAGTAATTACAGATATTTATCACCAAGTTTCACAACACGATACACAGATTTTTCTATTCACGCATAAACCATTCCAGCTGACATTGCAATTACATGAGGTGAAAGTCATGAAAACACTGCTCTAATCTCTGACAAATAAACATTGCAGATATAGCAATTAATATGGATTTCTTTGCTGCAAAAATGACATTGCTTTAGTTGCACATGGAATAATTGTAGCTCAGCTACATCTGAAGCCTACTGGTAAAACAGCATGTGGGAATCCATGTTTGATTGAAATGCTAAACACATCAGCGATTAACTTCTTTCTACAATACACTTTAGAGAACGGCTGTCTTATCAGAAAGGGAATGTTCTTGCTGACATTATGCAGCATTATTAAAATTATTGTTGTATGCACACTAAATTGCATGATATATGAATTAAATTCGATCTTTATCAGAAGCTTATTAGTCTCCAGCTACTGCAGTAAAGCCAATAAGTGATTCTATTACCATAAAAACTATCAGTGAATCTACAGAGCTGCTACATCTAACAAAGCTTTCCTACATCTGCATAGGAGTAAATAAAGTATGAGTAAAGAACGGGGTACCTTTAACGATATGTCGAGGTGTGTAACACAAGTTAAATGGCCCCTGTTGTTTCAACAAACTTTATATAAATCAATACTGTAAGTAGATGTAAAAAAGTTGTAATATATTTAATGAAGAAATATACATCTATCTCCACTTATGAGTCACTTCTTCTCCTCTACCGCTCATAAATACACATGAAATGTGACTGGTTGAAGATAAGATGGATTGTCAGCTCACCTAGGGATCAGATAACAGCTGACTATTGAAGTTTATGGGATGGGGATGAAGAAGAGAAATGCTATGGTCCAAGTGAAACTACCGTAAATAAAATCAATGTGAACAAGGCCCTGGGCCCCGATGTGCTGCATTCAAGAGATTTTAACCAAATCAGTTCAGTTACTGCTGTATCCCTGTATGTAATCTATAGAGACTCTCTAGTTACTGGCAATGTGCCAAGAGACTGGCGCAAAGCTAACGTGGTGCCCATTTTTAAAAAAGCCCGAGGTCTTTCCTGTGTAATAGACCAAAATGCTCAAAGGGTTTGTAAGGGATTAGTATGTGATAGAAAATAATATTATATGTGACAGCCAGCATGGTTTTACTAAGGACAGAAGTTCACAAACTAACCTAATTAATTATTATTAAGAAGTGACAATAAATCTGGACAAAGTGGTAGCTGGGGATACAATGATTTTGAAGTTTGCAAATGTGTTTGACACTGTCCCACATAGTCCCTTAATGACACAACTAATTTTGGTTTAGGAAGTAAGGATTGTAATTGGACCAGAATCTGGCTCAAAGACTGTGTCCAGAGAGTTGTGGTGAATAACTACTACTCTGAATGGTCTCGGGTATAATGGGTGTACCTCAAGGTTCAGTGTTGGATCTGCTATTATTTAACTTATTAATGATATAGATGATGGAATTAATTTGTAGATTGTAAGCTCTCACGAGCAGGGTCGTCTTATTTTGCTTTAATTACTGTATTGTTAACGTTGTTACTTATGACTTGTGTTTTGAAACTGTTAAACTGTAAAGCGCTGCGGAATATGATGGCGCTATATAAATAAAGATTATTATTAATATTATTTATTGTTGTTTCTATTTCTGCTGATGACACCAAGCTATATTCTATAGTGCAGTATAAGGAAAGTATTCATAAGCTACGGCTGACTTGGACAAACTGAGTATTGGGGCATCCACATAGCAGATGAAGACAGTGTGGATAAAATGTAAAGCTATGTATATGGGCGCTACTAAAATGTGGGAATCATATATCAGTGGGGAGTAAAACTAGGAGAGTCACTTGTAGAGAAGGATCTGGGTGTAATTGTAGATTGCAGGTTAAATAACAGCATGCAATGTCAATCAGCAGCTTCTAAGGCCAGCAGAATATTGTCATATATTAAACAAACTTTAACCTACAATAGAATAAATATATCCCAGCATAAAGATATGTATGAAGGTGCAATTATCAGCACTACCCAAGCAGACAAAACTAAATAGTACCAAGAAAAAACAACTTTGGGTAATATAAAATAAATATAACAAGGTTAATTATCAAATCCGTGATTTTACTAAAGGCACCACATGATAGACCGGATAAAAAACATAAATGTACAAGACAAGATTAAAAATGACATTAAGAGCATAAAAAGAAGAGGCAGAGAAGCATCAGCAGCATAGACCAAAGTATAGTACCAGGTGAAAAATGAATAAGTGAATACAAAAAGTGCAAGTGCACAAGAAAAGCGACTCAGGCAATAATAGTAATCAATCATGAAAATGTCACAGTTTGGAACTAGTAAGTAGAAGTAACACTGAGTTACCGAACCAACATTAACAAGCAACATATCAAAAGGCAAGAGTATAGGACCTGAACAGGTGAAAGAGGAGTTTCTAACCCGGTTTCGTGCTGTGGATGCTGCTGCCTCTGCCCCTCCGTCCAACGTGCGTTTCACACGAGCTTCCTCAGGGAGTGAGCAGGATATTGTGATATATTAAAAGAAGACTGGACTAGCGGGTCAGACATAATACTACCACTTTATCACTTTACACCATCTTGAATATGCAGCTCAAATCTGGGCACCAGTTCATAGAAAGGATGCCCTAGGGTTAGAAACTACACAAACAAAAATCCTCTCCCCTGGCAGGGACGCCAGATCACTCATGGCTGCGGCTCTCGTCCCACACTTCCTCGTTCCTCTGCAGCTGCTGCCTGGGGCCCACATACTGTGCTTAGGACGCGTGCGGTCCTTCCTTCTTGAAAGGGCCGCACGCCATCCCAAAGTGTCCCCAGCCAATGAATGAGAGACACTTACTATTTAAAGGGAAACTGTCAGCAGGATTGTGAATAGTAATCTACACACAGTGTCAGGTCTGCGCCATTATACTGATTAAAATGATACCTTAGTTGATAAAATCCGTCTTGTGGTTGTTGTTCAATCTTTATTTTCAGTTTTGAGTTAATGAATAGCTATCAGATCACTTCTATATACACCGATAGCTGCTACTGCACAGGAGGGCGCCATTTTCAAATGGATTTTTTTTAATTTCATGATAACCTCAACCATAATAATCATATGCACATTACACATGTGATTATGCTGCATCTGCCTGCACAAGGACTTTTTTTCATTATGTATATATAATATTCATTATGTATACTAGGGGGCAGGTCAGTGAGGGATCAGTAACCTGTCAGCAGTCTGCATTATGAATACCTAATCAGAGCAGCACATGAAGAACCCCCCATAACCCCGCCTTAGGGCACGATAATCTCATCAACTAAAAACTGAAAATAAAGATTAAACAACAACCACAAGACAGATTTAATCAACCAAGGTATCATTTTAACCAGTATAACGGCGCCAACCTGACACTGTCTATAGGTTACTGTGCACAACCCTGCTGACAGGTTCCCTTTAAGGTACCTCCACCTGCATAAAGGTGCCTGTGAAACATTGTTAGTTTGTTCCCAACATGCTTGCTAGTTCTTAGGTCCCTATCCATTAGTTTCCGTTAGTTTCGCTAGTGTCTGTCCGTCTCTGTATTTCAGACGGACCCGTCTGCATCTGCTGTGCCAGTCTGGATATCAGCCAGACCCGCCTGCACCTGCCGTGCCAATCTGTATTTCAGCAGGACCCGCTTGAACCTGCTGTGCCAATCTGTATATCAGCCAGATCCATCTGCACCAGCCAGTGCCTTTCTTTAGACCAGCTGTTCCCATCTGCATCTGTGGTTCCTGTTGTGCTTGCCTGTATTAACTGTATTCTCCTACTGAGCCTTTCCAGCTACCTGTCCCCTGGGGGTCAGCTGCAGTGTATCGAAGGTCTGCCCTAGTGACCACTTTTTCTTGTGGCTGTAAAAATTGGACTTAGGCCTCACCAAGTTATTTATGATTTGGTGTTTACTGTCCTGGAGTAGCACCAGGTGTCCATCGGGAGCCAAGCCTAACCCCACCATCAGGGGCTCTAGTGAAGAGTCAGGTGCTCACATAGTTACGCCCCTCCAGGTTCTCCTTGGATCACGGCACAGTGGTTCCACCACTCCCGTTACATACGGGACATGGAGAATAAAAGTTAGGGGAAACATTCAAAGAGTTACACTTATTTAGTCTTGAGAAGAGATGTCTAAGGGGGACATGATTAACTTGTAGAAGTACATAAACGATGCATAAAAAAACAAAAAGCTGTTTCATGTAAACCCCCCCAAAGACAAGGGCCACTCCCTCCACCCGAAGAATAAAATGGTCAATCACTATAGGAAACAAAGTTTCTTTAACATAAGAACCATTCATCTGTGGAATAGTCTACCTCAATGACTTGGATGCTTTTTTTAGAAGAAAATAGTATGAATGCTTATGTAAATCTGTGAGTTGTTTCCTGTCATGTTCAGTCCAGTGGATCGACACTTGGGCTCAGGATGGAAATATTAGTTCTTTTGGAGCAGACTCGATCATGTATTATGGTTGTGCATGTGCCCCTTTCCCTTTGTCCTTTCCTATCCCTTGGTTTAGCTTGATTAACTTTTGTCTTTTTCAACCATACTAAATGGAACCTGTCACAATGAAATTCAGTCTAATCTGCAGGCACCATGTTATAGAGCAGGGGAGCAGGGCTGATTGATATTTACTGTAGTTTTGTGAGATGCCATTCAGTATAACCTGTGTTTTATTCATTTACAGTTCTGCTCTTTTTGGGATTTTCGGTCATATCAGTGGTTGACAGCTATCTCAATAAGCACACTAATACAAAGAAAGCTGTCAATCACTGATAGGACCGCCCACTGGACCAAAAATCCCAGGAAGAGCAGGGTTTAAATTAAAACACAGGTATACTGAATTTTTACTCACAAAACTATATATCAGTCTGATTAGGTTCCCTTGCTCTATAACATGCTGACTGCAGAGTAAAGTGAATTTTCACAATGATGGGTTCCTTTTAACTATGAAACTAAGAGAGAAGCAAAGAGATGGGCTGCAGCTTTCTAGTAAGTGTAGTACCTCGGCCCAGAGTTGCTCAATATTGCTATACAGTATAATATGCTTCATGCCGCTGTAACTTCTAAACGGGAAGTTGCTCATATCTACTTTCATTGGGTACAGTCAACACTAGTGTAGATAGTCTTCACGCACTAGCTCAGAAACAACTGAAAATTATTGATGTAGAGGAGGGAACTGGTGAAAAATATAATATAAAAGTAGTATAATAGCCAGAAATAAGGATGGTCCACATGTACATACATGACACGTTATTCTGAAAAGCCACCAGCTATAACAGATGTGCTATAAAGTTTATGGAAGCTATATCAGAAGAAACACTAGAGGTGAGTTGTTCCTTTGCAAATAATAAAAAATTATTAAAGTGGTGGAGTAACATAAGGTACAGAACATCAAATACTGAATATAAAACAAGCTCACAGAGCCAGTGGAATACATGGTTGAGTAGGGGACCAAGAAAAAAGTCCAAAGTGGGCCCTCTTTAGGGGGCAACCTTTGTTTCTTTCCCCACCCATGCCCTTTAGATGATTGTATATTGCTTTTTAGTACCGTATTTGCATGATCTACCCTCATCATACATACATGGTACAAACTTTACAGTAGTTACTATTAGGGATTATAGTAGTGATTGTCATGAGAGACCATAAACAAACCACAGCACTGGGCAGAGGCCTACTGCCACAGCTCCTGTGCATTCCCCAAGATGTGACAAGCTGTCTATGTATAAAGGCCGAAATGCTACAGTACATCCTATACACTCTCATGAGAAAAATAGTGGCTAGCAGCTCTATCTAGTAGGAATAAATGATACAAAAAATATCATTATTTGCTTTATTCAATACCGACGTTTCTCGTTTGCTCTTATTTGCTGTATTTTATTGTTGTTTGTATTTTCATTCATAAAAAGAGGGTCTATGCTGATAGTAACGGATTGCATCTATCTGTTACATATCTACTGATGCTTACAGCAATAGACACATCTTACCTCTTGTCTTTTGAAGTTCTGCACATATTCCTCAAACTGCACATCTTTTGTTTCATCTGCTTTTCCAAGTTTTTGAAGAACCTGAAAAGAGAAAACGAGAAGAAAAATTTAAAAACACACAATCATAAACTTGAGATCAAATGATATTACCTCTGGCAAAAATTCATATCTAATGTGCAAAAGATAAGAAAATATTAGACTGTGGTTTATTAAAGAGGTGATACCACAAAGTAAATGTATCCCTTATATACAGGTTAGGTGATTACTATATGATTGCAGAAATGCTCTTTGCAGCGTTCAGCTATATCTATCATCCCCATAAATCTCAAGCTCCATTCACACTTGTCTTCTCCACTGTCCTAAAGCTTTGGATCCCTGTTCTAGTGATTATTTGGGGTCCCGCTGATAAGGCAACCAGCAACTGGACATTTATTACCTATCCTGTACATAAGTGAGAAATATCCATTGTGGAACAATCTCTTTAATAAGTTCTTAGTGCGCCCATAATAAGTTACCATACTGCTGAAGCAACACCATTATTGTAACCTGCCAACATAATATATGGCTTGGAGCACACAAAATCACAGACATTTTATGTCTATAGAAATAGTCAATAATAAATAGTATAAATCGTTGTTCATATCATGTTCACATCTCCATCACAGATTCCATCAAAAATCCTTGACAAAAAAGCCCTTCTGCATTCTGCATTATTTTTGTCTGTAATA
The DNA here is from genome assembly GCA_033576555.1 of Oophaga sylvatica. NCBI lineage: Eukaryota > Metazoa > Chordata > Amphibia > Anura > Dendrobatidae > Oophaga > Oophaga sylvatica. Next base: position 130,555,153 of record JARQOD010000006.1, read on the forward strand.
ATAGATATCAAATGAACCCCATGATTATCAATAGTGATTGTTAGGTGCTCTTGGGGTACATCATGTGTTCGATTTGGCATTTCCCACATCAAGATAGTCACGAAGTGGTGACATTAACTACCGGTACATCTTGGATTTTAAATGCAGAATCAATGATTTCCACCTCAAAGCATCTGTTCATGACATGCCACCCAAACATCTATCTGTTCATGACATGCCACCAAAAGTCATGACTGGATGGCTTTGGGGTGGCATTACCCCTCATCTTCCAAAGTACAAAGTATGTCCGAGGTTAGATGGGAATATGAAAAATCGTTCAAATTTCCTCCAAATTTTCATGTACTGTATGTGACATACGTGTCAGTCTGAGCGCTATTCATGTACCATCCGTTTTTATACGTCACCATTTTAAAATGTACATAATCATATACAGTTGTGCTCAAAAGTTTACATACCCTGGCAGAATTTTTGCTTTCTTGGCCTTTTTTCAGAGAATATGGATGATAACTCCAAAACTTTTTCTCCACTCATGGTTAGTGGTTGGTTAAAGCCATTTATTGTCAAACTACTGTGTCTTCTCTTTTTAAATCATAATGACAACCCAAAACATGATGAGACGCTGAGACACTCTGCAGAAGCCAGAGCAGCAGGGAATGAGGAGAGGCAAGTATTTGTGTGTCTGTGTGTGTGTCTGCTGCACGATACTGTGTGTGGGGGACTGTACTATACTGTGTGACTGTGTGTGGGGGCTGCATTATACTGTGTGTGTGGGGGGACTGTACTATACTGTGTTGTGCGCGTCTGCTGCACTATACTGTGTGTGGGGGACTGCACTATACTGTGTGTGGGGGCTGCACTATACTGTGTGTGATTGTGGGGGGGCTGAATTATACTGTGTGGGGGCTGTTTTATACTCTGAGGGGCTGCATTATGATCTATGAAGGGACTACATCATACTCTATGAGGGCAGCTGCAGTATACTCTGAGGGGGGCTGCAGTATACACAAACCCCACAAATACACACTTTAACTTTCCCCTGAGGAAGCCATGCTCCTAGGTCGCAATACGCATGGGGTTCCCCTCCCCCTTACCAATATGCTAGCTGCAGGTCTCATTTTTGTCATGATCTTTTAATGAGGTGTTTTGCCTCTCCAGTGGTGACTCATACCTCTTGGCTAAATATTGTTTATTTTTTATGGTGTTAACAATTATTTGTAGCTCCTATTTTCATTTTGATTAGGGCATTCATCTTTGCATATTTTTATCTGATTATTATCACCTACTTATCTTGCCTCATTAAGGCACACATCTTTGCATGTTTCTGGTATATTTATTATCTGCCATACAATCTTTTATTGCTCATAGGACAAAATATCTCATTTAAAGTGGTTATCTGCATCTTTCAGATAGGTGTCTTTACCAATTTGTGTGCTCATACTCAGATAATTTTTTTATGTGCTCATTGGAGGTTTTGATACTTACCTGTTGTTTATTGTTGTTGAAACATTCTTGTATGCATCACTAATTCAGGCTTGGTCATCTATTCTGCTACAGTGGGTCATGCCCACCGGTTAACACTTACTTCATCCAAGAGATATAAATGTCTGATTTGATATTATTGTGGGTTATGTTCACCAGTTGATGCTCATCTCATTTGATTCACAATTTGCAAGTATTGAACATCAGGTGTTAATATGTTTATATTTGATTATTAACTGCATTCTTCTGCTAGCATGGTGGAGGAGGTTAACTGTTGGTTCCTACACGGACCTTTAGTGGTTTCATGTGGCCATTTTTTGGCCTTTTTAACTGTTTTTATGAAATGTCTTCGTTGTGTGTTTTTGGCACAAATACAATGTATTAGTAATATTTGTTTTGTCATTTTTTGGGTGATCATGACCAACGCACTACTTTTTATCTTTTCTAATTGCAGTATACTCTGAGGGGGCTGCAGTATACTCTATCAAGGACCATGGGAGTGCATTGTACTATATACTATATGGGACCTGCATTATACTGCATCAAAGATTATCTGTACCAATCATTCTTCCTCAGCCGGAATAAGGGTAGGTGCACACGGTCAGTAAACGATGCGGGTATTTAGGCAGCGTACAGATGTTACAGCATAGTGAATGGGATTTCAAGAAATCCCTTGCCCACTATGTGTGCACAGACACCCATGGAGACGGAGATGCGATGCATCTCTCCAGACCACAACATGTCTATTTATCTTGCGGAGACGCGAGCCTCAGCAAGATAAATTTCATCCGTACAATGTATTGGACGCAGTGAATCCGCACGGTTCAATGAACTCATGCGGATTCACCTGCGTTCAAAAGACGCCAGCGCTTTGGACGCAGCGGACATGTGCTGCGTCCAAAGCGCTGCCAATTACTGAACGTGTGCACATTGTCTAAAGAGGCTGAGAAATAAGCGTCGAACGACTTCTATATTGTCGATCGCGCTCATTTAGAGGCCTGAACGAAGCGCTTGTAAGTACAACAGAAATGTTTCTGTGTGGTGGTGCAATACGTGAGCATTTGGGGCCCCACTTTATACTTTTGCCCAGGGCCTCACTTTGTCTAAAACCAGCCCTGGGTGCCAAAGTTAGTTTCTAAAGAAGTTTGGAGGCCGAAATCCGACATCTAAACCGTATAGTGAAGCCTTCTTTGATGACAGATTCATCTCCACAGAACGGTGGCCACCAAGATCGCTTGGTTTAACCCCACCGGATTTTTTTTGCTTTGGGGCCATTTTAAAGGTCGGGTGTACAGTAACAAACCATGAACATAACAGGCACTCCGAGAGAACATATAATGAGAAATTCAGGCTATGACCCTAAACGTCCTACGGAATACATTCAATAATATGGAACGGCATGTACAGGTGCTTGGATGTGAACGTGGACATTTTCAACACCTACTTTAAAACATCATGAACCATGTTATGTACTGTCCAAATTTCAGTACAATAGCTTGTCTATTTTAGAAGTCACAGCAATTTTTCCTCTACATGAGCATCATGGCCTTTGGGGTCACTAAATGTCATTACCGTATATTGGAAACATGGAAGACTATAGATGTGCAGGCAAGGAGGGGAAGTGGAATGAGAAAGAATTAGTAAGGTGATCCTCAATATTATAGTGCAGGTGTCAGGAACCTTTTTGGCTGAGAGAGCCATGAACGTCACATATTTTAAAATGTAATTCCGTGAGAGCCATACAATATGTTTAAAACTAAATACAAGTAAATGTGTGCAATCTATGTAAGACTTTTAAAGTACAATAAGTCTCTGAATTCTTTTAATAACGTTGCTATGCTGTTGCTAACCAATGATGCTGGATGGATGGAGGAATGGATGTGTGGATAAGGGACAGATGAGGGATGGATTGAGATATAGCTGGACGGATGGATGGATGTGTGGATGAGGAATGGATGGATGGATGGATGAAGAATGGATGGCTGGAGGGATGGCTGGATGAGGAATGGTTGGAAATAGCTGGATGGATGGATGGATGGATATGTGGATGAGGGATGGATGGATTGAGATATAGCTGGACGGATGGATATGTGGATGAGGGATGGATGGATGAGGGATGGATGGAGGGAGGGAGAGATGGATGGCTGGAGGGATGGATGGATATAGATATAGCTGGACGGATGGAGGGATGGATGGATGAGTGATGGATGGAGGGAGGGATGGATGGAGGGATGGATGAGGGATGGATGAGGGATGGATGGCTGGAGGGATGAATGAGGGATGGATAGAGATACAGCTGGACGGATGGATGGATGGATGAGGGAAGGAGGGAAGGATGGATGGGTGACTGGAATCCATAATGTCTCACGCTGTAATCCATCTGTCTATGTGCTCTTCATCATGAATGGTGGCATCATGCCACCTTTCATGCTGAGAAGCAGTGAAGAATGAGCTGCAGCGAGTGGGCCCCTGAACTGTGGTGATCACCGCTAGCACAATGAGAAAAGTCTCACAGTGCAGAGGTGAGTTAACTGTGAGAAATTTCTCCCGGTGAACTGCGATGAACTCGCCTCTGCACCGTGAGACTTTGTCACGGTGCTAGCGGGGATCTCATCGAGGTCAAGGCAGTTCAGCCCAGCTGGTAGTTCACTGACCAGAGGTAACCTCGGTGATATCACCATCGTCTCTGAGGCTGCGCTCGCAGCAGCTCAGTCACCATTGGTTCTCAGCCTGGACTGTTATGTTTCGGTAGCTGAGGAGTGCAGGTAAAAAAGGCAATACACCAGAGCAGTTGGAATCTATGAGATTGCAGTACCCTGACTAACCACCACAACTAGAGGCAGCCGTGGAGCGTTCCTACGATGGTCCTAGACGCCTCGTCACAGCCTGAGAAACTAACTACACCTAAAGATAGAAAGAGGAAAGCTATCTGCCCCGGAGCAGAACCCCAAAGATAATAGAAAGCCCCCAAACATGTAATGGCGGTTAGACAAGAGGAAATACTGACACAGAAAGAAAATAGCATGAGCAAACGCTGGGGCCCAAAATATCTAAACAGAAAAGGATAGGAAGGGTACTTACTGCAATCCCAGAAAACCCTGAAAAGCACCAACTCTACTAATTTCAAAATCACCTGAGATCACACGACCTCTACCACCTAAATTAGTTCTCTGGTGTAACAAAATCAAAACAGCAGCCACTGAAAAAACTGGAAAAAGCAAAAGAACAAAACTCAGTGGCTGAACTAAACTGAGAGGGCAGAAGCCCCCGGAGGGACCCTGAAGGCCCCCCAAAGAAGAGCAGGACAAAATGCAAAAATATAGCAAAAACACAAAAGAAGACAAAGTCTTATCTGTTAGCAGAAGATGCAGACACGACACAGCAGGCTACAAGGAAAACTGGAATGAAGGATTCAGACCAGAACAATTGATCACCGGCAACCCTGATGGGAAAATGACTCCCTTATATAAGACCAGTCAGTAACACCTGATTCCCAGTCCTCACAATCTTCACTAGCACCGCTTGTAACCACCAGAGGGAGCCTCTGCTCAGAACTCATCTCAAACCCATTCACAACAGTACCCCCCCCTTGAGGAGGGGTCACCGAACCCTCATTTGAGCAACCAGGTCAGTCAGGATGAGTTCTATGATACGCACGGATAAGTCTCCTAGCATGGATGTCCGAAGCAAACACCCAAGAATTGTCTTCCTGACCATAACCTCTCCATTTAACCAAATACTGGAGTTTCCGTCTAGAAAAACGAGAATCCAATATTTTCTCAACCACATACTCCAGATTGCCCTCAACCAAAACAGGGTCAGGAGGCACAGCAGCAGGAACCACTGGCTCAACAAACCTCTTCAACAAGGACTTGTGGAACACGTTATGGATCTTAAATGTCCCTGGAAGAAGCAAACGAAAAGAAACAGGATTAATAATCTCCATGATCTTATAAGGTCCAATGAACCTAGGCTTAAATTTAGGAGATGCTACTCTCATAGGAATATTCTTTGAGGACAACCAGACCAAGTCCCCCACTTTAAACCGAGGACCATCAGTCCTATGCCGGTTAGCAAACCGCTGGGCCTTCTCCTGAGAGAGGGACAACCTCTCCACTACCTGGTCCCAAATCTGCTGCATACGCTCCACAACAAAGTCAACACCTGGACAGACAGAAGCCTCCGTCTGTCCTGAAGAAAATCGAGGGTGAAACCCAGAATTACAGAAAAACGGAGACATCAAAGTGGCAGAGCTAGCCCTATTATTAAGAGCAAACTCAGCCAAAGGCAAAAAAGAGACCCAGTCATCCTGATCAGCAGACACAAAGCATCTTAGATAAGTCTCCAATGTCTGGTTTGTTCTCTCAGTTTGACCATTGGTCTGAGGATGAAATGCCGAGGAGAAAGACAATTGAACACCCAGTTTAGAACAAAAAGTCCTCCAAAATCTGGAAACAAACTGGACTCCTCTGTCAGACACAATGTTCTCAGGAATGCCGTGTAAACGAACCACGTGCTGAAGGAACAACGGCACCAATTCAGAGGAGGAAGGCAACTTAGGTAATGGCACAAGATGTATCATTTTGGAAAACCTATCACAAATTACCCAGATGGTGGTCATTCTCTGAGAAACAGGAAGATCGGAAATGAAATCCATAGAGATATGGGTCCATGGTCTCTTGGGCACAGGCAATGGCATCAACAAACCACTAGAGCGAGAGCAAGGCTTGGAGCGAGAGCAAGTCCCGCAGGACTGCACAAACTCCCTGACATCATGAGACAAGGTAGGCCACCAAAAGGACCGACTAACCAAGTCTCTGGTACCAAAAATTCCGGGATGCCCAGCCAATGCGGAACAATGAATCTCAGACATCACACTCTTTTTCCATTGGTCCGGGACAAACAATTTTCCAACAGGGCAGCGCTCGGGCCTATCCTCCTGACACCCCTCCAGAGCAAGTCTCAAATTGGGCGAGATGGCGGAAAGAACTACACCCTCTTTCAAAATAACAGAAGGATCAGATAACTCAGGAGAGTCCGCAAGGAAACTCCTCGAGAGGGCATCCGCCTTAACATTCTTAGTGTCAGGAAGAAAGGAAACCACAAAATTAAAACGTGTGAAAAACAAGGCCCACCTGGCCTGTCTAGGATTGAGTCGCCTGGCAGATTCCAGATAGACCAGATTCTTATGGTCCGTAAGGACCACCACCTGATGTTTGGCTCCCTCCAGCCAATGTCTCCACTCTTCAAAAGCCCACTTCATGGCCAATAACTCCCGATTACCCACGTCATAATTACGTTCAGTAGGAGAAAATTTTCGAGAGAAAAAGGCACAAGGGTTACTTTTAGAGGTCTCTGGATCTTTTTGGGACAAAACGGCACCTGCCCCAATTTCAGAGGCATCAACCTCCACCTGAAATGGCAGAGAAACATCAGGCTGCCGTAGAACAGGAGCAGAAGTGAATCTCTGCTTAAGTTCCTGAAATGCAGAGACTGCCTCAGGAGGCCAATTCACCACATCAGAACCCTTTCTGGTCAAATCAGTTAATGGTTTAACAATAACCGAGAAATTACCAATAAATTTACGATAAAAATTGGCAAAACCCAAAAATCTCTGAAGAGCCTTTAATGAAGTAGGTTGGACCCAATCACAGATGGCCTGAACCTTGACCGGGTCCATTTCAATAACAGATGGGGACAAAATGAATCCCAGAAATGAGATCCTCTGTACGCCAAAAAGACACTTTGATCCCTTCACATACAGAGCATTCTCTCTCAAAATCTGGAATACAGTTCGAACATGTTTCACATGAGAGTCCCAGTCATTAGAAAAAATCAAGATATCATCCAAATAAACAATCAAAATTTGTCCACAAAATCCCTGAAAATGTCATTCATGAAGGACTGGAAGACGGAAGGAGCATTAGTGAGCCCAAAGGGCATCACTAGGTACTCAAAATGCCCTTCAGGGTATTGAATGCCGTCTTCCATTCATCCCCGTGCTTAATGCGAATAAGTTATACGCCCCCCTGAGGTCAAGCTTGGTAAACCAAGTAGCGTTTTTCACCCTGGAAAACAGGTCAGAAATCAAGGGTAACGGGTATTGATATTTCACAGTAATATTGTTCAAGAGACGATAATCAATACACGGCCTTAATGAACCATCTTTTTTGGCCACAAAAAAAAAAAACCGGCACCTAAGGGTGAAGAGGATGGTCTGATATGACCCTTCTCCAATGATTCCTTGATATAAGACCGCATAGCGTCATGTTCAGGTACAGACAAGTTAAAAAGGCGACCTTTAGGGAATTTACTACCCGGCACTAATTCAATAGCGCAGTCATAGCTCCTATGGGGAGGCAAGGATGCAGATTTACTTTCGCTAAACACATCAGAAAAATCAAACAAAAAGTCAGGAACATCCTGAGCCTGGGGGAGGCAGAAAAAACAGGAGTGTTGGTATTAACACATTGGCAGCCCCAACTGGTTACAGACACAGATTTCCAATCCAAAACAGGATTATGAGACTGTAACCAAGGGAAACCCAGCACGATAATGTCATGCAGATTATATAGAACCAAAAATTTGCAGCACTCCTGGTGATCAGGTTCAACCCTCATTATCACCTGAGTAGAAAACTGGGGTTTATTCTCAGCCAAAGGGGTAAAATCGATCCCCAGTAGGGGAATAGACTTCTGTAGGGTATCAAGGGAAACCCACAACGTTTAGCAAAATCATAATCCATCAGGTTAATAGCTGCTCCAGAATCAACGAAAGCCTGAGCAGAAAATGAGGACAGAGAGCATATCAGAGTGACAGTTAATAAAAACTTAGTCTGAACACTACCCAAGACAACTGAGCGTGCAAAACGTCTTCCCCGCTTAGGGCAGACTGAAATAGCATGAGAGGCATCACCACAGTAGAAACATAACCCATTGCGCTTTCGAAACTCATGACGCTGTGCCCCAGACACCACTCTATCACACTGCATGGGTTCAGAAGCTGGTTCACAAGGCAACACCATTCCACGCATACTTCTCCGCTCACGCAAACGTCTGTCAATTTGAATCGCTAATGACATAGAATCATTGAGACCAGAGGGGACAGGGAATCCCACCATAACATCCTTTACATTATCTGACAGACCCTTCCGGAAAAGGGCCGCCAAAGCGTCGTCATTCCATTTGGTCAGGACTGCCCACCTACGGAATCTCTGACAGTATAACTCAGCATCATCAAGCCCCTGATTTAATGCCAACAAGGCTTTTTCAGCTTGATCAGTGACATTAGGCTCATCGTACAATAACCCCAAAGCCTGAAAAAACGCATCAACATCACTCAAAACAGGATCCCCAGGTATCAGGGAAAAAGCCCAATCCTGAGGATCGCCGCGCAGGAGAGAGATGATAATTTGAACCTGCTGCGCTGCGTTTCCTGAGGACTTAGATTTTAAGGCAAAAAACAATTTACAATTATTTTTGAAATTCTGAAACTTAGCTCGATCCCCTAAAAACAAATCTGGCATGGGGATCCTAGGTTCCACAACAGGCAACCTAGCAAGATATGCAGCAATACTCTGAACCTCAGTGGCAAGCTGATCCACACGGCCAGACAACTGTGCAAACTCCAAAGAAAAGATCCTCCCCAGCACCCAGAGATACAGAGGAAAAAAAAAAAATGCAACAAACAGAAAAATATCTCTGACAACTCTGACAACCTTTTTTCTTTCACAATATTTTTTCCCTTCTGTGAGTACCATACAATTTTCAATTTTTAGGCCGGTGATACTGTTATGTTTCGGTAGCTGAGGAGTGCAGGTAAAAAAGGCAATACACCAGAGCAGTTGGAATCTATGAGATTGCAGTACCCTGACTAACCACCACAACTAGAGGCAGCCGTGGAGCGTTCCTACGATGGTCCTAGACGCCTCGTCACAGCCTGAGAAACTAACTACACCTAAAGATAGAAAGAGGAAAGCTATCTGCCCCGGAGCAGAACCCCAAAGATAATAGAAAGCCCCCAAAACATGTAATGGCGGTTAGACAAGAGGAAATACTGACACAGAAAGAAAATAGCATGAGCAAACGCTGGGGCCCAAACTATCTAAACAGAAAAGGATAGGAAGGGTACTTACTGTAATCCCAGAAAACCCTGAAAAGCACCAACTCTACTAATTTCAAAATCACCTGAGATCACACGACCTCTACCACCTAAATTAGTTCTCTGGTGTAACAAAATCAAAACAGCAGCCACTGAAAAAACTGGAAAAAGCAAAAGAACAAAACTCAGTGGCTGAACTAAACTGAGAGGGCAGAAGCCCCCGGAGGGACCCTGAAGGCCCCCCAAAGAAGTGCAGGACAAAATGCAAAAATATAGCAAAAACACAAAAGAAGACAAAGTCTTATCTGTTAGCAGGAGATGCAGACACGACACAGCAGGCTACAAGGAAAACTGGAATGAAGGATTCAGACCAGAACAATTGATCACCGGCAACCCTGATGGGAAAATGACTCCCTTATATAAGACCAGTCAGTAACACCTGATTCCCAGTCCTCACAATCTTCACTAGCACCGCTTGTAACCACCAGAGGGAGCCTCTGCTCAGAACTCATCTCAAACCCATTCACAACACTGGACGGTCACATCCTGGCACCATCTAGGTTGAATACTGTTTTTTCCCCCAGACACTGATTAGGGCGTGGGACAGAACAATGGAGAGGTGAGGGATATTGTTGTTTTTTTTATTTTAGTTTTATTACAGGAGAACGAGGGCTTCGGTGGAATAGGCGTTTAAATAAAAATGGAAAACTGTGTTTTGCTGTATTTCTAAGAACTTTATTCTGGCTGTGCCTTTATTTACCACACAACTGTAGGATTAGTAATGGAGTTGTGTCTTACAGACACCTCTCCATTACTAAGCCATGTGCTTAATGTTACCTGACAATACAAAGGTGACATCAACCCCACTTGCCACCGCTACAGGGCCAGTGGCAAGAGCCAGGCAAAGCACCAGAATTGGCGCACCTAATAGATGTGCCTTTTCTGGGCAGCTGCGGGCTGCTATTTTTAGGCTGGGGGCCAATATCCATGGCCCAATACCAGCCTGAGAATACCAGCCCCCAGCTATCTGCTTTAGCAAGGCTGGTTGTCAAAAATGGGGGGTACCCCTCACCATTTTCTTAAATAATTATTTAAATAATTAAAAAATACGGCATGGGGACCCCCCTTTACTCTTGATAACTAGTCTTGCTGAAACTGACAGCTGAGGGTTGCAGCCCCCAGCTGTGAGTTTCGCCTGGCTGGCTATCAAAAATACAGGGGAACCCACAACGTTTATTTTTAATTATTTATTTACAGCGCGGGAGTGGCTGATGAATAGTACAATCAGTCACTCCTGCTCTCGTTGTAATTAGCGGCAGCAGGTGTCGGATGATGGGAGCAGTTGTCCCATCAGCTGACACCAGTGAATGGAGGTAAACTTTATATCTCCGATCACAGCTGAGCGCTCACGCTGTCTTTTGACAGTGTGGAAACAGCGGCTGTCTGAACAGCGAGCATGATTTCACCGCCGATCAGAAGCGATGTTTGCCGCGCTATCATGCACATGACAGTGTGACAAAACACCCAGTGTTCGGGCAGATTTGTCTGAGAGCCAGATGCAGCCATCAAAAGAGCCACATCTGGCTCGTGAGCCATAGGTTCCCGACACCTGTTATAGTGTATGAAAAAGAAATATGGGAGCTGTGTAGCATCGTAATTAATACTTGTATGGTCCTGTATTTTCTACTCTAATAGAATGAAGTCCTATCATGCCTTACAGCTTAGTTCATCATATTATATTAGCACAACTCACTTGCTTTCAGTTTGAATTCTAATGTATACTAAGATGTTATATTAAATTAGCCCTTAACGAGCCATTATGTCATTTAAATACTGGGTATGATAAATTAATGATGTCCTGCTACTGAGAGGCAAAACAGAAAATGTTCTTTATGGTTTGATAAATTACATCATGTCTAATTCCCTTAGGAAAGTTTAGTTGCCTTTTATTGAATTTGTGTCTTCCATGAACAGTGTTTGGAGGCCTACAAAGTAATGGGTGGGGGAGGGAACTTTACATCACAATTTCAGAATAATAATAGATAGGAAAGAACTGAAGTGTGACTTACGCCACAGGGAATTTCATGCTACTGTCAATTCTTCAAACAGGTCTGCCCAATAAAACAAATACAACAGACCTTGTCTCACTAGAATGATGCAAACAACAATTCATAGGAATTATTATTGATAGTTGGGTTGACTTTCTTTGCTCCAAAATGTAAGGCAAAATTTCAGATTTGGCATATACAGTTAGGTCCATAAATATTTGGACAGAGACAACATTTATCTAATTTTGGTTCTAGACATTACCACAATGAATTTGAAACAAAACAAATCAGATGCAGTTGAAGTTCAGACTTTCAGCTTTCATTTGAGGGTATCCACATTAAAATTGGATGAAGGGTTTAGGAGTTTCAGCTCCTTAACATGTGCCACCCTGTTTTTAAAGGGACCAAAAGTAATTGGACAAATGACTCCAAGGCTATTTCATGGACAGGTGTGGGCAATCCCTTTGTTATGTCATTCTCAATTAAGCAGATGAAAGGGCCGGAGTTGATTTGAGGTGTGGTGTTTGCATTTGGAAGGTTTTGCTGTGAAGGAAACATGTGGTCACATGAGCTCTCCATGCAGGTGAAACAAGCCATCCTTAAGCTGCAAGAACAGAAAAAAACCCATCCAAGAAATTGCTACAACATTAGAAGTGGCAAAATCTACAATTTGGTACATCCTGAGAAAGAAAGAAAGCACTGGTGAACTCATCAATCCAAAAAGACCTGGGAGCCCACGGAAGACAACAGTGGTGGATGATCGCCGCATACTTTCTTTGGTGAAGAAGAACCCGTTCACAACATCAACTGAAGTCCAGAACACTCTCAGTGAAGTAGGTGTATCTGTCTCTAAGTCAACAGTAAAGAGAAGACTCCATGAAAGTAAATACAAAGGGTTCACATCTAGATGCAAACCATTCATCAATTCCAAAAATAGACAGGCCAAGTTAAATTTGCTGAAAAACACCTCCAGAAGCCAGCTCAGTTCTGGAAAAGTATTCTATGGACAGATGAGACAAAGATCAACCTGTACCAGAATGATGGGAAGCCAAAAGTTTGGAGAAGAAAGGGAACGGCACATGATCCAAGGCACACCACATCCTCTGTAAAACATGGTGGAGGCAACGTGATGGCATGGCCATGCATGGCTTTCAATGGCACTGGGTCACTTGTGTTTATTGATGACATAACAGCAGACAAGAGTAGCCGGATGAATTCTGAAGTGTACCGGGATATACTTTCAGCCCAGATTCAGCCAAATGCTGCAAACTTGATTGGACGGCGCTTCATAGTACAGATGGATAATGACCCCAAGCATACAGCCAAAGCTACACAGGAGTTCATGAGTGCAAAAAAGTGGAACATTCTTCAATGGCCAAGTCAATCACCAGATCTTAACCCAATTGAGCATGCATTTCACTTGCTCAAATCCAGACTTAAGAGGGAAAGACCCACAAACAAGCAAGACCTGAAGGCTGCGCTGTAAAGGCCTGGCAAAGCATTAAGAAGGAGGAAACCCAGCGTTTGGTGATGTCCATGGGTTCCAGACTTAAGGCAGTGATTGCCTCCAAAGATTCGCCACAAAATTTTGAAAATAAAAATATTTTGTTTGGGTTATGTTTATTTGTCCAATTACTTTTGACCTCCTAAAATGTGGAGTGTTTGTAAAGAAATGTGTACAATTCCTACATTTTTTAACACATATTTTTGTTCAACCCTTCAAATTAAATGTTACAATCTGCACTTGAATTCTGTTGTAGAGGTTTCATTTCAAATCCAATGTGGTGGCATGCAGAGCCCAACTCGCGAAAATTGTGTCACTGTCCAAATATTTCTGGCCCTGACTGTATGGTCTAATCTTAAGCAAAACAGGGTCATATTATCCCATATTGACCAATGAAGAGATTTCTAAGTTTTCAATTATTTTTAGACCCTAAAGGCAATTCAGAGTTACGGTACTTTCAACTTACCACAGCTTTATCTTCATGCAAAAAGCATTTTTCAGTTGGATCAGTGCAATCATATTATATAGCACTTTGTATTTACAATTACTCATTTTGTCTTTATACCCAGATAATTCTTCTCTTTTCCATTAGCCCTATTACATCACATGATTAAAAACTGACTGCATAAATCCTTCTAATATTTATGTACATACAGGAAGTTTCTTTGTCCTGCATGAGTCATCATTAGAACTAAAATTCTACATCATTGCAAAGTCCCTGGCAGTCCAGCTTTAACTCCAGACCTAGCTGCTCCCACCCCCTTGCTTTTATCTCTGCTGCTGCCCCCCTTGCTTTTATCTCTTCCTTTTGTCAGTGAAGGTTTCTCATGTTTCTACATAGAGCTTTAGAGGTATTCAGCAAGTCTGATTTTAATCACATGATATCATAGACCTATTGGAAAAAAGAATAATTAACTGGGTTGAAAGGCAAAACAAGCAATTGTAAGTAAACAATGCTATATAATATGATGATTGCAATATAATAGAGGCTAAAAACGTTGATAGGCGTGCGTAGTTAACAGGCAATCATTTGGGATGCAGAACTTATGCCATCACTTCCACTTTTAGCATTAATATGGACAGGGGCGGACACAGACTGTAGTGGGCCCCTGTGCAAGAAATGTTTCGGGCCCCCCCCCGCACTTTATAGGGCAACAAAGTTATGTAATCATATAGATTGTAATATTTATTTAGAACGCAACTATCAAATCTAAATAGTAAAGTTGTTTAATGTGATCATAAAAACTAATAGGGAGATAGATGATACCTACCTGCCCGTTCTACCTACCACTTGCATAGGTCAGTCACAAACCTCAGTGGGCCCCTTTAACACAGACCACGATTCATGATGCACAGATACAGCAGAGAAATATGGGTATAGTACAATGCCAAATACTTCACTTCTTCCATTAGATGAGTGATATCTATTGTAAATTCTACAATAGCTCAAAAACCGCCAAATCCTCACAGCGCACAGAACAGACTGGACAGTACAGTCCTCCATACAATATTATGGGCACCACAGTCTCCCCCTCATCACCCATATAATACCCCATGCAGGATGTCACCCCCATATAATGCTCCATACAGAATACTGGACCCAAAATAATGCTCCATACAGAATACTGGACCCAATATAATGCTCCATACAGGATACTGGTCCCCATATAATGCTCCATACAGAATACTGGACCCAATATAATGCTCCATACAAAATATGGAGCTCTCCTCTGCGCTGTACTGCATTCTGCACTGTTACGGCTCAGGAAAGGGCGCTGTGGAAAGACTCCCCATTATCATCATGATTGCCTCCCCATCATCATCATTGCCTCCTTATCATCATCATTGTCTCCCCATCATCATCATGGCCTCCCCATTATCATCAATGCCTGCCCATCATCATCATCATCTCCTCCCCATCATCATCAATGCCTGCCCATCATCATCTTCTCCCCATCATCAATGCCTGCACATTATCATCAATGCCTGCCCATTATCATCATCTTCTCCCCATCATCATCAATGCCTCCCCATTATCAGCAATGCCTGCCCATCATCATCTCCTCCCCATCATCATCAATGCCTGCCCATCATCATCTTCTCCCCATCATCAATGCCTGCCCATTATCATCAATGCCTGCCCATTATCATCATCTTCTCCTCATCATCATCAATGCCTCCCCATTATCAGCAATGCCTGCCCATCATCATCTCCTCCCCATCATCATCAATGCCTGCCCATCATCATCTTCTCCCCATCATCAATGCCTGCCCATTATCATCAATGCCTGCCCATTATCATCATCTTCTCCTCATCATCATCAATGCCTCCCCATTATCAGCAATGCCTGCCCATCATCATCTCCTCCCCATCATCATCAATGCCTGCCCATCATCATCTTCTCCCCATCATCAATGCCTGCCCATTATCATCATCTTCTCCTCATCATCATCAATGCCTCCCCATTATCAGCAATGCCTGCCCATCATCATCTCCTCCCCATCATCATCTTCTCCCCATCATCAATGCCTGCCCATTATCATCAATGCCTGCCCATTATCATCATCTTCTCCTCATCATCATCAATGCCTCCCCATTATCAGCAATGCCTGCCCATCATCATCTTCTCCCCATCATCAATGCCTGCCCATTATCATCAATGCCTGCCCATTATCATCATCTTCTCCCCATCATCATCAATGCCTCCCCATTATCAGCAATGCCTGCCCATCATCATCTCCTCCCCATCATCATCAATGCCTGCCCATCATCATCTTCTCCCCATCATCAATGCCTGCCCATTATCATTAATGCCTGCCCATTATCATTATCTTCTCCCCATCATCATCATCAATGCCTCCCCATTATCATCAATGCCTGCCCATCATCATCGCCTCCCCATCATCATTATCGCCTCCCCATCATCTTCTCCCCATCATCAATGCCTGCCCATTATCATCAATGCCTGCCCATTATCATCATCTTCTCCCCATCATCATCATCAATGCCTCCCCATTATCAGCAATGCCTGCCCATCATCACACACAGACAGCACCACAGCACACAAGCACTCTCTCACATACAGACATACACACACACACAAAGCACCGCACTACATACACACAGACACACACAGAGACACACACACGTTACCTGTCCAGCGTCCGCGCGCTCTCTGCCACAGCCGGCCGCTGAATGATGACGTCACTCAGCAGCGCTGCTGTGAGAGGAAGCGCCGGCGCCCCCTGGAGCCCGGAGCTGCGGCAGCGGAGGCACGGGAGAGGTAAGTATTGTGCCAGCTGATGCCGGGGCCCTGAGCAAGCGGGGGGGGCCCAGTGGCGGCGCTGACACCGCTAACGGGCGCGGGGGTGCCAGACTGCCAGTGGGCCCCCCCGCCTGCTCAGGGCCCCGGCACTTGCCCGGGTGTGCCGGGTGCTGACGCCGGCCCTGCCTCCCGCAGCGCTGCTCTTCTCCTTGTGCCTCGGCTGCGTAGTGCACCACATGGCTAATTTGAATAGGTAAATAATTAGCCATGCGGTGCTGGAGGCTGGAGGGGCCCCCTCTCCCCTGGGGCCCCCGTTCAATGAACGGGCTGCACGGGCGGTAGGTCCGCCTCTGAATATGGATGACCATACCCAGCTAGTACCATATTGGCCTGTTAGGTTCATACTAGCCCACAGGGGACATGTGAATCCAACAATGGGCCACCCACCCCCCCTATATGAGCAGTAGTCTGCATAGCACACTTGCAGCATCTCATCATTCATTTAACAGCAGTTTATTATTATATAGAATGTTAGGACAGGTTAGGATAGGATATGGGTTGAACTAGATGGACTTAAAGTCTTCCTTCAACCTTAATAACTATGTTACTATGTTACTAGGTAATTCTGTGACTGTGAGTAATGTAATATTTGCATGTAGCTGAACAGTGGGCCCAGAGTGTAGCTGTTACTGGGGATCTCTAGCACTCCAGTCTGACACAGGGTCTATCGTGATATACCGTATATACTCGTGTATAAGCCGACCCGTGTATAAGCCGACCCCCCTAATTTTGCTACAAAAAACTGGGAAAAATTATTGACTCATGTATAAGCCGGGTGTATAAACTGCCCTCCTGCTCTGTGCTGCCCCGTCCTCCTCTATGCTTCCCCCGTCCACCGAACCCCCCCGTCCTGCTCCACGCTTCCCCCGTCCACCGATCTCCCCCGTCCTGCTCCACGCTTCCCCCGTCCATCGATCTCCCCCCCGTCCTGCTCCATGCTTCCCCCGTCCACCGATCTCCCCCCGTCCTGCTCCACGCTTCCCCCGTCCACCGATCTCCCCCCCCGTCCAGCTCCATGCTTCCCCCGTCCTCCTCTATGCTTCCCCCGTCCTCCTCTATGCTTTCCCCGGCCTCCTCTATGCTTCCCCCGTCCACCGTTCTCCCCCCCCCGTCCTGTTCCGTGCTCCTTGTCCTCTCCTCCATCATACTCACCCCTCCCCGTGCCATCGCTGAGCGTCCCTGCAATCCTGCGTTCTCCCCGTCTTCCTGCAGCTCTTCATCACTGAGCGGTGATGTAATACCGCTCATTAAGGCCATGAATATGGAGGCGACGCCCATGGGAGTGGCGTCGCGTCCATATTACATGACCTTAATGAGCGGGTATTACGTCACCGCTCAGTGCTGAAGAGCTGCAGGAAGACGGGGAGAACGCAGGATTGCAGGGACGCTCAGCGATGGCACGGGGAGGGGTGAGTATGATCCCAGCCACCAGCTCCTGCCGCGGCATCCCCTCCCCCGCTGGTTTCTGCCCTATGACTCGTGTATAAGCTGAAAATCTCGGCTTATACACGAGTATATACGGTACATATATCGCTATAGTGCAAAGTATATTTGACCATTAGAGCTCTAAATTGCAGGTAACCGTGTTTCAGCAAAATAAAATAAATTGCACGCCCCTAAACTCCTACAATGCCCTTGGGCTTCTGACTAGTCAGCCTGATAAGTAAAGGGTAAAAGGGTATGCCACACTAAGCGAGATCGCTAACGAGATCGCACCTGCATCACCATTTATGACGCAGAAGCGATCTCGTTAGCGACTTAGCTGTGTGACATGTAGCAGCGATGTGGCCCCTGCTGAGATGTCGCTGATCGCTTATGAACGTTCTGAGCCGTTTTTTGGTCGTTGGTGTCCCGCTGGTGAGCCTGAATCGCTGAGTGTGACACCCTTTAATGAACGACTTTACCAGCATCGCAGGTGGGACTAGGTTTTCCCAACGACCGCAGAGGTCGTTATACAGATCGCTGATGAGTTGTGTTTGGAATCACAGATCGCTGATGAGTTGTGTTTGGAATCACAGGTCGCTGATGAGTTGTGTTTGGAATCTAACTAGCGATCACATAGCGATCGCAGTAGCGATCTCGCCAGGTTAAGTCGTTGTCGTGATCGCTAGTGCGATCACTAAGGCATCTTTCACACTTCAGTCGTGAGACGTCAGTCAAAATCCGCCAAATTTTGAATTTGGCGGATCCGCTAATTTTTTTTGGGCGGATCCGCTATTTTCCTATAGACTTGTATTACTGGCGGATCGGGGCGGATGGTCGTCCGCTGCATCCGCTATTTGGCGTCCGCTGTCTCGATTGGACGGACATTGTAACGTTTTTTGTCTGCGTCGAAATGGCGGATTGTGGCGGATTTTGGCGGATCCGCCACATCCGCCAAAATTTTACAATGTGCGCCAATGGGTGGCGGATCCGCCCACAACCGTCATTTGGCGGATTCACACGACGGATCCGCCTTTTTGGACTGAGCATGCTCCAAGTTGGATACATTTCCAGACAGGCCAAAACCTATATAAACAAGCCAGGTGCCTCATTGCCACACATGAAGACAAAGCAGCAAGACAAGCAAGATAGAAGATAGAAGATCCTGCTATTGAAGACCCTGCTATTGGCCCTGCTATAAAAACCTGAACCTGAAGACCCCTGCAAGCAAGAGTCCAGACCCTGCAATCAAGCCACAAGACCCTGCCTGAAAGACTGGTTGATAGCCCAGCTGAATCCTGCAAGCCAGTGTGAGTATATAATGCCTTCATATGTGATTGCAGCCATGTTTGAGTGTGTGTCCTGCATTATTTCTTTTCACACTAGTTATTTTTGCAACATGTTTTACTTTTCATTATGTACTAGTATTTTTGTGTGTGTGTGTTCGTGTGTGTGTGTGTGTATTCATGCATGCTTGAGAGTGTTTTTTCCAGCATTCTTTTTTTACACACTATTTTTTTTTACAACATAGGTATACAAAGTCAATGGGGTGTAAACAAAGGTATACAAATGGGGTGTATACAAAGGTATACAAAGCAAATGGGGTGCATACAACGACAATGGGGTATATACAAAGCCAATGGGGTGTATACAAAGGTGTACAAAGCCAATGGGGTGCATGCAACGACAATAGGGTATATACAAAGCCAATGTGGTGCATACAATGACAATGGGGTGTATATAAAGGTATTGTGGGTAGGTATGTAAATTTGAAAGTTTTTTGTTTAATTTTTTTTTTGGGTGGGTGTGAGTGAAACAGGAGTTGAATTATTTATTCAGTACTTTCTGCATTGCGTAGCAAAGATGATTTAAAAGACTGCCACACAATTTTTTTTTTCTGGGGGGGTATCAGTGTTGTTAATTTTTGAGATAACTTGGAGGAGACAGTGCCAGGTTTTACAGGAGAGTCTGCCAGGCTGAAGTTGAGTGATGTAAGCATATTGTCAACTTGTTATCTCTTTTGTATTGATGCTAAATTGGCCTTGTGCTTACAGATTTCTTGGGACAGTCTGCCACAGGACAGTTGGACATAGGACAGTCGGCCAGAGGAGAGTGAAACGGAACAAAGTTCACTGTGATGTAATTAAATTGTCATTTGAGCGTACATAACAAGTATATTGGCTTTATGCTTACAGATTTCTTGGGAAAGTCTGCCACAGGACAGTTGGACAGAGGACAGTTGGCCAGAGGAGAGTGAAACGGAACAAAGTTCACTGTGATGTAAGTATATTGTCATTTGAGCGTATATAACTATTATATTGGCTAAAATGGCTTTATCCTTACAGATTTCTTGGGACAGTCTGTCACATTACAGTTGGACAGAGGACAGTCGGCCAGAGGAAAGTGAAACGGAACAAAGTTTATTCTGATGAAAGCATATTGTCAATTGAGCTTTGCGTTCTTTTGTATTGTTGCTAAATTGCCCTTGTGTTTACAGATTTCTTGGGACAGTCTGCCATAGGACAGAAGGACAGAGGACAGTCGGCCAGAGGAGAGTGAAACGTAAAAAAGTTCAATGTGATGTAAGTATATTGTCATTTGAGCGTACATAACAAGTATATTGGCTAAATCGGCTTTATACTTACAGATTTCTTGGGACAGTCTGCCATAGGAAAGAAGGACAGAGGACAGTCGGACAGAGGAGAGTGAAACGGAACAAAGTTCACTGTGATGTAAGTATATTGTCATTTGAGCGTACATAACAAGTATATTGGCTAAATCGGCTTTATACTTACAGATTTCTTGGGACAGTCTGCCATAGGACAGAAGGACAGAGGACAGTCGGACAGAGGAGAGTGAAACGGAACAAAGTTCACTGTGATGTAAGTATATTGTCATTTGAGCGTATATAACTATTATATTGGCTAAAATGGCTTTATCCTTACAGATTTCTTGGGACAGTCTGCCATATGACAGAAGGACAGAGGACAGTCGGCCAGAGGAGAGTGAAACGGAACAAAGTTTATTCTGATGAAAGCATATTGTCAATTGAGCTTTTCATTCTTTTGTATTGTTGCTTAATTGGCCTTGTGCTTACACATAAATTGAAGGACCCAGTTTGAGTATGTCTTCTTCTGGGAGCCCCCTGCCACAGCGTAGGCGAACAGAGGTAATTATTAGTTTTTGGTCACTCATGATAACATTATTTGCAACACTATATGCATGTATTATGTCTTCACAGGAAGCTGAAGAAGAGGATCTTTCAGAAGGAGACGGTCAGGGTGGAGAAATATCAGGAGTGGGTGCGCAGAGTGTAAGTTTTTCACAGGCAGATCATCACATTACATTAACCAACACAAAATGTTCACAGCACACACAATACATACCGCCATTTAATACACTTATTTTTTTTTTTTTTTATGTTTTATAGTCTTCACAATCCAGGTCTCGTAGGAGAGTTCCTCCAAGGACCTCCCATGGTCATCGGCAAGATCATCGCCGCGGTCAGCAAGTAAGCATCCTTTTTTGGTTTGGTGTTTGCTACCTTATTTTACTTGATGTAGCTTATTTTTTTTTCTTTTCTCCACAGGCTTCACGGCGTGCTCCCGATACAGATGGTGAAGATGGGGGAGGGATCGACGTAGACACCCTCATCCAAGAGGTCCAAGATCGGGAGGCGCTGTGGAATATGGCTGACCGCAGGCATTCGGACCAAGTTATTACCCGACGGCTATGGGAGGAAGTATGCAGCCTGGTGATGGAGAACTGGGGGGAACTCGATGATCGAGACAAGGATGTTGCGCGTAAGTATTCACAGTTCAGTAATGAAGGTTGCAGAATGTTCTGTGTTGGATACTAAAACCAATTTTTTCTTTTTATTTCCAGGTGACCGGGTTATCACACGGTGGCGGTCACTCAGGGATCGCTTCAAGAGGGAATTTAACAAGGAGATTCAGGCCAGGAGTGGATCATCAGGACGCAGGAGCAGGTACAAATACGCCCAAGCCCTGTCGTTCCTGCGATCAACGATGGTCAGCAGAAGGTAAATATTTCAAACCCCATTTATGTATGACAAAAGTTAAATGTGTCTAATCATATTTTATAATTTCAGCAAGGGAAATGTAATATGAATATATTAAAAAAAATTTTTTCTTTGACAGCACTGTCTGCAGCACTCTGGAGCCTGTTTCTGAGTTTGGTCCCTCTGGAGCGATCCCTCAGGAGTCCGCCACCGGGGACCACGTCGATAGACCTGACCCCTCTGCACCTTCCCTCTTGGCAGGTACCTCCGCCCCATCCACCAGCACTGGAGTAGCAGGGCAGACTTCGTCACATGAAGCTGCAGGTGATGAGTTGGAGTTCCCTTTACCTTAACCTGCTGACACTGCCGCCACACCTAGACGGCAGCGTCATCGAGGTCAGGAAAGGAGCTATGCATCCGATTTTTTGCATCTGAATGCATCCTTTCAAAACACTACTAGACTTTTAAAAGATCAAGTTACTGATGGGTTCAGTCTGTTGAGCAAAAACATAGTTGAACTCAGCAGTAAAATTGATAGGATGCTGTCAGATGCAAACATGTCGCCGAGACACTGTTTTTTTCAGTCAGTTCTCAAGCACATGGAAAATCTAACTCCTGACCTGCAGATGCATGTGATGCAAGGCTGCCATACTTCTCTAGTGCAGGCAATGTCCCGAGCACATCAAATTACCCACCCAATTCATACACCTTCCCCACTTCAACCTGCCACCCATCCAGCTGCAGCCTATCCACCTGCCACACATTCAGCTGCCGCACATCCAGCTGCAGCCTATCCACCTGCTGCACATTCAGCTGGTAGCCAGCAAGCTGCCAGCCAGCAAGCTGCCACCCATCCTCCTAACACTCCTTCCCCATTTCAATATTCCCAGTATTTTAGTTCCCCCTTTCCGTTTTCACCCTTAACTTCACCGTACCCCATCCCACCAACACCTTCACCGTTCCTCCCACAAACCTCTTCTGCTCCTCAACTCCCTTCCCAACCTCATGTTTTTCCCTCCACTTCTGATCCTATCCAACCTGCTGTTCCATCCCCCACTATCAACGTGGTCCACCCTGTCAGCCCCTCCGCTAGTATCTCCACCCAACAGTATACCTCTTTGTAAATATGTATATAGTGCTGTGAATGTATGTATATATTGTATGTAGTGCTGTGTATTTATATATTGTACAGAGTGCTGTGAATGTATATATTGTATATAGTGCTGTGAATTTATATAGTGCTGTGAATGTATATATTGTATAGAGTGCTGTGCATGTATGTATATATTGTATATAGTGCTGTGAATGTATGTATATATTATAGAGTGCTGTAAATTTCTGTATATATAACTTTTTTGACCAATTCTTTTTGAAAATGTTTGTGAAAATAAAAGAAACTTTTTTTGAAAAATAAAATTTATTTTGTTTCAAAAAATGTAATGTTTTTTTTAATAAGTGTTTACAACATTAAGGTTATAACACAATCAACAATAGGGTACAGATAAACACACATCACAAAGAGGTAGAAACAATATACAATACAGAATTCTGTAAGGAAAGCAATGCAGAGTATATTAAAGAAAAAATATTACACCATGTCATCCTGCCAGTCCACCCTTCCATCAGGAGACATAAAATAGTCCGCAAACTTTTCACGCATTTGGGCCACAGATCCCAAACTCCGGAAACTAATGTTCGTGTAGTCCTGCAATGTGGTCCCAGGCATATCTTCATCCATGTTGACATGTTCCTTTAAGATCACAAAATTGTGCAGGATCACACATGCCTTCACAACATGGTCCACAGTCTCGCTTTGTAATTTAATAGCAGTCAGCAGCACCCTCCATTTGGCTGTTAAGATCCCAAAAGCGCATTCAACAACTCGTCTAGCCCTTGTTAATCGGTAATTAAAAATTTTTTTTCTTTGGGTCAATCCATGGCTGCCATAAGGTTTTAATAAATGTGTTGATAGCTGAAAGGCCTCATCTCCCACACAAACAAAGGGCAATGAAGGGCCACAGGTTCCAGGGAGTGCTCTTGGAGGCGGAAACTGGAAGGTATCCCCATATAGGCGACGTCCCATAGGAGAATTCTTAAACACCTGAGAGTCATTTGAACGTCCATATGCACCAATGTCAACAGCAATGAACTTGCATTTGGCGTCCGCAATGCCCATAAGTACTATTGAAAAAAACTTTTTATAGTTAAAAAAAAGAGATCCAGATCCAGTCGGTTTTACAATCCTGATGTGTTTGCAATCCACGGCACCAAGACAGTTGGGAAACTGGTATATATCCATGAACTGGTCTGCAATTTCTAGCCATCTCTGCTGTGTTGGCTCGGGGAGGAATTCATTGAGCAAACAATCCCACAGTGCCTGGCAAGTTTCTTTAACAATACCGGAGATAGTAGAAATCCCAAGCCGGTACTGAAAGTGCAGAGATGAAAATGATTCACCTGTAGCAAGAAATCTGCAAAAAAGGAGAAGACAATAATTTAGTATAAACTCCAGCAACAAAACCAAAAAACAAAAAAAAAATTGAAACATTGTGAAGGATTTCTTTTTTTTTAAAAAAAAAACTTACCGAATTGTGACCATCAGCCGCTCTGCTGGAGATATTGCAAACCGAAGTACAGTGTCCTGTCTCCAAATTCTTTCTTCAATACGTGCAACCAAAACCTCGAAATTTTCCGCACGCATTCTCACATAATTAAAAAATTTGCTGGGTTCATCCTCAACTCCATATACAAGGTCGAATACACCCCACGGGTCATCCGCCTCGCATTTATGGGATGGATCCACATCCGTCTCTGCCAACGACACAGTATCCAACGTCTGGCTTCCTCCTTCTCCTGAACAATCCTTGCCAAACGATTGCCCTCCACTCTAAAATCCTCGCAAATCTTCTCCATATTCTCAAAAATAATCTACATCTCCATCTCCATCGCTGCCACTAGCACAAAACCCTTTCAAATAATCTGGTGTAAATACACCCTATTTATACTTTCCACATAGTTACCAGTAGCCAATCACAGTACAGAGTATTTTACATTTTAGCTAATCATGATGGAGATCCACCCTTCTGAATAACGGATCCGTCAAAAGGCGGATGTAACGGATGGGAAAAACGGATGTAACGGAGTCAACGGATCCGCTATTTAGGCGGACCCGTTAACGGACCCTCCAAAATAGCGGATCCGTTGACTCCGTTATTCGCTATTTTTGACGGATACACCAATCCGCCACGATGTCGGACTGTGACTGACGTCGCACGACTGAAGTGTGAAAGAGGCCTAAGTGTGGCAGTGTCCTTTAGATGTCCTTTAAATCATGCCCCTTTATGAGCTGGAAAACTGAAAGATGCAACTTAAGCACAGTAGATCAGTCTTTTGGGCATATTTCCTCATAAATATACCTAAATCACAATGCAACAACATAAGCAAGACATGTTTAAATGTTTCAAAGTTCTAGGTGCGAACACAAGGTAAATCGGGCCCAGAGTTTTCTCATTAGGTTTTGCGTGCTTTCATTTTTTTCTCCAGCATTAACAGCTTTTACAGCTGGAATTAAAGATCAATTAGAAATGTATCCCTAAGCGAGATTTAAGCACTTATCTTATTCACTACCCCTACTGTGGCGGACTCTTGTATCTCATCTGAATGTCAATAATTGGCAGCTGTGTGATTATTTGATTTACTCTGTAGTCTTGTTAACATGCCTGACCTTTAAGTGACATTGAAAATGAATATTTTTGTTAACCTGGATTATTACAGTTTAAAGTTAGCATTTTGTGTTGGGGATTTTTCTTTTTTTTTTTGCTTCTTTTCCTTTTTCTGGTGTTTTTTCAGTCCTTCTGGTACGTTCTCCAAAACACAGCATGGCATTTTAGTGTGTCTTTTAGGCCACAATCACACGTTCAGTATTTGGTCAGTATTTTACCTCAGTATTTGTAAGCCAAAACCAGGATTGGGTGATAAATATAGACGTGGTGATGTGTTTCTATAATATTTTCCCTCTGATTGTTCCACTCCTGGTTTTAGCTCACAAATACTGATGTAAAATACTGACCAAATACTGAATGTGTGACCATGGCCCTAAATGTATAAAAGGACATCTGTGAGAGCAGCATTGAAGGGACTGTCTGCTGCAGACAACTTTTCATTGAATTTTGGAGGACAGTCCATAGCTTCTCAGTGGATGCTCTGATATACTCCAGAAATCATGTATTTGTTTAATAGTTGCTATAATTTTGTAATATCCCTTATAAAGGACCTGTCAGCAGGTTAAAACTGGTCAGAAGTGCTCAGCAGAAAAGTACAGCTCAGTCAAAGGTAAAGTGTCCATGATTGGGTACTCTGCATCCGCCTCTATTCAAATCGAAATGGTGCATCTGTAGTGCCCGGCCACTATAAAGCCACTGCTGACCATGGTCTTCTGCAGGTTGGGACCTGCCAGATTGATCCAGTGGTTGTTGGGTGAGCTGGAGGTCACTTTTCAATGTAAGTCTAGGAGAGCCAGAATGAGGCCGGGACGAGGTTCTCATAGATCATAGATTTACATTGAGAGCTTGTGATGGTTCCCTCTGATTTCCAGTCAGTCAGAAGTCGTGGTCCCAAGATGGACAGTCGTGTTTGGAGCGGAGCCCCGGGAAGAGCAGAAGACAGCAGCTGGTTAATATATTACCAGGGGCAGGGAACTCACATTAGGGATACCACTCTGGCAGTGAAATAAATAAAATGCTGGAGTGGTGCTTTACAGAATATACCGGTGACCATAAAATAGATTGGAGTTATCCATCGCCATGTCCGGCTGGCTTCTCCCAGCATGAACCCAGTTGATTGACAGAAACACACATGAAAGTTCTGTCATCTACAGTGGTGTGGTGAGAAGCCACCAGCCTTTATGCTATGTTTTCTCTGAAACTCAGCATTGTTTAAGAAAAAAATATACCTGACTGCAATCCCGCAGCCAGGCTCTGATTCATGCCGCCTGTGGTCTGGTCAGCAGGAATCGCATGGCAGGTTCCTTTTAACGGTCAAATTAACTATTTCGAAAAAAAACTCCACTATACACAATGTTTAGTGTCTTCTCGAGTATCATGTGAGGTGACTCCGTATATGTGCACTGACAATGAGGGCGTCTTATCTATTGTGGTTATCACTTGGGCTCTTTTACAGGATTCTAAACTTGTTGTGTGTTATGGTTATTGGCTAATTATGCAAATTGAGAGAGCTAGAACTCTAGTGCCACCTATTGGAAGGTAGCAATCCTACTAGTCAATGTTGACCATTTAACGAGCCTTGTCACATGACCTAGGATAATAGCCAAACCAGAATCTCAATTTGCAGACACTGTGTTTCGGGGTACTTCCCCTCGTCAGTGCAAAGGGTCAACATTGACTTGTAGGATTGCTACCTTCCAATAGGTGGCACTAGAGTTCTAGCTCTCTTCCTCTCTGAAGAGACAATTTGCATAATTAGCATATTTCCCAGAGGAGTATTGTGGCTTTAAGTCTCCTCAACTCGGCATGCTTAGCATGTCGATCTCCGCAAGGAGAGACAATACTTCTTGGATAATGGTTACTGGCCAGACAGAGGACAAAATAACACTGTTCTGGCCCCCCTCTGGCAGTGCAAGGCTAATGACATATTTGGCATGTACATTGAGTACTTTTCAAACATACTTGCTAAACATGGTTGAAAAACATCATGTGAATGGACCCTCATATTGTACAAACTCTGGCCGCCAGGTACAAAAAGCTACAGTATAAAATCCTACTGTTAGACCACAATCATACATACACAGGAATGCAAATACATGGCCACATACAATCATTTTCTGGAGCAGCGGGGGGCCTCACAACAAGTCCTGCACCGACGCTATAACCAGGCACATACAGAGAAGAGGACACTGCACAGAATGGAGAGGACTGCAAGGGAGCTCGCTCTTCTTGTCCTGTCTGACTCTGCAGACGCTTAGTCCACCATGTCTCTCTCTCCCTCTCTCCCTCTGTGCTGACAGCCTCCAGTGATATAGCATGTTGTGCTACAGTACTGTAATGATGCCACCTGCTGGCCAACTGTTGTGAATGTTTTAGAAATGAATTCTGAGCAGAAGCTCCCTCTGGTGGTTACAAACAGTACTGAACCATTCAATGAGGATTGGCAATCAGGAATCACAGACTGGCTGGATATAAGGGAGGTTCCCCCCATCATGGTTGCCGGTGATCAATTGTTCTTGTCTCAACGTTGTTTCCTGGTTCACTTGGAAGCTTGCTGTGTCTTGCCTCTTCTCCTGCTCTCAGATAAGATATTTTCTGCTTTTTGTTTTTGTGCTTACCATTTGCATATTCCTCTGCATTTCTGTGAGGTTAGCCAGGTTCCCCCTCCCGGGGGGCTTGGGCTCCTCTCAGTTCCTCTGGAGCCACTGTTATTTGTTCATTTGCCTTTTCCAGTTTTTTCAGTGGCTGCGGCTTAGTTTTGTTACACCAGAGAACTAATTTAGGTGGTAGAGGTCGTGTGATCTCAGGTGTTTTTGCAATTAGTAGAGTTGGCTTTTTTTTAGGTTTTTTTTTGGATTGCAGTGAGTATCCTTCCTATCCTTTTCTGTCTAGGCAGATTGGGCCCCAACGTTTGCTCATACTATTTTCTGTCTGTCTGTATTTCCTCTTGTCTAACCGCCATTACATGTTTGGGGGCTTCCTATGTTCTTTAGGGATCTGCTCCGGGGCAGATAGCTTTCCTCTTTCTATCTTTAGGTGTAGTTATCCTCTCAGGCTGTGACGAGGCGTCTAGGACCGACTTAGGAACGCTCCACGGCTGCCTTTAGTTGTGGTGGTTAGTCAGGGTACTGCAATCCAGTAGATTCCAACCTCTCTGGTGTATTGCCGTTTTTGCCTGCTCTCCTCAGCTACCAAATCATAACAGTATCACCGGCCAAACTGAAAATTATATGGTACTCACAGAAGGGAAAAATAGTAAAAAGGAAAAAAAAAAGGGGGAGTTGTCAGAATTTTTTTTTTCTCTGTTTGTTGCATTTTTTCCCTCTTTTTCTCTGGGTGCTGAGGAGGATTTTTTTTTCTCTCAATGGAGTTTGCACAGTTGTCTGGCCGTGTGGATCAGCTTGCCACTGAAGTTTGGAGTATTGCTACCTATCTTGCAGGGTTGCCGGTTGTGGAACCTAGGATCCCCATGCCAGATTTGTTTTTGGGGGATCGAGCTAAATTTCTGAATTTCAAAAATAACTGTAAGTTGTTTTTTGCCTTAAAACCTAAGTCCTCAGGGAATGCATCACAGCAGGTTCAAATTGTCATCTCTCTCCTGCGCGGCGATCCTCAGGATTGGGCTTTTTCCCTGACACCTGGGGATCCTGTTTTGAGTAATGTTGATGCATTTTTTCTGGCTCTGGGGTTATTGTACGATGAACCTAATGTCACTGATCAAGCTGAAAAAACCTTGTTGGCATTAAATCAGGGGCTTGAGGACGCTGAGTTGTACTGTCAGAAATTCCGAAAGTGGGCAGTCCTGACCAAATGGAATGATGATGCTTTGGCAGCCCTTTTTCGGAAGGGTCTGTCAGAGAATGTAAAAGATGTTATGGTGGGTTTTCCTGCTCCCTCTGGTCTCAATAATTCTATGTCATTAGCAATTCAAATTGACAGACGTTTGCGTGAGCGTAGAGGTATGCGTGGAATAGTGTTGCCTTGTGAACCAGCTTCTGAACCCATTCAGTGTGATAGAGTAGCTTCTGGGGCACAGCGTCATGAGTTTCGAAAACGCACTGGGTTATGTTTCTACTGTGGTGATGCTTCTCATGCTGTTTCAGTCTGCCCTAAGCGGGGAAGACGTTTTGCACGCTCAGTTGTCTTGGGTTGTGTTCAAACTAAATTTCTGTTGACTGTTACCCTGATTTGCTCCCTGTCCACATTTTCTGCTCAGGCTTTTGTTGATTCGGGAGCAGCTATTAACCTGATGGATTTTGATTTTGCTAAACGTTGTGGGTTTCCCCTGATATCCCTACGGAAGTCTATTCCCCTACTGGGGATTGATTCTACCCCTTTGACTGAGAATAAACCCCTGTTCTCTACTCAGGTGATAATGAGGGTTGAACCTGATCATCAGGAGAGTTGCAAATTTTTGGTGCTGTATAATCTGCATGACATTATTGTACTAGGTTTCCCTTGGTTGCAGTCTCATAATCCTGTTTTGGATTGGAAATCTGTGTCTGTAACCAGTTGGGGCTGCCAATGTGTTAATGCCAACACTCCTGTTTTTTCTGCCTCTCCCCACGCTCAGGATGTTCCTGACTTTTTGACTGATTTTTCTGATGTGTTTAGCGAAAGTAAATCTGCATCCTTGCCCCCCCATAGGAGCTATGACTGCGCTACTGAATAAGTGCCTGGTAGTAAATTCCCTAAAGGTCGCCTTTTTAACTTGTCTGTACCTGAACATGACGCTATGCGGTCTTATATCAAGGAGTCATTGGAGAAGGGTCATATCAAACCATCCTCTTCACCCTTGAGTGCCGGTTTTTTCTTTGTGGCCAAAAAGGATGGTTCATTAAGGCCGTGTATTGATTATCGTCTCTTGAACAATATCACTGTGAAATATCAATATCCGTTACCCTTGATTTCTGACCTGTTTTCCAGGGTGAAAAGTGCTACTTGGTTTACCAAACTTGACCTCAGGGGGGTGTATAACCTTATTCGCATTAAGCACGGGGATGAATGGAAGACGGCGTTTAATACCCCAGAGGGGCATTTGAGCACCTAGTGATGCCCTTTGGGCTCACTAATGCTCCTTCTGTCTTCCAGTCCTTCATGAATGACATTTTCAGGGATTTTGTGGATAAATTTCTTATTGTTTATTTGGATGATATCTTGATTTTTTCCAGTGACTGGGACTCTCATGTGAAACATGTTCGGACTGTGTTCCAGATTTTGAGAGAGAATGCTCTGTATGTGAAGGGATCAAAGTGTCTTTTTGGCGTACAGAGGATCTCATTTCTGGGATTCATTTTGTCTCCATCTGTTATTGAAATGGACCCGGTCAAGGTTCAGGCCATCTGTGATTGGGTCCAACCTACTTCATTAAAGGCTCTTCGGAGATTTTTGGGTTTTGCCAATTTTTATCGTAAATTTATTGGTAATTTCTCCGGTATTGTTAAACCATTGACTGATTTGACCAAAAAGGGTTCTGATGTGGTGAATTGGCCTCCTGAGGCAGTCTCTGCGTTTCAGGAACTTAAGCAGAGATTCACTTCTGCTCCTGTTCTACGGCAGCCTGATGTTTCTCTGCCATTTCAGGTGGAGGTTGATGCCTCTGAAATTGGGGCAGGTGCCGTTTTGTCCCAAAGAGATCCTGAGACCTCTAAAAGTAACCCTTGTGCCTTTTTCTCTCGAAAATTATCTCCAACTGAACTAATTATGACGTGGGTAATCGGGAGTTATTGGCCATGAAGTGGGCTTTTGAAGAGTGGAGACATTGGCTGGAGGGAGCCAAACATCAGGTGGTGGTCCTCACGGACCATAAGAATCTGGTTTATCTGGAAACAGCCAAGCGACTTAATCCTAGACAGGCCAGGTGGGCCTTGTTTTTCACACGTTTTAATTTTGTGGTTTCCTTTCTTCCTGGCACTAAGAATGTTAAGGTGGATGCCCTCTCGAGGAGTTTCCTTGCGGACTCTCCTGAGTTATCTGATCCTGCTGTTATTTTGAAAGAGGGTGTAGTTCTTTCCGCCATCTCGACCAATTTGAGACTGGCTCTGGAAGGGTGTCAGGAGGATAAACCCGAGCTCTGCCCTATTGGGAAATTGTTTGTCCCAGACCGGTGGAAAAAGAGTGTGATGTCTGAGATTCATTGTTCCGCGTTGGCCGGTCATCCCGGAATTTTTGGTACCAGAGACTTGGTGAGTCGGTCCTTTTGGTGGCCTACTTTGTCTCGTGACGTCAGGGAGTTTGTGCAGTCCTGCGGGACTTGCTCTCGCTCCAAGCCTTGCTCTCGCTCTAGTGGTTTGTTGATGCCATTGCCTGTGCCCAATAAACCATGGACCCATATCTCTATGGATTTTATTTCCGACCTCCCTGTTTTCAGAGAATGACCGTTATCTGGGTGATTTGTGATAGGTTTTCCAAAATGATACATCTTGTGCCATTGCCTAAGTTGCCTTCCTCCTCAGAATTGGTGCCTTTGTTCCTTCAGCACGTGGTTCAGTTGCACGGCATTCCTGAGAACATTGTGTCTGACAGAGTGTAACGGGTCAGGGAGGCGGAACCTCTGAGCTTTATTATACAAGGAGGCTTTCCTTGTAAAGGAGCGGGTGGCGCCCGGGGAGACGGACAGGAAGTCACGGCAAGTGACAGGGACAGTCTTTGGACAGACGGGAAAGAGGTCACGGCAAGTGACCGGGGCAGTCTCTGGATAGACAGGCAGGTAGTCACGGCAAGTGACCGGGGCAGTCTCTGGATAGACAGGCAGGTAGTCACGGCAAGTGACCGGGGCAGTCTCTGGATAGACAGGCAGGTAGTCATGGCAAGTGACCGGGGCAGTCTCTGGATAGACAGGCAGGTAGTCACGGCAAGTGACCGGGGCAGTCTCTGGATGGACAGGTATATACGACCTGAGATGGTGGAGCCTCCCGGTAGGCTAGCAGGCAGATGACAGATGAACGCCCCAAGTGAGCAGGCGAGAGTCTCTGGAATAGACGATGGTCACCGCATGTGACGTCCGAACCTCCGGGTAGGTCTGCAGGCAGATGGCAGATGAACGCCCCCAAGTGAGCAGGCGAGAGTCTCTGGAATAGACGATGGTCACCGCATGTGACGTCCGAACCTCCGGGTAGGTCTGCAGGCAGATGGCAGATGAGCGCCCCCAAGTGAGCAGGCGAGATTCTCTGGAATAGCCGATGGTCACCACCGGTGACGGCCGAACCTCCAGGTAGGCTTGTGGACAGGTAGCAGACAGCAAACTGGCAGGAGACAGGCAGGTAACTGGTAACGGAACCTGAGGGCTGAAGCAGAGTAAACAGTGCAACAACATTGCTCGGGCACCTCCATTAAGGAGGGAGTACTTTATATAGGTTGGAGTCCTCCGGCATTGGCCGGGGACCTTTTTTGAAAGATGCGCGCGGCCCCTTTAAGAGCGGGGGAGCGCGCGGGCGTGCGCCCTAAGTCCAGCAGCAGGGAAGGAGCGCGCGACCCCAGCAGGGCGGAAGGAGGACGCCGAGCGTGGGTAAGGGGGGCGACGTCCCTGCCTGGCAGAGGACGCTGGCGCAGGGGAACAGCGTCCCTGCCTGGCAGAGGGCAGGGACGCCGGCGCTACAGTACCCCCCCTTTAGGCCCCCTTTTTTAGGCCAGAAAGAAATTTAGCTAGGATGAGAGGGGCATGGATGTTCTCCCGAGGCTCCCACGTTCTCTCCTCAGGACCAAACCCCTTCCAATCCACCAGAAAATAGGTCTTTCTTCCTACCCTTTTGGTGGCCAAAATGTTCTCTACCTCAAATTCGATCTCAGCAGACAGTGGAGCAGGAGGTGTACCTGTAGACTTGACAAAAGTACCACCGGTTTGAGGAGAGATACATGGAAGGAGTTAGGAATCCGCAAATTGGCCGGGAGTTTCAATTTATAGGACACTGGGTTGATCTGACTGATGATCTCCAGAGGACCGATGAACCGAGGACCTAACTTGTAGGAAGGAATCTTGAGCCGAACATACTTGGACGAGAGCCAGACCTTATCCCCAGGACGGAATTGAGGGGATCCAGACGTTTCTTGTCAGCATGTCTCTTCATGCGCTCGGATGACAGAATGAGTGCGGACCGGGTACTCTCCCATATGGAGGAGAATTCGTTAACCAGGGATTCCGCAGCTGGATTGTCCACAGAGATGGAAATAGGTACAGGGATCCGAGGATGTTGACCGAAGACTACAAGAAACGGAGATTTGGAGGAAGATTCGCTCTCGTGATTGTTGTACGAAAATTCGGCCCAAGGCAGGAGATCCACCCAGTCAGAATGGTGGGCATTAACGAAGTGCCGGAGATAACTGGTCAGAATCTGATTGATTCGCTCGACTTGACCATTGGACTGTGGGTGGTAAGCGGAGGAGAAATCCAGGGTGACGTCTAGCAACTTACAAGTGGCTCTCCAGAAACGTGAGGTGAACTGTACCCCACGATCCGACACAATGTGACGAGGCAGACCATGAAGACGGAAGATGTGGCGGATAAAGTCTTTAGCCAACTCGGGTGCAGACGGAAGCCCTGGCAGGGGAATGAAGTGAGCCATCTTGGAAAATCGGTCAACGACCACCCAAATGACCGTACAACCAGCAGAGACGGGAAGATCCGTTATGAAGTCCATGGCTATATGCTGCCAGGGGGCAGCGGGTACAGGAAGCGGGAGAAGACGGCCGGCAGGCAGGTGTCTCGGAACTTTGTTGCGGGCACAGGAGGCACAGGCAGAAACAAAATCTATTACATCCTTGTGCAGGGTAGGCCACCAGTAATGCCGGGTAATGAGCTGGAGGGTCTTTTTCTGACCAGCGTGGCCAGCTAGTTTAGACGAATGACCCCAGTGGAGGATCCTCTCCCGATCAGGTACCGATACGAACGTCTTACCAGGAGGGAGACGATTTAGACTCACGGGAGCCACCTGCATCACTCTGGCGGGATCGATGATATGTTTAGGTTCCTCCTCGAGATCCGACACCAGGAAAGACCGGGACAAGGCATCCGCCTTGATGTTCTTGTCGGCCGGACGAAAGTGTAAAAGAAAGTCGAAGCGGGCAAAAAACAAGGACCACCGGGCTTGGCGAGGGTTAAGTCTCTGGGCATGCTGGAGGTAAGCCAGATTCTTGTGGTCAGTGTAAATGATTACCGGATGAAGAGCCCCCTCGAGTAGGTAACGCCACTCCTCCAATGCCAGCTTGATGGCCAATAACTCTCGGTCTCCTATGGAATAATTGCGCTCAGAAGAGGAGTAGAGTTTTGAGAAGAAGCCGCAAGATACCATCCTCCCGGAAGAAGACTTTTGAGTCAGTACCGCTCCAGCTCCAGAAGAGGAAGCGTCCACCTCCAGGAAGAACTGCTTGTTGCCGTCCGGGCGATGCAGCACTGGAGTGGAAGAGAAGGCCTGTTTTAAGGAAAGAAAGGCCTCCTCTGCTTCGGGCGTCCACTGTTTGGGGTTAGCATTCTTGCGGGTGAGCGCGGAGATTGGAGCAGTCCGGGAAGAGAAGTGCGGTACGAAGAGGCGGTAATAATTGGCGAATCCCAGGAACCGCTGAATGGCCTTCAATCCCTCCGGTCGGGGCCATTTCTCGATGGCAGATAGTTTCTCCGGATCCATTCTTAGGCCAGTCTGAGAAATGATGTAACCCAAAAACAGACTCAGGTCTGCTCAAAGAGACACTTCTCATATTTGGCGAAAAGGTGATTCTGCCTAAGCCTGAGCAGAACCTGACGAACATCCCTCCGGTGAGACTGGAGATCCGGAGAGAAGACCAAGATGTCGTCTAGGTACACCACAACGCAGGAGTAGAGCAGGTCCCGGAAGATGTCATTGACCAACTCCTGAAAGACTGCAGGAGCATTACAGAGACCAAAGGGCATCACCAAATACTCATAGTGGCCGTCCCGGGTGTTGAATGCCGTCTTCCATTCATCTCCCCGACGGATACGGACTAGGTTATATGCTCCACGAAGATCCAGTTTGGTGAAGATTCTAGCCCCCCTCAGACGATCAAACAATTCGGGAATGAGCGGAAGAGGGTACTTATTCTTCACCGTGTTCAGGTTTAGGCCTCTGTAGTCAATACAGGGACGGAGAGAGCCGTCTTTCTTTTTTACGAAGAAGAAACCTGCTCCCGCTGGGGAGGTAGATTTCCGGATGAATCCCTTGGCCAAATTCTCCTCGATATATTCGGACATCGACCTGGTCTCAGCAGCAGACAATGGGTAAATACGCCCACGGGGAGGCGTAGTACCGGGTAGCAGGTCGATCGGGCAATCATAAGGTCTGTGAGGGGGTAATGTCTCTGCTCCTTTCTATTAAAGACATCAGCGAACGACCAATATGGAATCGGGAGCCCTGGTAGATTAGTTGGTGTAGGAGAAGGACGGACGGGATGAACAGGAACCAAACACGTTTTATGACAGTCCCCAGCGAAGGATCTCTCCAGTCTGCCAGTCGAGCACGGGTGCATGCTTTTGGAGCCAAGGTAGACCTAATAAGAAAGCATGAGAGTGTCCAGGCAGGACATGAAACGAGATGCTCTCAGAATGCAACATTCCCACCTGCAGGGTTATGGCTTCAGTGATAAGTTGGATGGGACGTGGTAGGAGACCCCCGTCCACAGCAGCAACAGATACTGGTTCAACCAGATGTTTGGTAGGAATGTGATATTTCTCTACTAGAGCCTGTGAAACAAGATTCCCGGCTGCTCCAGAATCAAGTTGGGCTTGTTCGAAATGACGGTTCTCACCGAGGAGAATTGAGACTGACAACAGCAGAGATGAAGAGGATTTATTCTTGTCTAGGTTGACCTCTCCGAGCGAACCTAGACACAGGCGTTTCCCGACCTCTCCGGACAGGTACGGATCCGGTGCTCCTTACTGCCACAGTAGAAGCAACTCCCCTCGGCACGGCGTAAGTCCTGACGGGCTTTGACCATCTTGGTCTGGTCGACCTGCATAGGCTCAGAAGTGTGTACCTGGGGAGAAGCGGAAGGAGTTACAGGTCTCTGAAAAGAAGGAGCTAGATGAGGAAACCTTCTCTCGCGGGTGACCTCTTTGGCGCGTTCCTGGAACCGTAGATCAATTCGATTAGCCAGAGTTATTAGGTCATCGAGAGAGGTTGGAATGTCTCGACCGGCAAGTTCATCTTTAATACGGCCGGACAGACCCTCCCAGAAGACAGATATCAGAGCATCATTATCCCAGGCCAGCTCCGAGGCAAGGGTACGGAACCGTATGGCATATTGCCCCACGGTGAGACTTCCCTGACGGAGACGCAACAGAGATGATGCAGAGGAGGTCTTCCGTCCGGGTTCGTCGAATACCTTCCGGAAGGCCGAAAGAAAAGCAGGCAGGTCAGACACCAGAGGATCTTCTCTCTCCCAGAGAGGATTAAGCCAGGCCAGAGCCTCTCCGGTGAGATGGGACATAATGAAGGCAATTTTGGCCCGGTCGGAGTTAAACTGGTGAGCCAGGAGTTCGAAATGCAGGGTACACTGGTTAATGAAACCCCGAGCCAGAGTAGGATCGCCTCCAAACCGTGGAGGAGCAGAAAGTCGAGGTCCAGGAACGGAAACCACGGAATTGGTAAGCAACGGGACTGCCGGATTGCGAGTCATGGCGCCAGTGGTGGTTGCTGGTGAAGTAGTCAGGGTGTCCAGGCGGGAATTAACATTCCACAGATGACCCAGGATGGACTCCTGTTGAGACCTCTGACGAGACAGTTCATGACACAGGTCAGAGAGCGAAGGGGTTTGGGTGCCACCGGGTTCCATGGCCCGAGCAAACTGTAACGGGTCAGGGAGGCGGAACCTCTGAGCTTTATTATACAAGGAGGCTTTCCTTGTAAAGGAGCGGGTGGCGCCCGGGGAGACGGACAGGAAGTCACGGCAAGTGACAGGGACAGTCTTTGGACAGACGGGAAAGAGGTCACGGCAAGTGACCGGGGCAGTCTCTGGATAGACAGGCAGGTAGTCACGGCAAGTGACCGGGGCAGTCTCTGGATAGACAGGCAGGTAGTCACGGCAAGTGACCGGGGCAGTCTCTGGATAGACAGGCAGGTAGTCACGGCAAGTGACCGGGGCAGTCTCTGGATAGACAGGCAGGTAGTCACGGCAAGTGACCGGGGCAGTCTCTGGATGGACAGGTATATACGACCTGAGATGGTGGAGCCTCCGGTAGGCTAGCAGGCAGATGACAGATGAACGCCCCCAAGTGAGCAGGCGAGAGTCTCTGGAATAGACGATGGTCACCGCATGTGACGTCCGAACCTCCGGGTAGGTCTGCAGGCAGATGGCAGATGAACGCCCCCAAGTGAGCAGGCGAGAGTCTCTGGAATAGATGATGGTCACCGCATGTGACGTCCGAACCTCCGGGTAGGTCTGCAGGCAGATGGCAGATGAGCGCCCCCAAGTGAGCAGGCGAGATTCTCTGGAATAGCCGATGGTCACCACCGGTGACGGCCGAACCTCCAGGTAGGCTTGTGGACAGGTAGCAGACAGCAAACTGGCAGGAGACAGGCAGGTAACTGGTAACGGAACCTGAGGGCTGAAGCAGAGTAAACAGTGCAACAACATTGCTCGGGCACGGGAGTACTTTATATAGGGTGGAGTCCTCCGGCATTGGCCGGGGGACCTTTTTTGAAAGATGCGCGCGGCCCCTTTAAGAGCGGGGGAGCGCGCGGGCGCGCGCCCTAAGTCCAGCAGCAGGGAAGGAGCGCGCGACCCCAGCAGGGCGGAAGGAGGACGCCGAGCGTGGGTAAGGGGAGCGACGTCCCTGCCTGGCAGAGGACGCTGGCGCAGGGGAACAGCGTCCCTGCCTGGCAGAGGGCAGGGACGCCGGCGCTACACAGAGGAGTCCAGTTTGTTTCCAGATTTTGTAGGACTTTTTGTTCTAAACTTGGTGTTCAATTGTCTTTCTCCTCGGCTTTTCATCCTCAGACGAATGGACAAACTGAGAGAACAAACCAGACATTGGAGACTTATCTGAGATGCTTTGTGTCTGCTGATCAGGATGACTGGCTCTCTTTTTTGCCTTTGGCTGAGTTTGCTCTTAATAATGGGGCTAGCTCTGCCACTTTGATGTCTCCATTTTTCTGCAATTTTGGGTTTCACCCTCGATTTTCTTCGGGACAGACGGAGGCTTCTATCTGTCCGGGTGTTGACTGTTGTGGAGCGTATGCAGCAGATTTGGGACCAGGTAGTGGAGAGGTTGTCCCTCTCTCAGGAGAGGGCCCAGCGGTTTGCCAACCGGCATAGGACTGATGGTCCTCAGTTTGAAGTGGGGGACTTGGTCTGGTTGTCCTCAAGAAATATCCCTATGAGAGTTGCATCTCCTAAGTTTAAGCCTAGGTTCATTGGACCTTATAAGATCATGGAGATTCTTAATCCTGTTTCCTTTCGTTTACTTCTTCCAGGGACATTTAAGATCCATAATGTGTTCCACAAGTCCTTATTGAGGAGGTTTGTCGAGCCGGTGGTTCCTATGGCTGCGCCTCCTGACCCTGTTTTGGTTGAGGGCAATCTGGAGTATGTGGTTGAGAAAATATTGGATTCTCGTTTTTCTAGACGGAAACTCCAGTATTTGGTTAAGTGGAGACTAGGTTATGGCCAGGAGGACAATTCTTGGGTGTTTGCTTCGGACATCCATGCTAGGAGACTGATCC
This sequence comes from Oophaga sylvatica, assembly GCA_033576555.1. Taxonomy (NCBI): domain Eukaryota; kingdom Metazoa; phylum Chordata; class Amphibia; order Anura; family Dendrobatidae; genus Oophaga; species Oophaga sylvatica. The sequence goes on from JARQOD010000006.1 coordinate 130,594,445, forward strand.
GTGCGTATCACAGAGCTCATCCTGACCGACCTGGTTGCACAAATGAGGGTTCGGTGACCCCTCCTCAAGGGGTAGGGTACTGTTGTGAATGTTTTAGAAATGAATTCTGAGCAGAAGCTCCCTCTGGTGGTTACAAACAGTACTGAACCATTCAATGAGGATTGGCAATCAGGAATCACAGACTGGCTGGATATAAGGGAGGTTCCCTCCCATCATGGTTGCCGGTGATCAATTGTTCTTGTCTCAACGTTGTTTCCTGGTTCACTTGGAAGCTTGCTGTGTCTTGCCTCTTCTCCTGCTCTCAGATAAGATATTTTCTGCTTTTTGTTTTTGTGCTTACCATTTGCATATTTCTCTGCATTTCTGTGAGGTTAGCCAGGTTCCCCCCACCGGGGGGCTTGGGCTCCTCTCAGTTCCTCTGGAGCCACTGTTATTTGTTCATTTGCCTTTTCCAGTTTTTCAGTGGCTGCGGCTTAGTTTTGTTACACCAGAGAACTAATTTAGGTGGTAGAGGTCGTGTGATCTCAGGTGTTTTTGCAATTAGTAGCGTTGTTTTTTTTTTTAGGGTTCTTTTGGATTGCAGTGAGTATCCTTCCTATCCTTTTCTGTCTAGGCAGATTGGGCCCCAACGTTTGCTCATACTATTTTCTGTCTGTGTCTGTATTTCCTCTTGTCTAACCGCCATTACATGTTTGGGGGCTTCCTATGTTCTTTGGGGATCTGCTCCGGGGCAGATAGCTTTCCTCTTTCTATCTTTAGGTGTAGTTATCCTCTCAGGCTGTGACGAGGCATCTAGGACCGACGTAGGAACGCTCCACGGCTGCCTTTAGTTGTGGTGGTTAGTCAGGGTACTGCAATCCAGTAGATTCCAACCTCTCTGGTGTATTGCCGTTTTTGCCTGCTCTCCTCAGCTACCAAATCATAACAGCCAACGTAATTATGTCTCAAACACAGGAGACATAATAATGAACTTTCCGATGATGGCCCACCTCCCCTTCTGGGCCTCTGTGTAGCTGCACAGGCAGTATGTCCGCCCCAGAATCTGAGGACAGCATGAGTTAGGGGCTGAGACACTAATTTCACTGATGTATCACTTATTAGGCTGTGTGCTGTTGTTTGAATACAATGAGTGTTTTATCAGCAGGAGATAATCACTGCCCGAACAGTTGCCCACATGAGACCTAGTCCAACCATGTCCCCAGCAGTGATTAGCAGTTTACTGTCAATATACAAAGTAACAGAAAGCTTTGGTGTGCGTGAGGTTATTTTTCTGAGCTCTGCTACATGCTACATCTAAAAACTCTGTCACAACTGCTGCACTCAGTAAACTAAGTGATACATCTATGGAATAATAATAATAATCTTTATTTTTATATAGCGCTAACATATTCCGCAGCGATTTACAGTTTTGCACACATTATCGTCTCTGTCCCCGATGGGGCTCACAATCTAGATTCCCTATCAGTATGTCTTTGGAATGTGGGAGGAAACCGGAGAACCCGGAGGAAACCCACGCAAACACGGGGAGAACATACAAACTCCTTGCAGATGTTGTCCTTGGTGGGACTCGAACCCAGGACTCCAGCGCTGCAAGGCTGCAGTGCTATCCACTGAGCCACCGTGCTGCCCTGGAATCAGGGTTTCTTCCTACATTATGCTTTTACCAGATGAGGTAGCAAAAACCTGGTGACAGATTCCCTTTAAATCCTCTATATGGCTCCAGACATATGGGTCTTTTTGTTTACTGCTAATTTTTATGGTTTATACCAAGGGGGCAGCGCTCACAGGGTAATAATACAGAGCATCTTTGGAGAATCATATGAGCCATGCCCTCTTGGTAAAGACTACAACAAATTGGACTAAATAATAAAGCCCATATCTCTGAAACTGTATGGACGGATTTAAAAAACAAAAAACTAAACATGTAATACTCATTGGAGCAGTAGGAATATAATTAGAACAACAACTCGCAATTTTTGATCTTTGATAATAAAAACTATGCTTTACTCAGCTCTGCAAGCACCATCATTCTTTGATGTGGCGAGTTTAACATGCTCAAACTGGTCAAAGTTTCTCTTCAAGTAGACAAAAGGTCTACAGCAGAACTTCAGATATGTGGATACAAGCAGCAGTATGTTTTTATGGTGGGTGTGTAGGGGGGAGGATGGGAGATGAAGACACCGTGGCAACAGAAGGGTTATTACATTTGATGTGTTAACGTGTTTTATAAAAAAGTGAATGTTCTATTTTATCCCTATGGCTGGTATTGTGTGTTCGGTTCTCCTACAGGCTGTGCCTAAGGCCGTCCCTGGGAATGCGGGAGGTCTGTCCACTAGGGGGACCACACTAAGTATAGGGATACAGTTTGCACTACACTAGGGATGAGACAGTTAATAGAGTTGGGATTAGCCCACAGTTTGGGAGGGGTTACACCAGGTTTTATAGAAAAGGTTACTAAGAGTCCACTAATCAGGCAAGTGCAAGTTGAGAGAGGAGTCTAGCCAGTGCAGGAGAGCAGAGTGGAGAGTAAAAGCTGGAAAAGACAGTGTACAGCAGGCGCAAGAAGAGGCAGATGCAGCAGAGCAGTCCAGGTCTCCCCACAGCATGAGGACACATTCTAATGTTCATCTGGACGACGGGACAGTCTGGGTTTGAGGTCTGGAAGAGGTATTGAGAACCATATTCCTGTCCCCCCTGTGAGGAAGATGCCGGTCGAGAAAGAGAAAGATGGTGGCCCTCAAGGAAGGTGTAATGCCTAAAGGAGGATCCTTAGGGTCAGCAAGAGCAGCTGGGCTAGGGACGAGTGGAGTAGAAAGGAGCCAAAGACTGGCAGGTCAGGAAACAAAGGAAACATCACTAAAATGGGACTATGTCTAATTAAGTATGCTGCAGCCATGTGTAACCGAATTGAACTGTAAAGTTGAACCTGTTAACTCATACCCAAGGTCTCCACTTGTCTGGAGCTACAACTGGACCCAATCCCATGGACGGGGAGGCAGAAAGTACTCCTGAAGGACAGAGAGTAAAGAACCAACTCCACTGCACAACACACTCATGACTGACTCCTGCTTAGAAGAGGAGTTTCAAGACAATCAGAACTCAGTTCCGGCCCACAGAAAACCGGCCCTGTGCCCTCCTTCAGGTGCACTGGCTATGAAGAATTATTTAGGCCCTTTCTCCACTAGTCGCTGTAATATGTGGCTAATCACGCCTCTCATCCTGTCAAGTAAATCCTGAGACATGTGTCAGCGAGATTACCAGCTTGTTAAAGAAAACCTGATTTCTCTGTTACAAGATGTCAATATAATGTGTGTGGCCACCCAATAGTTGTCATATAAGTTGCAGTCTGTCAAGGGTTTTGTAAGCATTTCACAATATTGTAATGAATTTATTTAATGAAGCTGTCACATCAAAATCACACTATATTTTATCAGTTGTTACCAAAGAATTATCAAAATTCTACTCTGCAAACTCTTCAAAAGATCCATAAGTTACAAGACATTATTATGACAATATGTTAATTTATTCCACCAAAACAAATAGTAGGAGGTATTTAACTATGAATTATTCTGAGAAATTTCCATTTTTTTCTTATTTTCCACACCATCAAAACAAATTACAAGATACTTTAATCAAAATTAATCATTGCTCTCTATGGTTTTATTATCAGCATGATTAACAAACATGTATTGTCATGTATACAACAAAGATGTCCGAATTTCCGCAGCTCATTAACAAGCTTTACTAATGAACCTCTTAATGGGCAAGGAAATTAGTTCCATTAAAATATTTGAAGTTGAACCATGCTCAGTAGATAAATTTTGCCATTTTAGACATTCTTCACCCATGAAAATGTGGAATCTAGTTGAATAATTTAAAATGGGGGAGATTTCCTGAATGAAACTGTCTAGAAGAAAAACTCTTTGTTGCAGATCCTAACCAATCACCGCACAGCTGTCATTTCTTTCAGCGCTTTTGAAAAAAAATAAAGCTGTATAATCATTGGTTGAGGGGGTAAAAAAGACAGATTTGCTTTTACATTGTTTAAAAAGATTAGCCAAACACTATGCCATACCTGTTTGGAGACACTATGCTCGTACCTTAGCACTCTACAGTGCGGTTGTTCTTTTGCACCTCTGAGGACACACCGCTTGTATCTTGGTGCAGAAATGCATCATCAAGTTGCTTATTTTTAGTGGCACTATAAGTAATTTGGAGTAAATTGAGCCCTAGAATTTTATGGGTTACGAATTATTCCTCAATTTGGAAAGTTCCTTGTGGCAGATCAATCTTATGGTTCAAACTTGTGCGCTGAGTTGGAACCTTATCTGGGTCTGGCCTTTTTATTTAATAATTGGTGATTTTTCTAAATATCTCTTATTAACTAAAGTTTCCTAAAAGTACGGTAATCCTAATTCACACTAAAAAGGCAGGACTTTTTAGCCAAAGTTGGTCTAGAACGTCCGGTTCACAATAGTATAAGTGATTATAAGAAGTTTTATAATATATCTAATCGGAGAAATCTGTCTCTTTCCTCACTGAAGAGACACTTCTACCCTTCTACTGAACTCACCATTTACTATGAAAAAAAAGCACAAATCCATCTTTAACAAAGCAAGATGGACTGCCAGCACAGTGAGTTGTTGGACAGGGGTGGGGGGAGAAAAAGTGAGGAGTACTCTGCAAAGTAAGTCACAGAGTGATCGTGCTGCAGCTAGATTCAGAGCCACACAGCTCAGTACAGCTGTGTAATGTTCTCAACATGTCCGCTGTGTGGTTACAAATTTGACTTTGGCCTAGGGACACCTTGAGTGACAGCTCTGCCGCTCTATGGGATCTGGGAAGTGCTGGACTGTCAGCATTTTGATTGACAGCCCTGCTACTCAAGGTGCTTCTTGTCTGTTATTATTTGCAAGCTATTTAGCTGAGTTGTCTGCATTCCACTGTCAGTTGTAGCTTTGCTTAGTTAAGTGTGTGTGCTTGCTCTGTGTCTGACTTCTCGATCTTGTTGCTGACCTCGAATTTATTGTGACTGTGTGGATTATCCTTTCTGCTTTTGATGGTCTCTGACATCAGCTATCTGGCCCTGGACTTGGCCTCTGAGTTTCTGTTTGATGTACTCCCTGGTCTCGACGTACCCTCCTGGCATTTGACCCTGGACTGTTACCTGACCACTCCATTGTCTTGCCCCTCTACTACGAGCCCTCCTGGTATCTGACCTCAGACCTCCTGACTACCCTATCTCATGGCTTGCCAGTGAGTAGTGACTCAACGTCACATGCGGATTCTGTTTGGCCTATCCTTATCATTGCCAGTTTGGACCAAGGCAGAGGAGCACAGGTTCAATAAAGGTGGCCTGATACAGCTATTCCTGCAGCTTCAGAGCAGCGTGGTCAAACTTTATAGCAATGAGCTTGTAATCTCTGTTCCCCTTCCTTAGGAGACTGACCATTTTTGATAGACTTTTGTGGTGGCCAGTAACTTACACAATGAACAATACAAAATAAAATTAAAAATCTATCCATTCTTAAGAATGCAGAGAATTTTTAGTAAGAGGTAAATTGAAAAGTTGCTTTGTATTTTTTGTAACTGGATTGAAAACTGGCTCAAAGACCTCACCAAGAGAGTTGTGATGAATGGCTGCTACTCCAAATGGTCTCCAATTATAAATAGTACACCCCAAGATTCAGTGCTTGGTCCACTATTATTCAACTTGTTTATTAATAGTACAGAATATGGGATTAGCAAGTATTACTTATATTTTCCATTTCTATTTTTGCAGCTGGTAACAAGCTAGCTAGTATAGAGCAGCCCATGGAAGATTATTATTATTATACATTTATATAGCGCCATTTATTCCATGGCGCTTTACATGTGAAAAGGGGAAATATAGACAAGTACAATAAACATGTGCGAGACAAGGGACACACAAGTACAGGAGAGAGGACCCTGCCCACGAGGGCTCACAGGGATGGGTAAGGATACACTAGGAGAGGGTAGAGCTGGTTGTGCAATGGATCAGTAGACTGAGGATCATTGCAGGCTGTAGGCTTGTCAGAACAGGTGGCTCCTCAGGTTCTTCTTGAAGGTTTCCGTTGTTGGTGAGAGTCTGATGTGTTGCGGCAGAGAGTTCCAGAGTATGGGGGAAGCACGGGAGAAGTCTTGTATGCGGTTGTGGGAAGAAGAGATGAGGGGGGAGTAGAGAAGGAGATCTTTAGAGGATCGAAGGTTGCGTGTGGGTAGGTACCGGGAGACCATGTCACAGATGTATGGAGGAGACAGGTTGTGGATGGCTTTGTATGTCATGGTTAGGGTTTTGAACTGGAGCATCTGGGCAATAGGAAGCCAGTGAAGGGCTTGGCATAGGGGGGAGGCTGGGGAATAGCGGGGAGACAGGTGGATTAGTCGGGCAGCAGAGTGTAGGATGGACTGGAGTGATGCCAGAGTGCTAGAGGGGAGGCCAGATAGTAGGAGGTTGCAGTAGTCGAGGCAGGAGATGATAAGGTCGTGCTAGTGTTTTTGTGGTTTCATGGTTGAGGAATGCGCGGATTCGGGAAATATTTTTGAGTTTGAGGCGGCAGGAGGTGGCGAAGGCTTGGATATGTGGTTTGAAAGAGAGGGCAGAGTCGAGGATCACCCCAAAGCACCGAGCATGCGGTGAGATGTTCTTAAGTTACAAGCTGACTTTGACAAACTAAGTTTTTTTGTGTTAACTTGGCAGATGAGGTTTTAATAAAGTTATACATCTGGGTACTAGTAATCTGCAGGCATCATATGTTAATACTTATCTCACTTTTATAGCGTCATTAATTCCACAGAGTTTTACAGGCATCATCATACCTGTCCCCATTGGGGCTCAAAATCTAGATTCCTTATCAGGATGTCTTTTGAGTTAGGGAGGAAATGAAAGTACCTGGAGGAAACCTATGAAAACACAGAAAGAACATACAAACTCTTTACAGATGTTTTCCTTGGTGGGAACCAACGACCAAAGCGCTGCAAGGCTGTCACTGAGCCACTGTGCTGCCCATTATTTTAGAACTGAAACAAGTCACTTGTAGAGAAGGACCTGGGTGTGCGTGCAGATCACAGGGTAAATAACAGCATGCAGTGTCAATCTGCAGATGTTATGTATTAAAAGAGGCATGGACTCGAGGAATATGGACATAATATTACCACTTAACAAACCGTTAGCGTGGGATCACTTGAAATATGTAGTTCAGTTCTTGGCACAAGTTAATATACAGGATGCTGTCAAGTTAAAAAATAAATACAAAGAAGAGCCACAAAACTGATATCAAGTATGGAGAATCTTACTTATGTAAAGTGATTGAAAGAATTAAATGTATATACTTTTGGGAGGAGGAATAAAAGACGGACATAATTAACTTGTAAAGGTATATAAATGGCCCATTCAATAAAAAAAAATATAGTTAAAAGCTGTTACACATAAAATTCCCTCAAAAGAGGTACTCCATCAGTCTGGAAAGAGAAACGGTTCAATCTCCAGAGGTACAACAAGACACAGTAGAAGGTCACAGCTAGAATTATAATATGATTTCATAAAAGGCCTAGATCATTTATTAGAAGAGAACAGCATAAATACTTAGGTGAATGTATAAAATTCATGTTCTAAATGTTCATCCAGCTGATCGATACTCAGGCGGGGAGATTTGAGGGTTTTTTTTTTTTCGAGGTGATTGTTCATGCATTACTTCGCAGTACTAGTACTGCTCTGTGAGAGGTGCATTTCTGCCCGCAGCAGTACTAGTACAACGTCACAATCATCGCAGCCTCACGCTGAGCGCCGCGGTGATTGTGTGCGGGTGTCAGCTGTATGTGACAGCCAGGGTCGGACTGACCCACCGGAGAACCGGAGGATTCTCCGGTGGGCCCAGGCACTGACACCTGCTGGCATACTGGCCAGCAGCTGCCTTTGGCCCCTCACTGCTCCAGGGGACCCCAGCCAATTGGCAGCTGCTATGGGGGCCCTCGGTGCCAGTGGAGCAGCAGCGGGTGACAGGAAGCAGAAGCCGGCTGCTGCTGTCCCGCTGCTAAGGAGAAATTAATATTCACTGCTCTGTGGGAGGAGCCAAGAGCAGGACTCCTCCCAGCGTGACGTCACTACTCCCAGCTCCAGCGCTCAGAGCTAGTCAGAGAGCAGTGTGGGTGTCACTGATAACAGCTGACATGGTCGGCTGCTGCAGACTGTGGAGCACTATTTGTAAGTAACAGCGCTCTTGTGGCCTGATAACTTTTTGTGTCACTGCTCTTCCCTGCTATGAGCAAGCAGGGAGAGTGGAGCAGCTCTTAATAAGGCTAACACTGATTGGCCGCAGTACAGCCAATCAGTGTTAGCTTTGTGTCCACATCTCCCTGGCTGTACAGCAGAGCTCAGGTAATGAGCTGCTGTCATCCATAACGCGCTCCTTTCCCACAGTGTAAGCAGCAGAGGGAGATAGACTGCTCCCTGCTGCAGCTGCAAAGGTTGGACAAGGGCCCCCCTGCCAGCCTAAAAGTATGTGTAAATGGGGGGCCTTTAGTCTGGGGTGATAGAGGGGTAGGGGCTAAGTTACTTAGGGATAAATTAGGGCCCCATTACCTCATCTCTCCACTCCTGTCTGTCTGCACCCCCTCCCTCTATATCACCCCTGACTGAGCCCTCGACCCCTGTATCACCTTGACTGCACCCCCTCCCCGTATCACCCCTGCTGAATCCAATCACCCTGGTATCACCCTGACTGAGCCCCTGTATTACCACTGACAGCGCCACCTCCCTCTATATGACCCCTGACTGCGTTACCTCCATCTATATGACCCCTGACTGAGCCCCTCCCTAGCATCATCCCTGACTGCAGCCTCTCCCCGTGTCACCCCTGCTGAACCCCTTCGCCCCAGAATCACCCTGACTGAGCTCCTCTACCCGTGTATTACACCTGATTGCGTCACCTCCCCCTGTATCACCCTGATTGAGCCCCTCTCCCCCTTTATCACCCTGACTGCGCCACCTCCCCCTTTATCACCCTGACTGAGCCCCTCTCCCCCTTTATCACCCTGACTGCGCCACCTTCCCCTTTATCACCCTGATTGAGCCCCTCTCCCCCTTTATCACCCTGACTGTGCCACCTCCCCCTTTATCACCCTGATTGAGCCCCTCTCCCCCTTTATCACCCTGACTGCGCCACCTCCCCTTTATCACCCTGATTGAGCCCCTCTCCCCCTTTATCACCCTGACTGCGCCACCTCCCCTTTATCACCCTGATTGAGCCCCTCTCCCCCTTTATCACCCTGACTGCGCCACCTCCCTTTATCACCCTGATTGAGCCCCTCTCCCCCTTTATCACCCCTGACTAAAACTTTTCTTTCCCTACTACTAACAAAATGAGGCCCTTTATAAAACGTTATGGTCTTATAGGTGGCAGAGAGATTTCTGTAAAAAGTGTATGGGGGGATGTGAGGGAAAACTCTTTCGATATTACTCAAATGTCATACATAAGTGATCTAGGACCCCCACCACTAGAAAAGGGGGCATTCACATAATGTATTTGCTGCAGAAATCAAACAGCCAATTAACAGCGAAAATATCCACACAGACATTGTGCAGACATTGTACAGATATTGCTGAGTTTACTAATATGTAATGTCGCACCTTGATCACTGACCTGATTCTTTGTATTGCCTAGGATGAAATCGATGGTCAATATGTTAAATCTTCATCGGTCACTTCCCGCCGTGGATTTTTTCATCATGTAGATGAGATGTCATAAAATCCCCTCCACTACACTGGTGCTGTAACACATTGGCCTAGTGGTTAATAAACACCAGGGAACATTTATCATTGAGTTTGAACCAAAATGTGGGCGCCAACCTCTGCTATATCATTAAGACGTGTACTACCTTATGTTATGCCCTGATATTAGAGTGTTAAATCACACAGTTGATGGTCTTGTATTTATTTCTATGCAGCTACATAGCGGGCCCCAAGAATGATTTTCTCTGGTGGGCCCAAGGTGCTCCAGTCCGACGCTGGTGACAGCTGACACCCCGCAGCAACGCCCACGATCGGTGTTAGCACTGATTGTGGGCATTTAACCACACTGATGCTTCTCAGCACTGACAGCGGCATAGAGAAGCATCATGCAGGGAAGAGGCTCCCTGCGCGCTCCCACCGGAACAACGCGATGCGATTGTGTTGTCCCAGTGGTCTACATGGAGACACCCGGCTCCAAGAAGGCCGTGGGGTCCTTCCGGGTCCTTCAGAGAGGTGGCTTGCGATCGCCTACTGAGAGCAGGCACTGTTGTGAATGGGTTTGAGATGAGTTCTGAGCAGAGGCTCCCTCTGGTGGTTACAAGCGGTACTAGTGAGGATTGTGAGGACTGGGAATCAGGTGTTACTGATTGGTCTTATATAAGGGAGTCATTTTCCATCAGGGTTGCCGGTGATCAATTGTTCTGGTCTGAATCCTTCTTTCCAGTTTCCCTTGTAGCCTGCTGTGTCGTGTCTGCATCTCCTGCTATCAGATAAGACAATTTCTTATTTTGTGTTTTTGCTATATTTTTGCATTTTGTCCTGCACTTCTGTGGGGGCCTTCAGGGTCCCCTCCGGGGGCTTTTGCCCTCTCAGTTTAGTCCAGCCACTGTGTTTTGTACTTTTGCTTTTTCCAGTTTTTTCAGTGGCTGCTGTTTTGATTTTTTTTACACCAGAGAACTAATTTAGGTGGTAGAGGTCGTGTGATCTCAGGTGATTTTGAAATTAGTAGAGTTGGTGTTTTTCAGGGTTTTCTGAGATTGCAGTAAGTACCCTTCCTATCCTTTTCTATTTAGATAGTTTGGGCCCCAGCGTTTGCTCATACTATTTTCTTTCTGTGTCAGTATTTCCTCTTGTCTAACCGCCATTACATGTTTGGGGGCTTTCTATTATCTTTGGGGTTCTGCTCCGGGGCAGATAGCTTTCCTATTTCTATCTTTAGGTGTAGTTAGTTTCTCAGGCTGTGACGAGGCGTCTAGGACCAACTTAGGAACGCTCCACGGCTGCCTCTAGTTGCGGTGGTTAGTCAGGGTACTGCAATCCCATAGATTCCAACTGCTCTGGTGTATTGCCTTTTTTACCTGCACTCCTCAGCTACCGTAACATAACAGTATCACCGGCCATAAAAATTGTATGGTACTCACAGAAGGGAAAAAATATTTTGAAGGAAGAAAAGTTGTCAGAGATATTTTTCTGTTTGTTGCATTTTTTTTTTTTTTCCCTCTGTATCTCTGGGTGCTGGGGAGGATCTTTTCTCCCAATGGAGTTTGCACAGTTGTCTGGCCGTGTGGATCAGCTTGCCACTGAGGTTCGGAGTATTGCTGCATATCTTGCTAGGTTGCCTGTTGTGGAACCTAGGATTCCCATGCCAGATTTGTTTTTAGGGGATCGAGCTAAGTTTCAGAATTTCAAAAATAATTGTAAATTGTTTCTTGCCTTAAAATCTAAGTCCTCAGGGAACGCAGCGCAGCAGGTTCAAATTATCATCTCTCTCCTGCGCGGCGATCCTCAGGATTGGGCTTTTTCCCTGACACCTGGGGATCCTGTTTTGAGTGATGTTGATGCATTTTTTCAGGCTTTGGGGTTATTGTACGATGAGCCTAATGTCACTGATCAAGCTGAAAAAGCCTTGTTGGCATTAAATCAGGGGCTTGATGACGCTGAGTTATACTGTCAGAGATTCCGTAGGTGGGCAGTCCTGACCAAATGGAATGACGACGCTTTGGCGGCCCTTTTCCGGAAGGGTCTGTCGGATAATGTAAAGGATGTTATGGTGGGATTCCCTGTCCCCTCTGGTCTCAATGATTCTATGTCATTAGCGATTCAAATTGACAGACGTTTGCGTGAGCAGAGAAGTATGCGTGGAATGGTGTTGCCTTGTGAACCAGCTTCTGAATCCATGCAGTGTGATAGAGTGGTGTCTGGGGCACAGCGTCATGAGTTTCGAATGCGCAATGGGTTATGTTTCTACTGTGGTGATGCCTCTCATGCTATTTCAGTCTGCCCTAAGCGGGGAAGACATTTTGCACGCTCAGTTGTCTTGGGTAGTGTTCAGACTAAGTTTTTATTAACTGTCACTCTGATATGCTCTCTGTCCTCATTTTCTGCTCAGGCTTTCGTTGATTCTGGAGCAGCTATTAACCTGATGGATTATGATTTTGCTAAACGTTGTGGGTTTCCCTTGATACCCTACAGAAGTCTATTCCTTTACTGGGGATCGATTCTACCCCTTTGGCTGAGAATAAACCCCAGTTTTCTACTCAGGTGATAATGAGGGTTGAACCTGATCACCAGGAGTGCTGCAAATTTTTGGTTCTATATAATCTGCATGACATTATCGTGTTGGGTTTCCCTTGGTTACAGTCTCATAATCCTGTTTTGGATTGGAAATCTGTGTCTGTAACCAGTTGGGGCTGCCAATGTGTTAATACCAACACTCCTGTTTTTTCTGCCTCCCCCAGGCTGAGGATGTTCCTGACTTTTTGTTTGATTTTTCTGATGTGTTTAGCGAAAGTAAATCTGCATCCTTGCCTCCCCATAGGAGCTATGACTGCGCTATTGAATTAGTGCCAGGTAGTAAATTCCCTAAAGGTCGCCTTTTTAACTTGTCTGTACCTGAACATGACGCTATGCGGTCTTATATCAAGGAATCATTGGAGAAGGGTCATATCAGACCATCCTCTTCACCCTTAGGTGCCGGTTTTTTCTTTGTGGCCAAAAAAGATGGTTCATTAAGGCCGTGTATTGATTATCGTCTCTTGAACAATATTACTGTGAAATATCAATACCCGTTACCCTTGATTTCTGACCTGTTTTCCAGGGTGAAAAACGCTACTTGGTTTACCAAGCTTGACCTCAGGGGGGCGTATAACCTTATTCGCATTAAGCACGGGGATGAATGGAAGACGGCATTTAACACCCTGAAGGGCATTTTGAGTACCTTGTGATGCCCTTTGGGCTCACTAATGCTCCTTACGTCTTCCAGTCCTTCATGAATGACATTTTCAGGGATTTTGTGGACAAGTTTCTGATTGTTTATTTGGATGATATCTTGATTTTTTCTAATGACTGGGACTCTCATGTGAAACATGTTCGAACTGTATTCCAGATTTTGAGAGAGAATGCTCTGTATGTGAAGGGATCAAAGTGTCTTTTTGGCGTACAGAAGATCTCATTTCTGGGATTAATTTTGTCCCCATCTGTTATTGAAATGGACCCGGTCAAGGTTCAGGCCATCTGTGATTGGGTCCAACCTACTTCATTAAAGGCTCTTCAGAGATTTTTGGGTTTTGCCAATTTTTATCGTAAATTTATTGGTAATTTCTCGGTTATTGTTAAACCATTAACTGATTTGACCAGAAAGGGTTCTGATGTGGTGAATTGGCCTCCTGAGGCAGTCTCTGCGTTTCAGGAACTTAAGCAGAGATTCACTTCTGCTCCTGTTCTACGGCAGCCTGATGTTTCTCTGCCATTTCAGGTGGAGGTTGATGCCTCTGAAATTGGGGCAGGTGCCGTTTTGTCCCAAAAAGATCCAGAGACCTCTAAAAGTAACCCTTGTGCCTTTTTCTCTAGAAAATTTTCTCCTACTGAACGTAATTATGACGTGGGTAATCGGGAGTTATTGGCCATGAAGTGGGCTTTTGAAGAGTGGAGACATTGGCTGGAGGGAGCCAAACATCAGGTGGTGGTCCTTACGGACCATAAGAATCTGGTCTATCTGGAATCTGCCAAGCGACTCAATCCTAGACAGGCCAGGTGGGCCTTGTTTTTCACACGTTTTAATTTTGTGGTTTCCTTTCTTCCTGGCACTAAGAATGTTAAGGCGGATGCCCTCTCGAGGAGTTTCCTTGCGGACTCTCCTGAGCTATCTGATCCCTCTGTTATTTTGAAGGAGGGTGTAGTTCTTTCCGCCATCTCGCCCAATTTGAGACTTGCTCTGGAGGGGTGTCAGGAGGATAGGCCCGAGCGCTGCCCTGTTGGAAAATTGTTTGTCCCGGACCAATGGAAAAAGAGTGTGATGTCTGAGATTCATTGTTCCGCATTGGCTGGGCATCCCGGAATTTTTGGTACCAGAGACTTGGTTAGTCGGTCCTTTTGGTGGTCTACCTTGTCTCGCGATGTCAGGGAATTTGTGCAGTCCTGCGGGACTTGCTCTCGCTCCAAGCCTTGCTCTCGCTCTAGTGGGTTGTTGATGCCATTGCCTGTGCCCAAGAGACCATGGACCCATATCTCTATGGATTTCATTTCCGATCTTCCTGTTTCTCAGAGAATGACCACCATCTGGGTAATTTGTGGTAGGTTTTCCAAAATGATACATCTTGTGCCATTACCTAAGTTGCCTTCCTCCTCTGAATTGGTGCCGTTGTTCCTTCAGCACGTGGTTCGTTTACACGGCATTCCTGAGAACATTGTGTCTGACAGAGGAGTCTAGTTTGTTTCCAGATTTTGGAGGACTTTTTGTTCTAAACTGGGTGTTCAATTGTCTTTCTCCTCGGCATTTCATCCTCAGACCAATGGTCAAACTGAGAGAACAAACCAGACATTGGAGACTTATCTAAGATGCTTTGTGTCTGCTGATCAGGATGACTGGGTCTCTTTTTTGCCTTTGGCTGAGTTTGCTCTTAATAATAGGGCTAGCTCTGCCACTTTGATGTCTCCGTTTTTCTGTAATTCTGGGTTTCACCCTCGATTTTCTTCAGGACAGACGGAGGCTTCTGTCTGTCCAGGTGTTGACTCTGTTGTTGAGCGTATGCAGCAGATTTGGGACCAGGTAGTGGAGAGGTTGTCCCTCTCTCAGGAGAAGGCCCAGCGGTTTGCTAACCGGCATAGGACTGATGGTCCTCGGTTTAAAGTGGGGGACTTGGTCTGGTTGTCCTCCAAGAATATTCCTATGAGAGTAGCATCTCCTAAATTTAAGCCTAGGTTCATTGGACCTTATAAGATCATGGAGATTATTAATCCTGTTTCTTTTCGTTTGCTTCTTCCAGGGACATTTAAGATCCATAACGTGTTCCACAAGTCCTTGTTGAAGAGGTTTGTTGAGCCAGTGGTTCCTGCTGCTGTGCCTCCTGACCCTGTTTTGGTTGAGGGCAATCTGGAGTATGTGGTTGAGAAAATATTGGATTCTCGTTTTTCTAGACGAAGACTCCAGTATTTGGTTAAATGGAGAGGTTATGGTCAGGAAGACAATTCTTGGGTGTTTGCTTCGGACATCCATGCTAGGAGACTTATCTGTGCGTATCATAGAACTCATCCTGACCGATCTGGTTGCTCAAATGATGGTTCGGTGACCCCTCCTCAAGGGGGGGGGTACTGTTGTGAATGGGTTTGAGATGAGTTCTGAGCAGAGGCTCCCTCTGGTGGTTACAAGCGGTACTAGTGAGGATTGTGAGGACTGGGAATCAGGTGTTACTGATTGGTCTTATATAAGGGAGTCATTTTCCCATCAGGGTTGCCGGTGATCAATTGTTCTGGTCTGAATCCTTCTTTCCAGTTTCCCTTGTAGCCTGCTGTGTCGTGTCTGCATCTCCTGCTATCAGATAAGACAATTTCTTATTTTGTGTTTTTGCTATATTTTTGCATTTTGTCCTGCACTTCTGTGGGGGCCTTCAGGGTCCCCTCCGGGGGCTTTTGCCCTCTCAGTTTAGTCCAGCCACTGTGTTTTGTACTTTTGCTTTTTCCAGTTTTTTCAGTGGCTGCTGTTTTGATTTTTTTTACACCAGAGAATTAATTTAGGTGGTAGAGGTCGTGTGATCTCAGGTGATTTTGAAATTAGTAGAGTTGGTGTTTTTCAGGGTTTTCTGAGATTGCAGTAAGTACCCTTCCTATCCTTTTCTATTTAGATAGTTTGGGCCCCAGCGTTTGCTCATACTATTTTCTTTCTGTGTCAGTATTTCCTCTTGTCTAACCGCCATTACATGTTTGGGGGCTTTCTATTATCTTTGGGGTTCTGCTCCGGGGCAGATAGCTTTCCTATTTCTATCTTTAGGTGTAGTTAGTTTCTCAGGCTGTGACGAGGCGTCTAGGACCAACGTAGGAACGCTCCACGGCTGCCTCTAGTTGCGGTGGTTAGTCAGGGTACTGCAATCCCATAGATTCCAACTGCTCTGGTGTATTGCCTTTTTTACCTGCACTCCTCAGCTACCGTAACATAACAAGGCACCGACAAGCCTCCTTCACTGCCTGTCAGATTGCTGATCTGACACTGTGCTGTGCAAAGTGTCAGATCAGCGATCTGACTTTATATAGTAATGTCCCATACTGAGACAATGTAATAAAGTTTAAAAAAAATTCTAATGTGTAATATTTAAAAAAAATAAAGGAAACAAACATGTTACCAATAAATACATTTATTTATGTAAATAAAAAAAATAATAAAAGTACATATATTTGATATTGCCGCGTCCATAACGACCCGACCTATGAAACTGTCCCACTAGTTAACTCCTTCAGTGAACACCGTCAAAAAAAAATAAAAAATGAGGCAAAAAACAATGCTTTATCATCATACTGCCCAAAAGTGGAATAACACGCGATCAAAAATACGGATATAAATAAACGTCGTACTGCTGAAAACATCATCTTGTCCGGCAAAAAACAAGCCACCATACAGCGTCATCGGTGAAAAAATAAAAAAGTCATAGCGGTCAGAATAAAGTGATGCAAAAATAATTATTTTTCTATAAAATAGTTTTTATTGTATAAAAGCGCCAAAAAATAAAGATACAAATGAGGTATCGCTGTAATCGTACTAACCCGAAGAATAAAACTGCTTTATCAATTTTACCACACGTGGAACGGTATAAACGCCCCTCAAAAAGAAATTCATGAATTGCTGTTTTTTGTTCATTCTGCCTCACAAAAATCGGAATAAAAAGCGATGAGACGTCATGTGCGTGAAAATGGTACCAATAAAAACGCCGACTCGTCCCGCAAAAAACAAGGCCTCACGACGCTGTGGGACAAAACATGGAAAAATTATAGCTCTCAAAATGTTTTGATCCAAAAACTATTTTTTGCAATAAAAAGCGTCTTTTAGTGTGTGACAGCTGCCAATCATAAAAACCCGCTATAAATAGTAAATCAAACCCCCATTTATCATCCCCTTAGTTAGGGAAAAATAATAAAATAAAAAAATTTATTTATTTCCATTTTCCCATAAGGGTTAAGGTTAGGGCTAGGGTTAGGGTAAGGGTTGGGGCTAAAGTAAGGGTTAGGGTTGGGGCTAAAGTTAGAGTAAGGGTTGGGGCTAAAGTTAGGGTTAGGGTTGGGGCTAAAGTTATGGTTAGGGTTGGGATTAGGGTTAGAGTTGGGATTAGGGTTAGGGGTGTGTTAGGGTTAGGTTTGTGGTTAGGGTTATGGGTAGAGCTGGTATTAGGGTTAGGGGTGTGGTGGGGTTAGGGTTGGAGTTAGAATTGGGGGTTTCCACTGTTTAGACACATCAGGGGCTCTCCAAATGTGACATGGCGTCCGATCTCAATATCAGCCAA
>JARQOD010000006.1:130612061-130749561 GCA_033576555.1 Oophaga sylvatica
AAGTCCAAACCCACCAGAAAATTGGGCAGTGAAAATGTTTGTTTTTTTACAGTGTTGGTTATGTGCCCTGCTAGAACATATAATGCCATGGCTGAAAAGGTTGGCACCCTTGAAATTGTTTCAGAAATTGAACTATTTCTCCCAGAAAATTATTGCAATTGCACATGGTTTGTTATACACAAAAAAAAGAGAAACAATGGCAAACTGGAAATAATTTCACAAAAAAACTCCAAAAATGGGACGGACAAAATTGTTGGCACCTTTACAAAATTGTAGGGAACACAACTTAGCTTCAAGCATGTGATGCTCGTTCAAATTCACCTGTGGCAAATAACAGGTGTGGGCAATATGAAAATCACATCTGAAACCAGATAAAAAGGGAAGAGGTCAACTCCTTCTTTTAATTGTGTGTCTGTGTGTGCCACACTAAGCATGGAAAACAAAAATAGGAAAAGACAACTGTCTGAGGACTTGAGAACCAAAATTTTTGAACAATATCAACAATCCCAAGGCATTTGCTTTCGCATAGAGATGCTCTATGTATCAATAAGTCGTTCTGGTCAATAAACTAGGGTTGTAAGTAGTGTTGAGCGATATTGCTCGATATCTAAAAATATCGTATCGAAATTGTATCGCCGATATCACTAAATATCGGCGATATCCGATTTCGTTACCGGAAGTCCCATGTAAGTCTATGGGAACAAAATATCGCAACTAAAAAAACCCTTTATTTCCTTGTAAACACTAAATATACACACATAGAATACATATATATATATATACATGTCATTGTGACATATATATATATACATATATGTATAGTTTATACACTTCTACATAGTAAAATATCCTCTGATTCAATTGCCGGGTAAAGCCGGCTTCAGTGAAAAGACAGAAGCACCCGACATGAAATGACACTTGGTGTACATAGGGTTAACCATGTCTTTTCATGTCGTTTGCTATCTGATTTGCACAAACAATTAAATCAGTCTATGTTTGCAAAATTTCACACCTGTAGGGGTTAATTAAAGGTGTAAATTCGTTGTAAAAAAAACGGACTTTTTTGCTACGAATTTACACCTTTAATTAACCCCTACAGGTGTGAAATTTTGCACACATAGACTGATTTAATTGTTTGTGCAAATCAGATAGCAAAGGACATGGTTAACCCTATGTACACCAAGTGTCATTTCATGTCGGGTTCTGCATTTTCACAAAAGCCGGCAATTGAATTAGCGGCTATTATACTATGTAGAAGTGTATGAACTATAAATATATATATATATATATATATATATGTGTGTCACAAACTCAATGACATGTATATATATATATGAGGTGTAAAATTGCTGAAAAAAAATGCGTGGGCTCCCGCCCTATTTTCGCAACCAGACAGACAAAGCCAGTGAGTGGGGGCAGATAATAATAGCCCAGAGAGGGACCATTATTTTTGCCCCCCCCCGGCTACTAATATCTGCCCCCAGACACCCCAGAAAGGGCAAATCTCTAATTAGATTTGCCCTTTCTGGCACTTTGCCCGTCTATTCCCATTGCCCTGTAGCGGTGGCGAATGGGTTAATAAGGGGTTAAAATGACCTTGCAATTGAAAGGTCACTTTAAGCCAGGTTAATAATTGAGAGCTGTCAATTAGACAACTATCAATTATTAATCCTATTGTATGAAAGAAAAATCAAACACACACACTTTAATAAAAAAGAAGTTTAATGAAATAATCACACAGTTTTTGACCATATTTTATTTTCCTGCTAAAACCATTTCCTGTAATAAAAATAAAATAATAAAGCAAAATTATTCTTACCAATCCGATGTACAGTCAGGTCCCACGGTGTAATCCTTCAGAAAGGGTTAATGTTTACTGCAGGGACCGCAGCTAATGCTGCAGCCTCACAGTAAACCCCCAAATGAATGAGTTCCTCTCCTGGCTGACAGGAGAGGAAGTGGAAAGCTTAATTGATTGCTTTCCACTTTCACTTCAGGTCAGCCAGGGACACAATCAGTGACGTCAGAGGGAACTGGTTAACAAAAATAGGGGATCCCCTCGAAAAAAATTGGCGTGGGGTCCCCCCTATTTTTGTTAACCAGCCAGATGAAGCAGACCGCTGAGGCCTGGATTTTCAGGCTGTTAAGGAGCCAAGATCCATGGACCTTGCCAGCCTGATAATACCAGGCCACAGCAGTCTGCATATCTTGGCTGATTAACAAAAATAGGGGATCCCCTCGAAAAAAATTGGCGTGGGGTCCCCCCTATTTTTGTTAACCAGCCAGATGAAGCAGACCGCTGAGGCCTGGTTTTTCAGGCTGGTAAGGATCCAATATCCATGGACCTTGCAAGCCTGATAATACCAGGCCACAGCAGTCTGCTTAGCTTGGCTGGTTAACAAAAATAGGGGATCCCCTCGAAAAAAAAACGGCGTAGGGGTCCCCCTATTTTTGTTAACCAGCCAAGTAAAATGCAGACTGCTGTGGCCTGGTATTAAAAGACTGTCAAGGCCCATGGATTTTGGCCCTCAACAGCCTGATAATACCAGGCTACAGCAGCCCCACATTTGGCGCATCAAAAGATGTGCCAATTGTGGCACTTTACCCGGCTCTTCCCACTTGCCCTGTAGCGGTGGCAAGCGGGGTAATAAGGGGTTAATGTCACCGTTGATTGCACGGTGACAATAAGCCCGGTTAATAATGGAGAGGTGTCAATAAGACACCGATCCATTATTAATCCCAAAGTTATTAAATGTATAAAAAAAAGACAAAGCAAGAAAAAAGTATTTTAATGAAATAAAAGAGACAACACACTTTTCATTTCTTTTATTGTACTCTCATTCCTGCGACGCCATCGATCTCCTGTAAAAAAAGAAAAAAAACAAACCAACAGTATACCACCTGTCCGACGCAGTCTATAACGACAGTCCCACGACGATCCAGCTCTGCTACATCGCAATGACAGGCAGAGCCTGTCATCGCGACGCAGCACAGCTGATTACCTGCTTCCCCGGCGGTGACGTCATCGGACTGACTGCTTTACGGCCGGGATTACCCAGCAGTCACTGCAGTTATCGCGAGAAACTGCATGTGACCGCCGGGGAGAAGAGGATGGCGGCCATGAAGCAGTCCAGGACGTGACCGCCGGAGATCTTCTGCCAGGTAAGTGCCGCTGACTCCTGACAGACCCGACCGACGGACACTGACAGTGACAGTGACAATCCCGATTCCGGTATCCGATAAGACGAAAATATCGGAACTAAGTATCGAAAGGCCGATAGAGCTAATATCGGCCGATAGCCGATATTTGCATTATCGTATCGCTCAACACTAGTTGTAAGCTAGGAATCGCCTCTATTAGGGCTTTGGAAACTGATTTTCAGGCAGGGATAAAATACTCTGTACAAGTCCTTGTTGTGAGATAAATAACAGAACTCATAAAAAAAACCTTGTGTGAGGGACAAGGGAAAATCCATTTTGGATTTTAAGTTCAGGACAACTCCTTCCCCTCCAGAAATGTGCCCCCACCCTTGCATCCCCCAAGGCCATAAAAAGCCATGCAGTGTTTATCTTTAATTAAAAACCAAGAACAAGCCTTTGAAGCTCATAACACAGGGTGTGAAAACTTCTGCAGCTGCAAGCCAGCTGGCCCTTTTGTGTGACTTGAAACACATGGATATACCTCATTGTACAACAAGGCACAGCAAGGCTAGGAGGTACTAAATCTGGAAAATGACCTATAATAACAGAATGCAATATCTCTGAGTCTAGCCGAGCACATCACCCGAATCGGCGTTCCTTCCCCCATACGCCCGTGCCCGGCAGCCAATTGTAGCACTCTGTGCTATGGAGTTATAAAGCTTAGCCACCAGGAATTACATACGATAGGCATAATTGGACTTGATGCACAGAAAAAATCCAGCCAAATCCAGTGGCACTGCTGCCATTCCATTCAGAGCTTCGGGCGGAAAGCTGTGAGCCATTCACGGTTCTGGACTGAAAAACATACTCTTAGAGATGGAAGGAGAGAGGCTGCACAAGCCCTGGGGTGGGCGCAGAGTGTGGGAGGAGAGGCCAAGGAGATAAATGTCAGCTCCTCACTTGGAGCTCAGTTTTCTTCTGGCCGGAGAACCCGTTATCAGACGGAGCAAGGAAAGCCTGTAACTAAGATTTGGACCTGTGATAAATCAGCGCCTCCCTATGGTCACATGCTACATAATACGGTAATTGCAACCTATCTATACCCTATCCTTTGTACTACACTCCTGACTGCATACCTGTATATTGTTCTGTAAATATATGCTTGTATATTTCTAGTGTGCCTTTTAGGTGATTAAATATAAATTAATCTTGGGCTGCTCTTTTATCTCGATCCATGAATCCCCATGTCTGCACGCTCGATTGGATATATGATACGCTACCCGGGTGGGTTCCTGAACCTATATAAGCCTGTTGTCAGACGAGGCTAATTTCAAACGAGGAACTGGTGGCAGAATACCGTATTATTTTAGTGAGGAACCCTGGCAGTGACGGCCGGGAGGTTTATATATATATATCCCCAGCCTGGACTGGTGATACTGTATATATCCCCCCTCACTGGGAGCGCCTCACTAACTCGTACCTATGATGGAAGCCTTTCTGGTGACAATTTGCCCCCTTCGTGCAGTTCCCTGACTGACCTGGGGCAAATGGTGGTGCCAGAGAGCCGACCGCTGCTAGGTCCTTCTCTCCTGTCCCCCGAGGTGAGCTAAGTCCACGCCCCCCTTCTCCTGTGAGATCCTTCACACCTTGTCACATAAAATTATGAGTGTTTCTAATCAATGAATAAGTTTTACTGAACAACATTAAAAAAGTAATCAACTACATACAGTACAGGTTGCATTATATCTATGATTTAGGACCAATGCTAACATACAGTGTAGTCAGCGTTCTATAGTTCTACTAGCCAGGTCTATTTAGGGTTAAATCCATTAAGTGGTTTATACAGCAGGATTATTTAAGTCAAATACTGTGTCGTCTATATTTGGAAACCATTAATTTCTAACCTTTCTACCTTTTTATCTATTCACCGGTTCTCATCATGAAGAAAAATAAAGATCTATCATAAGAAATAAAGCAGATCATTGCTGTGTGCAGAAATCTCTCCCATTATGTAATTGTTCTAATTGTTTACTAATGTTAAATATTTTGATACGCAAATATCACCACAATTACATTTCTCTATCTCTCCTAAAGGGAATCCATCTAGTAGGATCAATTCTCCTAAGACTAGGCACGCATGCAGGTCACAGAAAGTTGAATAAAATGATATGAGCTGTTAAGATCTATGGGCAGGACACAGATCTCACTGAAGATCTGCTTTCAAAGCTTACTTTAAATGAAATGGTGTATTACCAGAGTGAGACATTTATGACTGACAGTCTGCTCTCCTGCTTTACATATCTCACACTAGTAATGCCTTCTTTCACTGAAAATTAGATCTGAAGGAAGATTCTAAAGGAGATCTACTTTCCGACGATAGATCTGAGCAACTTATTTACATGTTGAGAAAAACGTTGATTTCTCTGGAATAAAACATCGGATTACAGATATCAAGGCATGATATTATTCAGCTTTCTATGATCTGTGTGCACATACTGTATACACATCTTAAGAGGGGTGATTCCTTTTAAGGCCATGTTCAAACTATCAGTATTTGGTCAGTATTTTACATCAGTATTTGTAAGCCAAAACCAGGAGTGGAACAATCTAAGGAAAAGTATAATAGAAACTCGTCACCACGTCTGTATTTATCATCCACTCCTGGTTTTGGCTTACTAACACTGAGGTAAAATACTGACCAAATACTGAACGTGTGAACATGTCTTTAAAACCATGAAAAAAATATATTTATATACTGTATATTCCAGATTTTACATTTATCAACCTTAATGAATTTTAATTTTCAATTCGCTTTGAAATGTGAGGGTGGATCTTACAACGTATAAAAAAAAAATCGGTCCGATTTTGTCTGCCGAGAATCGCACAAATGTTCTCCGTATGGTGATCCGTATGCAATCCGTTTTTAATGCGATGATGTGATTTCCTCGCATCTAAGTATCCGTGTGACATCCGTATGTCATCCGTATGGCATTTCATTTCTCACTGCTTTTCCCATTTGAATTTAATGGCTCAATGGGCTGTAATGAGGAAAATGTGTGTGTATTTCTTGCAAGTCACACTGATGGTCCGTGTGGTGAACGTTTTTTTCTCGCACCCATAGACTTGCATTGGCAAGACTCGGCCGATATACGCTGCAAATCGCAGCATGCTGCGATTTCACTTACACGTATAATTCAGACGAGAAAAATCGGCTGATGTGAGCTGCCCCAAAGATTAACATTGGTCTGAGTGCTATGTGATATTTTCTCGCATAGCACTCATCCGTATTTTACGGTAGTGTGACTCCGGCCTTACAGGAATCACTTTAATGTCATGTTTTTCAAAAATTCCCTATATAATCTTCAGACACAATATGTACACACGTAGTCAAAATTGTTGGTACCCCTCATTTAATGACAGAAAAACCCACAAATGGTACAGAAATAACTTGAATCTGCCAAAAGTAATAATGAATCAAAAATCTATGAAAATGAACAAATGAAAGTCAGACATTGCTTTTTAACCACGCTTCCACAGAATTTTTAATGGAAAGGAATGAAAAAGGAAAGAGTTGTCTTAGGTGATTAGAAAGAAAATTACCATATTTTTCGGATTATAAAACGCACTTTTTTTCCCCCAAATTTGGGGGGAAAATGGCGGTGTTTGCTCTTGAGGAGTGGGCCAAAATACCTGTCGAGAGGTGCAGAGTCTCATTGACAGTTACAGGAATCGTTTGATTGCAGTATTATGTTAAGGGTACCATCACTTCTGTTCAGGCCTATTTCATGAGTTTTATTTTTTTAAACTTCTGTGGAAGCATGGTTGAAAAGCAATGTCTGATTTTCATTTGTTCATTTTCATAGAATTTTGAGTTATTATTACTTTTGTCAGATTCATGTTATTTCTGTCACCATTGTGGGTTTTTCTGTCATTAAACGAGGGGTACCAACAATTTTGACCACGTGTGTAGATACCACCATACACTGTATTTGACTTTTTTTGCTGTGATTTCAGCTTAGTTTTCCTAATATACATGACCCTATTACAGTAAACTTTCCAAGATGAGATTATCGCTTTGTCACCTGCTGCTTCTTAATAGCCAGCTGCTATATATAGTAGATTTTCTATCTTTTTTTAAATGCCACTGGGAAGAATTCATTTTCAGTGTATTAGTAAAAATGTAGCCCTTCAAGCAGCAAACCTAACTCTGCTATACTATTAACTTGTTAATATATACTCCGAGTAATTTACATCTAATTAAAAGAATTACAATTGTTTAATGTGTTGTTCATCAAACCTGCACCTACTTATCAATTTATAGACTCTAATATAGGAGTCAAGATCATAAACAGTCTATAAACTACTGCTACACTGGCAAAGGAAGCTCCAGATAGATCTAAATTCCCCAAGCTACCATTCCATTATACAAGGGACTTGCTTTTTATTTAATACATTGGAACCTCACTGCCACCAACATCCCACAGTCCTTTTCTGAACATATTTTCTTCATTGAGTTATTTTTGGCATAAAAATGCTATTCACTTAAAGGGACTTTGCTACCAAGTTTTGTCACCTAATCTGAGAGCAGTAAAATGTAGAGACAGACACTCTGATTCCAGCAAAGTGTCACTTACTGGGCTGCTTTCTGTAGTTTTGATAAAATCACAGTTTTATCAGGAGGAGATCATCACTAGAGGACTAATAAACCTGCTGCCATGTAGTCCTTCATATTCATGAGCTATCTGTAACCCCGCCCCACCACTGATTGGCAATTTTCTGTGTACACTGTACATGGTCAGAAATCTGCCAATCTGTGGTGTGGGTGGGGTTATACAGAGCTCAGCATTCAGAGAACTGCTAGAATTGTAGCAGATAAAACAGTGATTTTTATCAAAATGACAGCAAAGAACCCATTAATTGATACATCGCTGGAATAAGGATCTTTGCCCTTACATCATGCTGCTTTCAGATGGGGCAGCAAAAATCTGGTGACTAGAGATGAGTGAACCCAAACTTCAAAGTTCGGGATTCTTACCGGACAGCTAGTGTACGGTGCTAAACGCCGAACACGGACTTCTCTCGAAAGTCCGGTGCAATGTTCGGAGTTCCGGGGGAAGTCTATTGGAGAGAAAGTTCTTGTTTCCATATCCAATGGGATTCAGGTTCTGTTTCAAGTTCAGGTACAGTTCTGGTACCCGAGCAGAGCTTTGCACTGAAGTTCGGGTCAGGTAACAGGACCAGAACATCCAGAAAATGACAATAAAAACAATAATTGAATTGCTGGTAAAAAGCGAACAAAAATATTATTTATCCCAAAATGGTACCAAAAATATCTGTAATTTGTCCTGCAAAAAGTAACCCCTCATACAGCTCTGTTCGTCAAAAAATAAAAGAGTTACAGCTCTCAGAATATGGCAACAAAAAAAAATACTTTTATAAAAAAGAATTTTTACTGGGTGATAGCAGCAAAACCCTGAAGAACAAATCCCCTCCGCACGGTGAACAACGCAAAAATAAGAACTATTCTTGTACTGCTGTCTGATTGCTCCCAAAAATCGGAATAAGGCTCGACTAACATTTATCGTGCGCTATCCACGGAGCGCTTACGGTGGGGGTTTCATGCAAATTCCCCAAAACCACAATTCATATGAAACCCAGGACGGAACCACGCACTTATGAGGAAGATGGAGACACTTGGACTAGTCTGTGTTCCAGCGGTGTCCAATTATTTTAGGCGTCTTTTTAGCGCGTGTGGATGACCACAGATCTGTGCACGCCTAAAAAGATGGACACCAGCGGAGCAGACTCCAAACGGAGTACGAAGTGTCTCCACCTGCCTCATGGTGGGAGGTTCCGTTGAGCGTTTTGTCTGAATTGCATTTTTGTGGTATTTACACGGAAACCCCGACATAAGTGCTCAGCGTAGAACACAAGAATGTGATCCCAGCCTTATACTGGAAGCGATCAAAAAGTGTTATGTACCCTAAAATATTACCAATAAAAACTCTAATTTATTCCATAAAACCAGCCCCCACTCAGGTCCATCGTCTGTCACTGGAACTATATGGGGTTCCCACATTAATGGTGAAACAAAGACTCTGGAAAAGCGAAATGGCTCCCACCCCCCCAAATAAAATGTAGTGAGTTCTGTGCTGTCAAATCCAAATACCTCCCTCCTGAGCCCCACTGTGCCTAAACCACAGTAAGCGGCCACATGTTTGGCATTGTAGAGGAGAGAAGTTACTTAACAATTATGGGTGTGTGTCGCCAGAAGCACAATGTATGGGGGCACTACAATATATGGTGGCTCTACACTATATGGGGACACAAATTATGGGGACTACACTGCCAGTTTTGCAATTCTCAAGAAAAAAGCCTGACTTGGATGTTACAAAACAGTCACTGCAGCCATAGATGAATTCATTGAGAGGTGCAGTTTCTGCAATGGTGTCAATTTTGGGGGTTTTCTGCAGTTCTGGCACCTTTGGGGCTCCGCAAATGTCAAAAGCCAAATAGCACTCTTTTCTTCTCAGCCCTGAGGTTTGGCCTAACAGTAATTTCTGACAACATATGGGGCAGCACCACGTTCAGGAGAAATTGCGCAATAAATTACGGGATCTAGTTTCAATTAACCCTTGTGTTCCTGACAAATTTGCAGTAAATACAAAATTTACATTTTTACCACTAAAATGCCATATTTATAAAATTCTGTAAGGTGTTCAAAATACTCATTACACCCCTAGATGAATTCCTTGAGGGGTCTAGTTTCCAAAATGGGGTCACTTGTGGGGGGTTTTTGCTGTTTTCACATGTCAGGGACTCTTCACATGCGACATAGCATTCACAATCTATCCCAGGCAAATAGCGTCTCTCCTTTCCTAGCTCTACCAAGTGCCAAAGCAGAAGTTATTGACCACATATGGTGGATCGTCACGTTCGGGACAAGTTGCGCAGCAAAATTATGGGGTCAGTTTTCTCCTATAATCCATTATGAAAATTACAAATTTGGAGCTAAAATAACATTTTCAGGAAAAAGTTAACATTGTCAATATGACATTCTGTGTAGTACCTGTGGGTTGAAAAGGCCTCTTTCACACTTCAGTCGTGCGACGTCAGTCGAAATCCGCCAAGGTGTGAAAAAAGCGGATCCGCCATTTTTTTTGGCGGATCCGCTTTTTTCCCATTGACTTGCATTAGTGGTGGATTTTGACGGATGGTCGTCCGTTAGGTCAGTTTTTTGACGGATCCGCCAAAAATTTGGCGTCCGCCGTTTTTGAAAAATGTCCAACGCAACGTTTTTTCTGTACGCCAAAATGGCGGACTATGGCGGATCCGTCAACAAACGGATCTAACGGAGGACCATCCGCCAGCGGATCCGTTGCTCCCATAGAAAATGCATTGAAAATGCCCAGAACACTGTCCAGGGTCTCTCTCTCTCTTTCTCTCTCTCTCTCCCTCTCTCCTCGGTCTGGACATGCGTACCTGCATTTTCCAGGTTGAAGAGTTCATGGCGGATCCGTCAAAAAACGGATCCGTTTGCATCCATTTTTCACCTTTTCTGGCGGATTTTAACTGACGTCAAGCGACTGAAGTGTGAAAGAGGCCAAAGGCTCACTATACCCCAGAATAAAATCCTTGAGGAGTGTAGTTTCAAAAATGGGGTAACTTGTGGAGTTTTTCACTGTTTAGGCACATCAGGAGCTCTCCAAGTGAGACATGACCCTGGCAGACCATTTCATCAAAGTCTGCGTTCCAAAACGTTAGTTTTTCTCCACATATGGGGTATCTGTGTAGTCAGGAGAAATTGCACAACAAATTTTGGGGTACAATTTCTCCTGTTACCCTTGTGAAAATAAAAAATTTGGTGCTAAAATAACATTTTTGTGGGAAAAATCAGATTTTTTTTATTTTCATGGCTCTACGTTATAAACTTCTGTGAAGCTTAAGCAAAATGCTTACCACACATCTAGATATATTCCTTAAGTCAGGAGAAATTGCACAGCAAATTTTTGGGTCCATTTTCTCCTATTACGACTGTGAAAATACAAAATTTGGGGCTAAAATTACATTTTTATTGTTACAATGTGATCTTTTATTTTCACAGCTATATATTATAAACATGTGCAAAGCATCTGGGGGTTAAAGGTGCTCACCAAACATCTGGATACATTCCTTTAGAGGTCTAGTTTCCAAAATGCGGTCACTTGTGGGGGGTTTCCACTGTTTTTGCACATCATTGGCTCTCCAAACGAGAGATGGCGTCAGATCTCGATTCCAGCCCATTT
This sequence comes from Oophaga sylvatica, assembly GCA_033576555.1. NCBI lineage: Eukaryota > Metazoa > Chordata > Amphibia > Anura > Dendrobatidae > Oophaga > Oophaga sylvatica. Next base: position 130,623,488 of record JARQOD010000006.1, read on the forward strand.
TGCGTTCAAAAAGTCAATACAGTGCTCCTTCCCTTCCGAGACCTGCCGTGCACCCAAATAGTATTGTTCCCCACATATGGGGTTACGGCATACTCAGGAGAAACTGCAAAACAAATTTTGAGGTCCATTTTCTCCTGCTACTCTTGTGAAAATAAAAAATAGGCCTAAAAGTATATTTTGTGGGTAAAATGTGATTTTTTTATTTTCAAAGCTCTACGTTATAAACTTCTGTGAAGCACCTGGGGGGTTCAAGGTGCTCACCATACATCTAGATATATTCCTTAAGGGGCCTAGTTTCCAAAATTTGGTTACTTGTGAGGGGATTTCCACAGTTTAGGCACATCAGGGGCTCTCCAATCCTAACATGTCGTCTGCTCTCAATTCAAGCCATTTTTGTGTTCAAAGAGTCAAGCGGTACTGCTTCCCTTCCGAGACCTGCCATGCACCCAAACAGTCGATTTCTCCAACATGTGGGGTATTGGCATACTCATGAGAAACTGCACAACAAATTTCTCCTGTTACCCTTGTGAAAATAACAAATTTGGAGCTAAAGTAAAATATTTGTGAAAAAAGTTAAATGTTCATTTTTCCCTTCCACATTGCTTTAGTTCCTGTGAAGTACTGGAGGGTTAAAAAGCTTCTTGAATGTGGATTTGAGGACTTTGAGGTGTGAAGATTTTAGAATGGTGTCACTTTTGTTTTTTTTATGTCATATAGGCCCCCCAAAGTCACTTCAAATGTGATGTGGTTTCTAAAAAAATGTTTTTGTAAATTTTGTTGGAAAAATTAGAATTTGCTGGTCAACTTTTAACCTTTATAAGTTCCTAACCAATAAAAAAATGATGTTACAAGAATGATGCAGATGTAAAGTAGACATGTGAAAAATGTTATTTCTTAACTATTTTGTGTGACATGACTCTGATTTAAGGTCATAAGAATTAAAAGTTTGAAAATTTTTAAATTTTCGCCAAAGTTCCAATATTTTCACAAATAAACCCAAGTCATATCAAATAAATTTTACCATTATTATAAAGTACAAAGTCAAAATTGTCTAGGTCACTAAGGGGTTAAATCAAGTTTTTGTTATTTTTTTCATTATGCTTTGCTTTTTATTCGTCATATTACTATCTGTATAAAATCTATTCTTTCAGGAAATGCACATGTACGTTAGCAACAATAGACTGACTGAGACCCTATCTTTGTATTGAAGCATATAATGAGGGTGTGCAAAGGTCCTTGTAAAGACAGTTGGAAGACGGGAGCTCTCACATTGCCTATTGTGCTTCGGGGATCCTGTTTTATTGGCTGTGTATAGCGGTATTACCTGTCATTGTAATTCTTCCTTTACATTTCCAAAATTAAATAAAAAATGCATTTAACAGAAAAAAAATATTTAAACAATAGGTTATTTTCTGATGACACTTCCATTTGACTTATTATAGTCAAAGACAATAATACAAGTAGTCGTAGATTTTATTAATTATTTTATGCTGAATTTTAACGATCATTCACACAGCTGGGCCATGTACAGTACATAGGTCCATGTACAGTACATAGGTCCATGTACAGTACATAGGGCCATGTGCATAGTGCCTATATGGAAGTTCATAAGGATGGTACAGCTCACAAAAAAGCCATGTGAACTCATTGTGCCGTTGTACAGGCTCAAAAGGGTGCTGCTATATAGTTGGAAATAATATACGGTAATCCCTTTGTAATTGTGGCATCCATTGAAGCATGATATAGGGTTTTTTGTGGGATTTACGAAAAATCTTACATAGAAACGCTTGCACATAATTGACACTCCATGTGCATACTGTCATGTAGATGACCCTTTAAAGTGTGACCTAAAGATTCTCTGAAATGCCAAAATTCAGACAAACATAACAATCAGTGTTAAAAAAGGAAACAAAAAGCTGTCATTGTTCAATACACTAAAATGCACCAAGAAATCATCCGGTGTGTATGCACAGATCATGGGGTGCTCAGCTTGAAAGAATACAACTTGAACCTTGTAGGGTAAAGTATAAGGAAGGCAGAAAGAGGCACTCACCACTGTTAGTGCTGAGTGCCGCTTTCTACTGTCTTTATACTCTACCCTACAAGTGAAACGATCTGAGGTTACTATGTTTCTAAATTTGATAAACATCTGATAAAATGGTCATGATCACTTGAATTTGATTGAATTACCAATAGCAAGGGATTAATTTGGTAGCAAAAAATTTGTCTGCTGAGTTAGGTCTCTTTCACACATCAGTTTTTTTGCTGTCAGGCACAATCCGGCGAATTGTTTAAAAGACGGATCCGGCGTAGATTGTAAAAAACTGATGTGCCAGATCCGTTTTTTAGCTGGATCCGTCCTGACCTTTTTTTCACCCGGAAAGAAGTAGTAGTAGTAGTAGTCGTAGTAGTAGTAGTCCTTGATTTCCAGACTCCGGATCAGTCTTTTGCCGGTTTGCACAAAAGACTGATCCGGTCCCATAGAGTTCTATTGTTTCCGGCCGCCTCATGCTCCGCTTCAGGCACTGTCAAGCGTTTCCACCAGAAAAAAAAAGTTACATGATGCGTTCTGTCCGGCCGCCGGAATTAAAATCTAGGACGGATCCGGCAGAAAGTGGACAAAACGCAATGACATGCGGCGCGATCCGGCGCTAATGCATGTCAATGACAAAAAAAAACGGATCCGGCGGTTAAAAAAACGGATCCATTTTACAAAAATGCCGGATCGCGCCTGACAGCAAAAAACTGAGGTGTGAAAGAGGCCTTAGAGTTACATTACATGTTCATCCCCCACATGAAAAAGGTGGCTGACCAAGTTGAAGAAAACTGTGAATGTATTGGAGTGTTTAATAAACATTGTAGCTATCTCCCATAATTTGATGTATATATTTGTTTAGTAAAACATTTATATTATTAGCATTATATTTTTCATGGTCATGCACATGATGCTTGACGTAATTGTGAAATTTCCTCATTTCCATTATAGAAATGGTTACTTTCCAGCTGAGACGAGATTAGCTGTCTTCCTCTCTCTAATGTAGGTCATCTGTGCTCCTCTGATTAAGTGATTATGCTAATTTTCCTTTTGACCTTTGATCTTTGAACATGTGATGTCTCAGTTATATTCCTAGTTGTTAGATTTGTATGCTGCTTGAGAAAGGACCTCAGGAGGAGTCAAAAGGCCTTTATACACATTAGATGGCTTCCGGTCCTGCTGATGTCAGCAGCTTCAGCCTACTTTAATTATTATGGGGTTTTTAAAATGAAAAAAAATGAACATCATTATACATAGTGGATATAAAGTCTACTAGTTTTTTGTCACGTAAAAAATCGTACCAAAAAGAATCATTTCAGATTTTTTTCTACCTTTAATGTTATCCATGTGGTTGAGTTCAGAATCAGCTACTTACATTTAAACTCATGTTAAATAGTCAGTACATAGCTGCCATCATTTACAGTGATTCTGATTAACTCCCTATAGCTATGCTTGTTGCATTCTACAGAAAAAGCCATTGTCCGTAAACAGCTTACGAGACAGCAAAAGGATCCTATTGTTGAACGGTATCTGCCAGGATAAGGGTACAAAAAATGTTAGATATAACATAGAACATTGTGAAGATGGTCATCAAGAAGTGGCTTAAATATGGCAAAACAATGACATTACCCAGACCTCACGTTCCTCAAAAATTGAGGAAAACACAAACAGAAAATTGGTCCGGGAGCTGTAGGATTTTCTGGCAAGTAGTGGTTATGTACTGCACATGACCACAATCTCTCATATTTTTCATATATCTGGCCAGTGGGTTAGGGTGGCAAAAAAAACATCCAAACCCATCTATATTTTGCCAAAACCTACATCAAGTTTGCCAAAAGCACGTGGGAAAACTATTTGGACATAATGCCTAAAGGTACGTTTGTCGCAAAGCGAACATTCAACCAACAACACCTGATTACTGGGGATTCCGGGTGTCGCAGCTCCACCACTCTGATATTGTGGATAGTTCATCAATATAAATGTAGTGTACAACCCTTTTTACCCCTTCCTGACATATGACATACAGGTACCCTCAAACACTATCCAACCCCCACCCTCCCTCATCCTCCCTTCCTTTGAGGTCCACTCGGTCCGTATCTACTCTCCCTCTAATCTCCAAATGGCCGTCATATACCGACCACCGGGCTCAGCCACGGCCTTCATTGACCAATTCACCAGCTGGCTTCTTCACTTTCTCTCTGCTGATATCCCCACCATCATCATGGGTGACTTTAATATCCCTACTGACACCTGCCAGCCAGCAGCCTCCAAACTCCTGTCACTTACTTCATCCTTTGGCCTTGCTCAGTGGTCCTCTACAGCCACCCACACAGACGGACATACACCCGCCTCTGTTCCCTATCTAATCTCACAACCTCTCCCCTCCCCCTATCTGACCATCACCTACTCACCTTCTCATCCCTGTCCTCTTCACCTGCCCCCTATGTTCAGCCACTGGCACATCCTCGCAGAAACCTCGCACACCTAGACATTCACAGACTCTCAGACTCTCTTCTACCTCTGTCCTCCATATCTTCACTCCACGACACAGACAGCGCCACCGCTTTCTATAACACCACTCTCACATCTGCCATAGACTCAGTCACCCCTCTCACGCACGGCAAAGTGCGACGAATCAATAGGCAACTCTGGCACAACAATCTCACCAAAAAACTTCGACAATCATCCAGGGTCGCGAGCGGCATTGGAAGAAAACACGCCTGCCAGACGACTTCACTACTTTCAAACAAGCTACACTTGCCTTCAAAATAGCCCTCACCTCTGCTAAACAGACCTATTTCGCAAACCTTGTATCTTCATTATCCTACAACCCAAAACAACTGTTCAGCACATTCAACTCTCTCCTCCGCCCACTACTGCCACCTCCAACTCCCCTCATCTCTGCCAAGGACTTTGCCACCTACTTCAAAAATAAGATCGACAAAACAAGGCAAACCTTTACTGTTCCACCACCCCAACCACTCCATATACCAGACCTCTGTCCTTCCCTACTAACCTCCCTCTCCAACATCACTGAAGGAGAGCTTACTCATCACCTTTTCAAATCACACCTCAACACCTGTGCACTTGACCCCATCCCTTACCACCTGCTCCCCAACCTCACTAACATGCTCATCCCAGCCCTAACCCATCTCTTCAACCTATCGCTATCTTCTGGTACCTTTCCCTCTGCCTTCAAACATGCCACCATCACACCCATCCTCAAAAAAGCAAACCTTGACCCAACTGCTATGCCCAGCTATCGCCCAATATCATTGCTCCCGTTTGCTTCCAAACTCCTTGAGCAGCATGTCCACGCTCAACTTTCCTCCCACCTCTCATCTAACTCTCTCCTTGACAACCTCCAATCTGGCTTCTGCCCCCACCACTCCACTGAAACTGCCCTGACCAAAATTACTAACGACTTACTGACAGCCAAAGCTAACAGACAGTTCTCCATCCTCCTCCTCCTTGACCCTGTCCTCTGCCTTTGATACAGTCGACCACTGCCTACTGCTACAGATTCTGTCTTCCCATGGCTTCAAAGACCTTGCTCTGTCCTGGATCGCCACTTACCATTTAGCGTCTCCCACTCCCACTCTACCTTCTCATCCCGCCCTCTCTCTGTTGGAGTCCCTCAAGGCTCTGTCCTGGGGCCCCTACTTTTTTCCATCTATACCCTTGGCCTAGGACAACTCATAAAGTCCCATGGCTTCCAGTACCACCTGTATGCGGACAATACTCAGATCTACCTCTCTGGCCCAGATGTCACCTCTCTGCTGTCCAGAATCCCGGAGTGTCTATGAGCCATATCCTCCTTCTTCACCTCTCGCTTCCTAAAACTCAATGTAGACAAAACCGAACTATCATCTTTCCTCCATCTCACGTATCTTCCCTACCCGATCTATCTATTATGGTAAATGGCATCACGATCTCTCCTGCACCTGAAATCCGCTGCCTCGGAGTAACTCTCGACTCTGCCCTGTCCTTCAAACCACACATCCAAACTCTTGCCACCTCCTGTCGCCTCCAACTTAAAAACATTTCCAGAATCCGTCCCTTCCTCAGTCCTCAATCTACTAAAACTCTTATGCATGCCCTCATCATCTCCCGCCTTGATTACTGCAACACCATCCTCTGTGGCCTCCCCGTCAACTCTCTTGCACCACTCCAGTCTGTCCTCAACTCTGCAGCCCAAATAATCCACCTCCCCCCTCGCTACTCCCCTGCTTCTCCCCTCTGCAAATCCCTCCACTGGCTCCCAATTCCCCAACGAATCCAGTTCAAACTACTAACACTGACCTACAAAGCCGTCCATAACCTGTCCCCTCCCTATATCTCTGAACTAATCTCCCAATATCTTCCTTCATGTAAACTTCGATCCTCCCAAGACCTCCTGCTATCCTCCACACTTATTTGTTCCTCACACAACCGCCTCCAAGATTTCTCCCGAATATCCCCCATCCTCTGGAATTCCATGCCTCAACATGTACGATTATCCACCACCCTTGGATCCTTCAGACGGAACCTGAAAAACCCACCTCTTCAGTAAAGCCTACAGCCTGCAATAACCATTCCGCCTCGCCGCCACCAACCTAGCTTCCGCCTCGCCGCCACCACCCGAGCTGCCGCCTTGCCGCCACCACCAGAGCTGCCGCCACCACCACCAGTGCTGCCGCACCCCCAACCTTCTGTTTCTTCCCCATTATCCCGTAGAATGTAAGTCCGCAAGGACAGGGTCCTCTCCCCCCTGTACCAGTCTGTCATTGTAAATTTGTTTACTGTAAATGATATCTATAACTTTGTATGTAACCCCTTCTCATGTACAGCACCATGGAATTAATGGCGCTATATAAATAAATAATAATAATAATAATAATACTACAGGTACACCATATGTCTGGTACCTGACTTTGATGAGGGCTCGCACGTCATGAACGTCAGTCAGGTATGCATTCCCCTGGAGCTGAAGAGACAGAAGATTTATTGTAATTGGAGGGATTAGGGGGGGAATTTAAGGAGATATGAGGAGCAAGATGGACACAGTATCAGTGCGGATACAGTATATGGAGTGGGGCAGTGGGGATTGGTGCAGACACAGTATGAGGCGTAAGGTGGGAATTGTGCGGAAATACAATAAGTAGCAGGGGAATTTTTGCAGATATACTATGCAGACATAGAATGAGGAGTGGGGGGATTGTTGCAGACACATTATGAGGAGTGGAGGGGATTAGTGCGGACACAGTGTGAGGAGTGGGGGTTATGTGGACACAGTATAAGGAGTGGAAGGGATTGTGCAGACACAGTATAAGGAGCAGGGGTGCATTGATGAAGACACACTATGAGGAGAGAGTGAGGGATTGGTGCAGACACAGTATGAGAAGTGGGGGGTATTGCTGTGGACACAAAATGAGTAGCCAGAGGGGGATTGGTGCAGACACAGTATGAGAAGGGGTGTGTGGTGGATTGGTGCAGACATAGTATAAGAAGGGGGAGAGTAGAAAGGACACAGTATGAGATGTGAGGGGGACATTAGAGTGGACAGAGTATGAGAGGAAATGGTGCGCACACACTATGAGAAGTACAGGGGTTGGTGCATATACAATATGCGGAGCGAGACAGAATGGAAGTATGAGGGCTGAGGGGGACCTGTGAGACGACAGTATGAGAAAAGGGGGAAAATGGGTGCAAAAACAGTATGGGGAGTGGGGATGTATGAGCAGACAGTATGAAGAGTGTTGAGGGGGAAGTGTGTGAGGAGACAGTATGAAGAGGAGAAGAAATGTGTGAAGACATTACTGAGGTGAATAGTGTGAGGGGACAGTATAGGGGAGAAAAGTGTGATATGCACAGAATAGAGACTGGGTAGTGTGGAGGCAATATAGAGAAAGGGGCAGCATGGGGGCAGTGTGTGGACACAACAAGGGGACAGTATGACGAGGAGAGGGAGTATGATGAGGGAGCATAGTATAGAAACTGGGCAGTATAGGGGAACACAGTGTGAGAGGACAGTGTGAAGATTAGGCCCAGTATTCACAAATGTTGGGGTTTATTTGGGCTGGGAAGAAACCCAGGGTGGCCTCCTCAGTCTTGAGAATGTCTTGTTACCATGGAGGGGCGGGCGTCCCCAATCTACACGCATATTACCACGATACGATTATACGTCAAACTAGACACTGGTGGATGCAATCTACACACTCCTCTTGGCCGACCATAGAATTAGTCTTAAATCATTCAAGACCATTACACTTGCATTTGTTAGTTAACATTGTAGATAAAACTCTTCCTCCACCGGCTTCACATGTAGTGAAAGCGTCTCTACGTAGTTGGGTCTTATTAACATCCAAGTTGAGATATGATACACAGGTCTCTGCGACAGCATTACCGATCGCACTTCTTCATCAGTGTATTCCAGACTTAGACACCCGGAGCTGGGGGGAACTTGGCCTGCAAACTTGGGGAGATGTAGCCACAATGCAATTTACAAGCCACATGCCACATCTAACCGCATTCCATATTCGAAGGGCTAGATCCTATATCCTCTCTGGTAATAAGCTTGATACGCGGGTTCCTCTGACCCTCTGGAACCTTATCTTGGGTACTAACCCCCAACCTCACTTTGCTACAACTAAGCACTTATATGAAATATTTAACGACTCCATTCACTTTACTAAACGAGCCCATATCCTCAGTTGGGAAATTGACCTAGGAAGACTGTATTCTGAGACTCAGTGGGAACTTGCGTTTAAATGGGCTAAAAAAGCGTCGCTCTCCATGACGCTTCAAGAATCGCATATGAAGTACATGTCACCTGGTATTACACTCCTGAGAGGCTGGCCAGATTGTTTCCCGGAACCTCTGATTGTTGTTGGAGGAACTGTGGAGAGACGGGCTCCTTATTCCACATATTTTGGAGCTGCCCTAGAGTTTTGTGCTTCTGGGGAGAGGTTTTCAACTTACTAGATTTGGTGACATCTTTGAGAATACAGCGTTCTCCTCACATAGCATTATGCCTGCTGGAGATTGACACGGTACCTCTAGAATTCCGCAGGTTTGTAGCACACACTCTAATGGTAGCTAAAGTAATGTTAGCCCAACGCTGGAAAACTGCTTCCACACCATCGATGCTTGAGCTGACCTCTCGACTTAAAGAACATCACGCACTGGAATTTTTATATGCTATCCGCAATAATTGCGTAACACTATGCAACCGCACTTGGGCCCCATGGTCCAAATATTGCAAAGACTCATTACATCCTGTCTCAACAGGTCACCCTTAAGTGATCTCTAAACGAAACGCAAGAAATGGTTCTCCTTACCGATATTACCTCCCCTTCCTTCCTATTACCAAATCCTTTCCTTATGTTTATTGTTTGTATACCTAGTTAGTCCATGTCTTGTCTTGTTTATTTTTACTGTTTTACAACGTATGGTCTCCTGTAGGCCCAGTTATTTGCTTTATTGTACATGCAATAACCAAAAAATTTTCAATAAAAAACTATTGAACATAAGATTAGGCCCAGTATGGAAAGGAGAGGGCAGTGTGTAGGTCATCTACCATAAAAGGGACAGTGTGTGGATCAAATTTTGTGCAGAAGTATTGGAGTCTAAGGTCATCTGAAATGTTCTGCCCTACCCAAGGCTCAGACTGCTGTTCTACTCTGCAACTCTGCTTGTGTATTCTGGCTGCTGTGTATAAGCAGAAGTGCATAATAGAATATACTGCAATCAACCTAATGTGTCTGGGTCTGCTTATTCTATATAAACATCGTCCATATACACATCATTACACTCCTTGAAGTCTTCTGAAAAATTTGAAACAATGCTATTTATACAAAGCTCTGTATATATTATAAGAAAGTTGATCAGTAATTGTCCCACTGAATCTTGGGGTATCCCACTTATCATAAGGACCACTCAGTGCGAATTATTGACAAACACGGAAACAGTTTTGAATGTAATTGCAGTTTACAGTCTAATTACCAACTCTTTGAGCCCCTCCCCCGCCCCCCAGTCTATCACAGCTCCATGACCCCACTATCTCTAGACAGCTGGAACCACAAAGTTTTACCCAAAAAACATTCATCATTGTCTCTGGTCAAATGATTGCTGTAACATCCAACTTTTATAGTGTTTGTATCGTTATCCTCACAGTATGTTAGAAAAAGGGGATGGTAAATTCCTGTCCTACATCATCTAATATGCTATACTTTCCCACAGATTGCAGCCAAAGTGCCACAGTGATAGATGTTATTAAAAAATGAGGGTCTAAAAATCGCACCCACATATCTTTTTACTGCAAATCATTGCCATTATGGTATGCTAGATTATGTCTGTGTGCAGGGCCAGTTTTAGGCAAAGTGAGGCCCTGGGCAAAAGTTTAAAGTGGGGCCCCAAATACTAACATATTGCACCATCACAAAAAACATTTTGGTAGTATTTAGATATGATGATACTGGCCGTTAAAATTAGTGTGCTCAACAATATTTAAGTCATCCAACGCTTGTTTCCCGACCTTTTTACACTGGCTGAGGAAGAATGATAGCCACAGAACGATCACTAGTAGATCAATCTGTCTCCATACAGTATCATGTTATCAGCAGCATATCTGTAGTTTTCACCGAGCACAGTGCTGCTGAAAACAATGATTTCTGTTCCACCATAAACAATCTACGGTAATCACTCGATGAATAGGCAGCATTTGCTCATTTAGTATAATGCATCCCATAGTTCTCCATAGTATAATGCAGCACATTGTCCTCCGTATAGTATAATGCACACCCCATAGTCCTATATATAGTATAGTGTGCCCCATAGTCCTCCGCATAGCATAATGTTCCCCATAATCCTCCACATAGCATAGTTTTCCTCATAGTCCTCCACATAGTATAATGCTCACCCCATAGTCCTATATATAGTATAGTGTGCCCCATAGTCCTCCACATAGCATAATGTTCCCCATAGTCCTCCACATAGCAGTTTTCCCCATAGTCCTCCATAGTATAATTCACTCACCATACACCTCCATATAGTATAATATGCTCCCCATAGTCCTCCATATAATATAATACACAATTTAGGAATTATGTGGATACTATCTGCACTGCTGTGTCCAAAACAGTATATTTCATGATTACTGGTCATCTGCAAAAATGTTCTTATTTGGTCACAAGATGTCGCTGTTGCCAAAATAGAACATTACTGCAGATGATCAGTAATCACGTAATATAATGTTTCGGACACAACAGCGCGGATGGTATCAACAGAATTCCAAAATTGTGTATCTTGAATTGGTCACTAGTTAGACCTGGTGGATCTGCGGCAGCTGTTAAACTCTGATGAGTTTCTTATGCTATTTCTTTGAGAACATCAGGTGAGTGCAATCTCATTGTATATTTTGGAATTTTTTATCGGATAAGACCCTATTGTGCTTCTATTTCCTGCAGTTTATTTGGCTAATATACTATAATACGCCATAGTCCTCCATATAGTATAATGCACACCCCTTTGTCCTCCATAAAGTATAATGCACTCCCATAGTCATCCATATCGTATAATGCACTCCTTTTAGTCATCCATATAGTATAATGCACACTCCTATATATAGTATAATGTGCCCCATAGTCCTCCACCTAGCATAATGTTCCCCATAGTCCTCCACATAGTATAATACACTCCCCATAGACCTCCATATAGTATATTACGCTCTCCATAATCCTCGATATAGTATAATACGCTCTCCATAGTCCTCCAGATAGTATAATGTACCCCATATTCCTCCAAACAGTATAATGCACTCTCCATAGTCCTCCATATAGTATAATACACTCCCCATAGTCCTCAATATAGTATAATGAATTCCATAGTCCTCCATATAGTATAACGCACACCCATAATCCTCCATATAGTACAATGCACCCCCCAAGTATAATGCACCCCATAGTCCTCCATACAGTATAATGCATTCCCCATAGTCCTCCATACAGTATAATGCAGCCCTCATAGTACACATAGTATAATGTACTTCCCATAGTCCTCATAGGAGTATAAGCAGCCACATATAATATATGGGGCTGCATTTTACTCTAATACACACCCCCATCTCTCTATAGTATTGTGGCCACCATGTACTCACAGATTTAAAAATAAATAAATACAATACTCACCGCTCTCTGTTCCACCACTGATCTGGTCTCTGCAGCACGTCTTATCAGCAGCTCCACTGGCATAGCGTGGCACGCGATGAAGTGACGTCATTGCACCTGCTGCATCAAAAGCAGAGCGGGAATTATGGGAGAGGGAGCGTCACCGGATGCCCTCTCCTCCATCATTTATGATGCCGATGCAGTGGTATGTGCTGGAGGCCGGAAGCAAATGCCTAGTTTGCCTGCCCCTAACGTCGGCCCTGTCTGTGTGTTTTTCACAGGTAGGTTTACCTTCCAAAGCCATGGAGTCATTTACAAACTTTACAAAATTGTAATTATGTACAGTAAAATTGCATGTTGGAGGTGTTTTCACTTGTACTGTGGCTGCACATCTGGCAAACGATATTTGCAACATGTGTGGTATATTTACCGAGCGAGAGACTCCCAGCACCCAAAATCCAATGCGTTATGTGATCTAAACACATAGCCAAAAACATTGTGTTCACCCATAAGAATAAGAACACATTTGTGATACAAACGCATCTGAAAGCATGTTGTTTTGAACAATTCTTAACACTAAGAGCACATTCGTGCTAGAAACATGTAGCAAGCATGACATTTTTAATGATGTTTGGATTAAATAAAATGTAGGGCTTTTTGGTAGAGCCAGAAGCACCTTCTTTTATGGATACTGTTTGTACTGGCAGCTAGGCCCATACTTGTCACAGGACACTCCAAGTCCAGTGCCTAGGACACCAGATAACAGAAATTTATATATTTTTGGGGCCATTTTCCTGTTCACCTTTTGTTGGACCAGAGCAGAAAGGGTTTAGGGGTGAATATATTTGCTGTAAGAAACAACCTGCGGAGCGACAGTGAGAGAAGTCTCTCACACTATTATATGAGCGCTGCTCTGCTTGGTGGAGCAGCTGCAGACAGTTCTATATAGAATATTAATCTTCTTAAGTGCTGTCCTGTCACTACCAGCCTATAGCTGGAAGGACCCAATCGACATTGTAGTGTAAGACACTCATACTATTGCTTTGTATCTCGGTGACCATTTAAGGTATGTTCACACCATGCAATCATGTGACTTCTCTTCTGTGATTTATGAGATGACAGTAAAAATTAATCATTTTGCAGCATTTTTTTTTTAATTGCGGCAAAAATGGTACTTTTTTCAGCGATGTGGGATGAAAAAAGCACAGCATTGTGTGCAGTGGTCATGGTAGGAGGGGTAGCAGTGGTGATTGGAGGGGGGCATCAGGCATTGCTGTTGTTAGATGGTGGATGGCATGTTCGAATAATCCTGAAGTCCAGTAGTAGACCAATTTATGTATGGCTACGTTTGCACAATGCACAGGGCCGGCTCCAGGTTTTTATGGGCCCGGGCGAAAGAGCCTCAGTGGGCCCCTTTAACACAGACCACGATTCATGATGCACAGATACTGCAGAGAAATATGGGTATAGTAAAATGCCAAATACTTCACTTCTTCCATTACATGAGTGATATCTATTGTAAATTGTACAATAGCTCAAAAACCGCCAAATCCTCACAGCGCACAGTACAGACTGGACAGTACAGTCCTCCATACAATATTATGGGCACCACAGTCTCCCCCTTATCACCCATATAATACCCCATACAGGATGTCACCCCCCATATAATGCTCCATACAGAATACTGGACCCAATATAATGCTCCATACAGGATACTGGTCCCCATATAATGCTCCATACAGGATACTGGTCCCCATATAATGCTCCATACAAAATATGGAGCTCTCCTCTGCGCTGTACTGCGTTCTGCACTGTTACGGCTCAGGAAAGGGCGCTGTGGAAAGACTCCCCATTATCATCATGATTTCCTCCCCATCATCATCATTGCCTCCTTATCATCATCATTGCCTCCCCATTATCATCAATGCCTGCCCATCATCATCATCTCCTCCCCATCATCATCAATGCCTGCCCATCATCATCATCTCCTCCCCATCATCAATGCCTGCCCATCATCACACACAGACAGCACAAGCACTCTCTCACATACATACACACACACATACACACACACACACACACACACACACACACACAGCACCGCACTACATACACACAGAGACACACACAGAGACGTCTTACCTGTTCAGCGTCCGCGCTCTCTGCCACAGCTGGCCGCTGAATGATGACGTCATTCAGCGGCGCTGCTGTGAGAGGAAGCGCCGGCGCCCCCTGGAGCCCGGAGCTGCGGCAGCGGAGGCACGGGAGAGGTAAGTATTGTGCCAGCTGATGCCGGGGCCCTGAGCAAGCGGGGGGGGCCCAGTGGCGGCGCTGACACCGCTCTCCTCTGCTAACGGGCGCGGGGGTGCCAGACGGCGAGTGGGCCCCCCGCCTGCTCAGGGCCCCGGCACTTGCCCGGGTGTGCCGGGTGCTGACGCCGGCCCTGACAATGCATTTGCATTGCATTTTCCATTGCATTGTGTAAAACTAATTTTTTTGCCATGATTTTTGCCACAATTTCAGAAAATCATAGAAAAAAATGCAATGTAAAAGCATTACATGAATACAATCTGTGAAGGACATAGGCCACTGGGTTAGTTGGTGGTGATGTCATAAGGGCACCCAGTATATGGAGAATGCCACCTGTAATAGAATCAGCACCATCCCTGCAAGCTTGTTCCCCCAAAAAAATGGAGATACTTAAAACATACGGTAATTTGGCCAATTCATCTCCATTTTTTCTTATTATGTAGAATAGTAATGCTATTCATATTTCATATATTACATATTTACATGCTTTAGCAGTACAGGGTGCAACTTTATTTCTTTGCTATATATAGAGATGGCTACTCTTACTTAGCACCTGTACACACCAGTTTACTGATTTGGAAGTGCCAGTCAGTCTTTTATTATGTGAGGGAAATTCAGCAGATGCTTGAGACTGCAAGGAGTAGATTCAAATCAAGGTCCGCTGTATCCGGGGGACTAGAGATGAGAGGATCGATTCACGGGTCTCTGGTCCAGTGTGAAAATCAGTGCTACCTGGCAGTTTAACGGGAGGCCGCAAATCTCTAACCTTCCGGTGTCTCCGGCACTGCTTTTGATTAGTCCGGGTAGCATGACATGATCTGTGCGTCCTGCTCATCTCTAGTTGGAACCTGCTGATTATTTTTTGTTCCTTCATTCACAGTCAGAGCTGCTAGAACTTTCTCATTTTTATGTAGCTTCACTATATGCCATTTGGCTTATTTGTGTCTGTAAGGCTATGTTCACACTTGCAGAAATACTGTGTTGTTTTGTTTTCTTTTCTGCTGGATCCGCACCAGACTGCACAATAACAATTTTCTCCCGCTTATTTGATGTGTTTCTGGTGCAGATGTGAAGCTGTGTTTTTAATGTGTTTTTCATAGTACATAAAAGCTTTGATTCTACACTTAAAGGGAACCTGACACCATGTTCGACCGATATAAGTTATGGCCATCACCTTTCAGACCGATATACAGCATTCTATAATGCTGTATATCTGCCCCAACCCCAAATGTAAGAGAAGAAAAATTTTATTATACTCACCTGCGGGGCGGTCCGGTCCGAGGGGTGTCGATGTTCTTGGTCCGGCGCCTCCCATCTTCTTACGATCGCCGCCTTCTTTCTTGCTTCGTGTGGATGACACGTCCCTGCATCATCCACACAGACTCTTCCACACCGCCCTCCTTCGCAGGCATACTTCTCTGCCCTGATGATAGCAGAGCAAATTACTGCAGTGTGCAGGCGCCGGGAAAGGTCAAAGAGCCTTGAAGCTTGCGCATTGCAGTACTTTGCTTTGCCCTCAACAGGGCCAAGAAGAACAAGAAGAGTAACATCCCTTGTACTGGACCGCCCCGCTGTTGAGTATAATAAAAGGTATTTTCCTTCTCTAAGGGCTCATACCCATCAACATGAAAAAAATGGTCCGATTTCGGTACAGAAAAGTCTGACTAGTGTCATGCGACTTTCAATCCCACTTTAGTGTCCGATTTACATGAAATCGCTATCCAATTGCATTTTAACATGAGCTTTTACAGTAGTCCATTACAGCTGTGAATCAAATTCACTACACAGGGGAAGCACGCACACAGCAGTGTAACTAACATCCAAGGAAGTGCAGAGAGAAGAGGGATAACTGCTGATGACAGCCTCCCTTCAAGTATAGGGATTTCATTAAATCATATCCACTTTCTTTACATGCAGATTATCAGGACAAAAAATGCACCATTTTACCTTAATGTGGCTGCATGAAAGCTAAATAAAAGCCCTGCTGGGAATCAGTCTTGCTGCACTGTGCAGATGAATTGCTATCAGAGGGCAAGTGAGCTTGTCTAAAGCTTTCTGCTTTATTTCCATATGTGGCCTTACCCGTTCTGTACCCATTCTGTCTGTCCAAATGTATGCCTATTATAAATAAAATACAAATCTGGTATTCCTGCATAGAGGAAATGATATTTTGCAATTGTTGTATTAGTATTTGTTAAGTTTATCTTATCTATAACTGAAGACATTTTCTTTTCTCTTGCCTTTTTTTTCTTATAATGTGGAAGTCACATAAAAATGTTTTCTATTGATTAATGAGCAAAATGGTGAGTGGATTTGTTCTGTAATACTGCATCTTGTAATTGAGCACCTATTGCGTGAAGACCACTGCTGTCTGGATTGAACAGAATGTTTTTACGTCCGGGATAAGAAATGTCTTAAAAAAATCGAGGTTGGCAGAGAAACGGAACAACAGCTTGTTATTTAATTGGCATTTGGCTAGCTAACTAAATAAAAGGGCTTAGTTAAAAAATTGAAGTGGTTAAAGTCATTCTGGGAATTTTTTTTTTATAGTCTATCAATATTAGACCAGAAGGGTCATCCCACCCTACCGGAAAAAACGGTACCGAGATATCAGTGTCCGTGTGTGTACTACGTGCGGCACATGTGTGCCACCCATGTGCCGACGGCTGCCGGGAAGAAGCGGCTACTGTAAGCGCTGTTCCCTGGCAGCTGGTGCTGAAGTCGGCTGTCATTCTCCCCTGCCTGCCTGCGAGCAAAGGAGAATGATGAGCGGTATATTAAAGTCTGAACGACAGCAGGTGTGGGATGATGGGTGTAACAGTCACAAAAGCCCCCACCTGCTGTCGTTAGGACTTTAATATACCGCTCATCATTCTCCCCTGCTTGCAGGCAGGCAGGGGAGAATGACAGCCGACTTCAGCACCAGACACCGGGGAACAGCGCTTACAGTAGCCGCTTCTTCCCTGTGCACTGTTCTCCGTTTGCGGCATGTATTGCGGCCCGTGTGTCCGGGTGAAAACGAACATGACTGTATGTTTTGCACACAGGCACACAGTCTTTTTTGTGAAAACACACTGACGTGCATAGACCCATTCATTTGAATGGGTCTATGTGTGTCAGTGTCTCCGGTACATGAGAAAACTGTCACCACACGTACCGGAGACACTGACGTGTGAAACCGGCCTTAGAGGGACACCATCCCCTTCATTGTTTATCAAGCATCTGTAGTAATGGAGCTGCGTCTGTCAGAATGGGTGTCACAAGATACAAAAAAAAAGTTTAAGCTTCTTCATACTTCCACATAAAAACAAATTTGGTTAGTTTAATCTCTCTTTTGAAAAAAACAAACATATATTAGTAACCACTTAAAGAATAACCGTTCCTTTAATTTTTATTTCAGAAATCATTAGTATATCTGAAAAAAAGTAAATTTGTAATATATTTGAAAAGAGTTCTATAACCGTAATTTCAGGAGAACTTGCAGCAGAATGTCTGTGCTGTGTCTACCTCTAGATTTTCCCCTGAACTGAGAATGATCAGTCCAGAATTAGAAAAAAACTGTTATAGTTCTCCATAGATCTTTATGAGCAATTGTCATCTCTTATCTCTTTAATGGGAAAATCTGTCTGCACTGAATACAGGTTTTAGTTGTGAACTGAGAATTTTGAGGATGAAAGATCTGTCCATTAGGAGAAAGAAGCAGATGTATTTACTAAGATATAATAAAAAGATTCTTATTTTCACTTATACTAATGATTTATGAGGAAAAAATTAAAACGACAGCTACTCTTTAACCCATTCACCACCTACGTTAGTTTTCACTTTCATGACCAGGAAAAAATTTCAGTGTCACTTTATGAGTTAATAATGCTTCAACGGATCCCACTGATTCTGAGATGGTTTTCTTGTGACATAATGTACTTCATAATAGTGGTAAAATTTGTTCAATATGACTTGCGTTTATTTGCGAAAATATAGGAAATTTGGCAAAAATGTTAAAAATTTCACAATTTTCAAACTTTTAATTTTTATGCCCTTAAACCAGAGTCATATCGCACAAAAAATTAATAAATATCATAAATTTTTTAAACATAATTTTTTTTGTTAGGAAGCTAGAACGGTTAAACCTTCATCAGTATTATCTAATTTTTCCAACAAAATTTACAAAACCATTTTGAAGTGACTTTGGGGAGTTTGTATGGCAGAAAATACCCAAAAGTGAAACCATTCTAAAAACTACACCCCTCAAGTCCTCAAAACCACATTCAAGAAGTTTATTAACCCTTCAGATGCTTCACAGGAATTAATGGAATGTGGAAGGAAAAAATGAACATTTTACTTTTTTTCACAAAAATTTTAGGGCAACAGGAGAAAATGGATCACAAACTTTGTTGTTCAATTTCTCCTGAGTACGCCAATACCCCATATGTGCTGGAAAACTACTGTGCTCGCATGAAAGAGCTCAAAAGGAAAGGAGCACAATTAAGCCAGAATGACACATGCGAGTAACTCGCACGATTCTCATGCGAGGCACTCGGACCGGAGCGTGCGGCTGCATGTAAGTCTATACAGCTGCACGCTCCTGTCCGAGTGCCAGTGGCAGTGCCGGGTGCTCATGCGAGAGACTTGCATGAGAATCGTGCGAGTTTCTTGCATGTGTGACCCTGGCCTTAGAGTTTTTGAATGCAAAATTGGCTGAAATCATTAGCGGACACCATGTCACATTTGGAGAGCCCCTGATGTTTCTAAGCACTAGAAACTCTCCACAAGTGACCCCATTTTAGAATCTACACCCCTCAATGAACTGTTATAGATGTATGGTGAACACTTTGAACACCCATGCTTCATAAAATGTTATAATGTTGAGCCTTGAAAATAAAAAAAATCAAATTTTTCCCACAAAAATATTCTTTTAGCCCCAATTTTTTTATTTTCACAAGGGTAAATGGAGAAAATAGATCACATGCCATTTCTCCTGAGCACACCGAAACCCCATATATATTGGAAAACTACTGTTTGGGCGCACGGCAGGGATCAAAAGGGAAAGAGCGCCATTTGACTTTTTGAACGCAAAATTAGCTGGAATTGTTAGCGGATGCCATGTCGCATTTGGAGACCCACTGATGTGCCTAAATAGTAGAAACCTCCCACAAGTGATACCATTTTGGAAATTAAACCCCTCAAGGAATTTATCTAGATGTGTGATGAGTTACTTGAACCCCCAGGTGCTACACAGAAGTTTATAATGTAAAGCGACAAAATAAAAAAATCACATTTTTCACACAAAAATGTTCCTTTAGCCCCAATTTTTTATTTTGGGGTAACAGGAGAAAATGGACCCCAAAATTGTTGTGCAATTTCTCCTGAGTATACCAATACCCCATATGTGACCGAAAACTACTTTTGAGGCACTGTGCAAAGCTCAGAAGGGAAGAAGCGCCATATCGGCAATAAGATTTTTCTAGAATGGTTTTAGGCTGCCATATTACATTGGCAGAGCCCCTGAGGTGCAAGAACAGCAGAACTTCCCCCCCATAAGTGACCTCATCTTAGAAACTACACTTCTCAATGAATTCATCTTGGGGTGCAGTGATCATATTTAGAGATGAGCGAATTTGTTCGGATTCTGTTCTGAATACAATCGGAATCGAATATTGTTTTTGCAATATTCGTTGAACACAGCCGAATGTCATTAGAGGCAATGGGAGTAGAAATTACCAAATATGTTTGGAACTGATCATAAGACATACATTCGGCACAAATAGTGTTCGAATATGGTACGAATATGTAAAAATCAGATTCAGGGCCAAAATCCGAACAAATTCACTCATCTCTAATCATATTGACACTATGGGTGTGTGTCACAGAATTTTACACCATTGGGCAGTGAACAGAAAATTGCATTTTTATCGGAAAAAATTTTGTTTTACACTTTCACAAGGGAAAATGGGTACAAAATGGCACCAAAATTTGTCCCACAATTTCCGCTGAATGTAGAACTAACCCATATGTGGATGTACAGTACTGTTTAGCCCCATGTCGAGACTCCGGAAGGACGGAGAGCTACTTTCCTCCTGGAGCACAGATTTTTCTAGAAGTTTACAGACTAAGGCTGTGTTTCCATGGTACGGAAACACAGCGCTTTGGACGGAGCGGAAAGTCCGCTCCGCCCAAAGCCACGCCCGCTTCTGAACGCGCGCTCATTCCAGATGTGTTCAGGACACCTCCGGAACACATCCGGAATGATCGCAGGGCTACATAGCCCTGTGTTATTTCCCTTGCGGCGCCGCAGCGTCGCCGCAAGGGACTAGGACATACTGCGGTCTGAAAAGACGCGCCGCAAGTCCGGAAACGCAGGTCTTCCGCCTGCGTGTTTTGCAGCATAGTGGAGACGGGATTTCTTGAAATCCCCTCCACTATGCTGTAACATCTGGACGCTGCGTGTTTAACGCTGCGCCAACGCACAGCGTCAAACAAGCAGCTAATCCGGACTGTTTCCTGATAGTGGAAACATACCCTTTGGGTATGTTTCCACGGTCAGTAAACGCTGTAGTTTGACGCTCCATACATCTGCAGCGTCTAACCCGCAGCGCCCAGATGTTACAGCATAGTGGATGGGATTTCGTAAAATCCCATCTCCACTATGTGTGCAGGGACGCCTCCAGCAGCCCTGCGTATACGCACATGCGGCACGTCTTTCCAGACCGCAGCATGTCTCCGCACGATAAATGTCACCCGTACAATGAATAGGACGCAGTGATTCCGCACAGTTCAATGAACACATGCGGAATCACCTGCATTCAAAAGCCGGCAGCGCTTTGGACGGAGCGGACATGTGCTGCCGGTTTCTGCCCATGGAAACATACCCTGTGTACTGTTTTTGTTTATTTGTATTTCTTACATAAAAATACTTATTTATGGGTACAATACAGTTTTATTTTTATATTACGGTATTTTGTGATTTTTTTAAAAAATATCTTTGCAATTTTTTTTTTCACTTTTTTTTTATTTTTTACTTAGTCCCTCAATGAGATTTTCATTTTCAGCAGTGTGATTGCTTTATAAAGCAGGGGCATTACAATACCTTGTATGGCTGGTGTCACACTTGAGAGAAACTCGTGCGAGTATTTCGCATCAACACCCGGCACTGCCGCCGGCACTCGCACCGGATCGTGCGGCTGCATAGAAATACTAGCGCGAGTTTCTCACATCACACACGCAAGTGTGACACCGGCCTGTCAGTTCTGCTCTCACACAAGCTTGATATAGACTATGCTCGGAGAATATTCTATCAAGCTTGCTAGCGTGGTGACCCAGATGTCATCATGACGAAACCAAGGTCACCATGGCAATGATCGGGCTCTCGCAATGTTGTCGCCGATATCGATTGCAGCATTTAGAAGGAAGGGAGAGGGAGGGAGCTATATGGTATCAATTGCATTATTCAAGGGGTTAAACTGCCAGGAGCGGTGGGGTCACCGCTCCTGGCAGTGAGAGTCAGGGTCAGCTGTTATATTGGATGAACACCCAGAGGCGATAGAGCGCATACAGCTCCTGAGCGCACAAAATCGCCAGGACGCATGGACCCGTCTAAGATCGGGAAGGGGTTAAACAACAAAAGACAGAATGCAATCTGATGCTTGGTATAACAAAAATGAAGAATGAATCAAGATGCCCTGTGTAGTTTACCCATGTCCTCTTTTGTCATAGTTAAAGAACTGGAACCAATGGTTGTGTCACCCAAATGGAAAATTGTTTTTTTTTTAGGCAGAACCTGAAGAATCTATTCTATTATTTCTAAACACTATTTTTCGGTGATTACTTTGTATCTCCGTTCATATTGCACCCACACACAAATGTACACTATTTGAAAGGTAAACTTGCCCCCTTCAGCAAGAAAATAGCCAAACAAACCACACATCCACGATTTGATCACAAAATACAGTTTAAACATTAATTTTCATAAACCTGCAGTAAGGAAAAATGACCTGCATGTGGCACCACAGTACCCCAAAGCACTCTACCACGAAGCTGCTTACAGACATCACAAACCAATCCAAACATTTGCATTGGGGGCTTTCCAGCTTGCCGAACTGCTTGCCCAGTCTATTTTAGCCAAATTGGAGGATTGCACACTTCACTGCAGGTGAGGCACATATGCAAACACATTTGTAAACATGCACTGCCTATTGAATTGCACACTTGCTCAGACATCACAAACCAATCCAAACATTTGCCTTGGGGTCTTTCTCACTTGCCCAAGTGCTTCCCAGCCTATTTCAGGCACATTGGAGGATTGCACACTTCACTGCAGGTGATTCACATATACAAATACATTTGTATACATGCACTACTTTTTCGGTGATTACTTCGACCCACACACACAAATGATACACCATTTGAAAGGTAAATTTACCCCCTTCAGCAAGAAAAGAGCCAAACAAACCACACATTCACAATTTTATCACTAAAATAGGTATTAGACCTACCGTAATAATGTTTCCAGGAGTCCATCCTGACAGCACCCTGTAGTACGTCCTCCTCCTCCTTGCAGGGACAGGAAAGCACTTGAGAGGTCAAAAGGTCCCACCCCACCCCCTTTCCCTCAGTGTTGTAACAAGTACCACCACATGGATCATGCAAATCACACTTTAATGACAGAATCATATTACATCATATGACATATCATAAAACAGGGGGGGAACTACCAGTGCTGTCAGGATGGACTCCTGGAAACATTATTACCGTAGGTCTAATACCTATTTTCCAGTACGTCCCTCCTGACAGCACCCTAGAGAGTACCAAAGAGCCTCCTCAGGGTGGGATTACTGCCTGTAGAACTTTTCTACCAAATGCAGTCTTGCCCTGGTAGAGTGAGCTCTTAGGCCTTCAGGGAGACTCGCTCCTTCAGACTGATAGGCGTCTGAGATGACCCTTGTGATCCATCTCGCTATAGATGCCTTGGAAGCCTTTTTTCCCCTATTTTTTCCCCCAAATAGGATAAATTGGTTCTGATCTATGCACCAGCTACTGGTGGCCTCTAAATAATCGATAACTGCCTGTCTGACATCCAACGAGTGGAGTGTCCGCTCTTTATCGTTAGAAGGTCTGTTACAAAAAGAGGGTAACACAATCTCTTGGTTCATATTTCTGCCTGAGGCTACCTTTGGCAAAAAAGCTGGGTCTAGTTTCAGAATTATACAGTCCTCTCTGATCTGAAGATAAGGATCTTTAATAGACAGGGCGTGAATCTCGCCTATCCTTTTGGCCGTGGTGATGGCTACCAGAAAAGCTGCCTTCCAGGTGCAAATTGAAATGGGCATCTCTCTGTCAGGGCATATGGACCCTTGCACAGAGACCTTAGAACCAAATTTAGGTCCCAAGGGGGCGTTAATTGCCTAACTGTAGGATGTAGTCTCTGTGTTGCCTTTATAAATCTTATTATCCAAGGGTGCGCTGCCAACTGAAAGTCCAAGAAGGAACTGAGGGCCGCTATCTGCACTTTTACAGTGCTAGGCATTAGACCCTTCTTAAAGCCCGCCCGTAGAAAATCTACAACCTTCGTATGTCGGGGGAACCTGTCACCACACTAGATCTGCCGCCCTCGAGACAGAACCTCTTCCAGATCTTTAGGTATATAGCGGATGTAACCGGCTTTCTGATGGCCTGGATAGTGGCTATAACTTGATCTGATAAGCCTTTTGCTTTCAAGATGTCCCTTTCAGGATCCAAGCCGAGAGGGGCAGTCTTCCCGGATTCGGGTGGTAGACCGGCCCTTGATGGATAACATCCTTCCTCAGAGGTAACTCGACTGCGTCTTCTACTGCCATATTGCTTAGTAGGGAAAACCAGCTTCTTCTCGGCCAGTATGGGACGATCAGGATAACTCGTGCCTGCTCCTCTTGTATCTTCCTGAGCACGGCTGGGATGAGCGCCAGTGGTGGAAAAGCATATGAAAGAGCCAGACCTGGCTCAGAGCATCCAATCCAATGGGTTTAGAGAGTTAAAATCTTGGGACCTTTGAGTTCTTCCTTCTCGCAAAGAGGGCTATTCGCGGGGTTCCCCAACGCCTGCATAGCTGGTGGAATATGCTCTGATTCAGCTCCCACTCCATTGGACAAACATGTTGTTCCCTGCTTAGGTAGTCCGGTAGCTCATTCTGGGAACCTTCTAGATGTATTGCCGTTATCGAGAGGACCGTATTCACTGCCAAGGAAAATATCTTCCGCGCCAGATCCTGCAGCTGTCGATGTCTGGGACCTCCTTGATGCTTCAAGAACGAAACTGTTGTTACATTGTCGGACATTGTCGGACAGGATTCTTACGTGCCGACTTCTGAGTTTGGACCGGTTTCGTCTTAACGCTTTCCAGACTGCCAATAGCTCCCTGAAGTTGGACGACTTCCCTTTGATATTCTCGGGCCATCTGCCCTGGAAGAACTTCCCTTCTAAGTGGGCTCCCCAACCCCACGAGCTGGTGTCTGTCGTGACGACTACGTAGGTCGATGTGGTCCATGACATCCCCACCCGGAGGTTTTTGGGCTGCATCCACCAGAGTAATGACCTTTTTACTGCTTCTGTTAGGGTGAAATCTCTGTCCAGCGATGATTGATGCCGATCCCATATTGAGAGCATTTCCCTCTGTAATGGCCTTGAATGAAACTGTGCCCATCTGACACACGGAATACAAGTGGTCATGAGGCCCAGCACTCTCATAGTATCTCTTATGGATGTACGTTGCTTCAGGAGGTCTCTGACTCCGCCTCTGACTGCCTCCTGCTTCTTTATTGGCAAAAAGGATATTCTGCTCCTGGAATCCAGCAGGACCCCTAAGAAGACCTTTCTGTGTTCTGGCACCAGATGTGATTTCTGCCAGTTTATGATCCAGCCTAGGCCTTCCAAAACTGCAATTGTTCCGTTCCTGTGAATCGTTAGCGTCTCTTCCGACTCTGCCACCAAAAGAAAGTCTAAGTATGGAACGATTATAGTTCCTTGGCTTCTTAGGTAGGCCACTACCACTGATACCAGCTTTGTGAATATCTGGGGTGCCGAGGCAAGCCCGAAGGGGAGGCCCTGGAACTGGAAGTGGTAGGTCCCGGACGGCAGTTCTATAGCGAATCTTAGAATTTTCTGAGATAACGGGTAAATAGGGACCTGGAAATAGGTACTTTTTAAATCGAGGGTGCACATTACTGCATCTCTGTTTATAAGATGGACTGTGGACCGAATAGATTCCATTCGGAACCTCTTGTATTTCACCCAGGTGTTTAGCGGCTTTAGATTTATAATAGTACGCGTCTCGCCCGATGGTTTTGGGATAGAAAACAGAGAAGAATAGTGACCCTTTCCCCTTTCTGCTGAGGGAACTGCCACTATGACCTCTGAGCTGATCATGTCCTGAAGATCGGCCCACATGGGGGAGTCTATCTGGACTACCGTAGGGGAGATGAATCTTTCGGGAGGAGTCCAGCTGACGTCTAGAGGTAAAACTCCTACGAAAGGACTGAGGCTGTCTAGGTTTTTCCTCAGGGAATCCCTTCTTCTTGTCAGAAGCAAGCTCTAGAATGTTGTCCAGAGCTGGCCCGAATACTCTAAGGCCTGCGAAGGGAATGGAGCACAGCCTAGATTTTGAGGCGTTATCTCCTGACCAAGATCGCAACCAAATAGCTCTTCTAGCCGCATTAGATAGAGAGCTATTTCTTGCTGCGAACCTTACCGATTCCCCCGATGTGTCAGCTAGAAATGCTGTGCCTAATTTCATTAGGGGAAGAGATGCAAGAATATCTGCTCTAGGGGTCTTATTGGTGAGCTGTTCTTCCAACTGCCCCATCCACAGACACATAGACCTGGCTACTGAAGTGGCCGCTATGTTGATCTTAATCAAAGCTGATGAGGATTCCCAAGCCCTTTTTAAGAGAATACCAGCCCTTCTTTCCATGGGGTCGCGCAAGCTTGACGAGTCCTCAAAGGGGATGGCCGTCTTCTTAGCCACCCTCGCCACCGGGACATCTATCTTCGGTATTTCCTCCAGAGCTTTACTTCTTCTGGGTCAAAGGGCAAATGTCCCTTGAAGTCACGGGACAGCATCTGCCTACGCTCTGCGTCCTTCCATTCCTCTAGCACCATGGAGCGAATATGTTCACTGACAGGGAATACCTTCTGTCTCTGTGGAGTAAGACCCCCGAACATTAAGTCCTGTCTGGACTGCAGCTTCGGAATCTCCTCGATCTGCATCGTGCTTCTGACTGCCTTAACTAGTTCTTCCGTCTCCTCAACCTGGGACAGGTACTTTATACCCCTGTCGTGTAGGTCCGGTGGAAGTTCCCCTTCCTCATAAGGATCTGAATCCAGCGGATCCGAGTCCTCTCCTGAACTGGGGTCCGTTTCCTCTATTTCCGTCTCCCATCTTACTCGCTTGCGGCCACCCTCTGGACTGGCCGGCCGCTGCCGTCAGAGACATGCCATAGCCGTCTGGACTTCCTCCCTTATCATAGATCTCATCTCAGACAGGAGGGCCTGCTGCTCATCCTTCATAACCTTGGTAGTACAGGATGTGCACAGGGCTTTGCTATAGGAGCTAGACAGCTTGACATGGCATATGGGACATCTGTTAGATTTTTCTAGAGATTTGCCCGACTTCTTAGCTGTGGCTTGGGGAGCTGTTGCGGATCCCTTCTCCTAAATGGAAGATAGGGAACCGGTCAGGCTTTAAGCAGTGTTGCGGGCCTAAGTGTGTGTGAGGGCGTCTTCTGCGCTCAGCGCACTCACCCCTCCTTCATCCGCCATGTCCCTCCCCATGCCACACCGCCGATCTCCTTCCCAGCGTTCCGACGCTGGAGAATCTCATGCTGCTCACTGCTGCCCCGGTGCTGACTACTGACGTCACCGGAAGTGACGCGCTCCCCTCCCGAGACCCCGAAGCCTTCCGCCCCCTGTCTCTCCTTTGCGTTCCAGCCTGGAATGCAGGCTGACACCCGGCTGCAGCGTTGCCGACGTGGCCTCTGTACCTGCCCCGAAAGTCTTACTGCCTGTGGATACCCGCACTCCAGCACTCTTACCGGACCCGACCGTCTGGTATCCAAAGCCGAGAGCCTCCCACCGGGAGGAGAGGCTCCAACCAGGAGTTCCGTCCACTCGCTGGACTTTGGGACCGAGGGACTCCCCCCTGGGATGTTTCAGTCCTGGGCTGATTGGCAGGGAGGAGGATATTGGCCTGGCCGCACCATCCCTGAGCCCTCCGGTAAGCTTTCCACGCTCTCTCGTGCGTCCCTCCATGCAGGGACAGGAAAAACACTGAGGGAGAGGGGTGGGGTGGGACCTTTTAACCTCTCGTGTGCTTTCCTGTCCCTGCAAGGAGGAGGAGGACGTCCTCCAGGGTGCTGTCAGGAGAGACGTACTGAAAAACAGTTTAAACATTCATTTTCATAAACCTACAGAAAGATACAATGACCTGCAGGTCGGAAGATATTTTTTGGCCTCAACTTATCAAACCAATTTATTATATTACCAAGCTACATATATAAATCCCTATCTGTGTTCATCATCTCATGAAATACAGTCAGGGCCAGAAATATTTGGACAGTGACACAATTTTCGCGAGTTGGGCTCTGCATGCCACCACATTGGATTTGAAATGAAACCTCTACAACAGAATTCAAGTGCAGATTGTAACGTTTAATTTGAAGGGTTGAACAAAAATATGTGTTAGAAAATGTAGGAATTGTACACATTTCTTTACAAACACTCCACATTTTAGGAGGTCAAAAGTAATTGGACAAATAAACATAACCCAAACAAAATATTTTTATTTTCAAAATTTTGTGGCGAATTCTTTGGAGGCAATCACTGCCTTAAGTCTGGAACCCATGGACATCACCAAACGCTGGGTTTCCTCCTTCTTAATGCTTTGCCAGGCCTTTACAGCCGCAGCCTTCAGGTCTTGCTTGTTTGTGGGTCTTTCCCTCTTAAGTCTGGATTTGAGCAAGTGAAATGCATGCTCAATTGGGTTAAGATCTGGTGATTGACTTGGCCATTGAAGAATGTTCCACTTTTTTGCACTCATGAACTCCTGTGTAGCTTTGGCTGTATGCTTGGGGTCATTATCCATCTGTACTATGAAGCGCCGTCCAATCAAGTTTGCAGCATTTGGCTGAATCTGGGCTGAAAGTATATCCCGGTACACTTCAGAATTCATCCGGCTACTCTTGTCTGCTGTTATGTCATCAATAAACACAAGTGACCCAGTGCCATTGAAAGCCATGCATGGCCATGCCATCACGTTGCCTCCACCATGTTTTACAGAGGATGTGGTGTGCCTTGGATCATGTGCCGTTCCCTTTCTTCTCCAAACTTTTGGCTTCCCATCATTCTGGTACAGGTTGATCTTTGTCTCATCTGTCCATAGAATACTTTTCCAGAACTGAGCTGGCTTCTGGAGGTGTTTTTCAGCAAATTTAACTCTGGCCTGTCTATTTTTGGAATTGATGAATGGTTTGCATCTAGATGTGAACCCTTTGTATTTACTTTCATGGAGTCTTCTCTTTACTGTTGACTTAGAGACAGATACACCTACTTCACTGAGAGTGTTCTGGACTTCAGTTGATGTTGTGAACGGGTTCTTCTTCACCAAAGAAAGTATGCGGCGATCATCCACCACTGTTGTCTTCCGTGGGCTCCCAGGTCTTTTTGGATTGATGAGTTCACCAGTGCTTTCTTTCTTTCTCAGGATGTACCAAATTGTAGATTTTGCCACTTCTAATGTTGTAGCAATTTCTTGGATGGGTTTTTTTTCTGTTCTTGCAGCTTAAGGATGGCTTGTTTCACCTGCATGGAGAGCTCCTGTGACCACATGTTTCCTTCACAGCAAAACCTTCCAAATGCAAACACCACACCTCAAATCAACTCCGGCCCTTTCATCTGCTTAATTGAGAATGACATAACAAAGGGATTGCCCACACCTGTCCATGAAATAGCCTTGGAGTCATTTGTCCAATTACTTTTGGTCCCTTTAAAAACAGGGTGGCACATGTTAAGGAGCTGAAACTCCTAAACCCTTCATCCAATTTTAATGTGGATACCCTCAAATGAAAGCTGAAAGTCTGAACTTCAACTGCATCTGATTTGCTTTGTTTCAAATTCATTGTGGTAATGTCTAGAACCAAAATTAGATAAATGTTGTCTCTGTCCAAATATTTATGGACCTAACTGTACATTTACATTTGACGAGCTTACTTTTTCTGAAATTGCCTGCGCCTCCAACGACCAATATGTGAAAATTTCACACGGGCCAAGCTAGTTTTACAGAATTCCTAACAGTTTGTTTAACATGAAGTTATTGTGTGCTTTAGACAATTTTTACATTTGCTCATAAAATGGGCATTATTTTGACAAATATATTGGTGTA
This sequence comes from Oophaga sylvatica, assembly GCA_033576555.1. Taxonomy (NCBI): domain Eukaryota; kingdom Metazoa; phylum Chordata; class Amphibia; order Anura; family Dendrobatidae; genus Oophaga; species Oophaga sylvatica. The sequence goes on from JARQOD010000006.1 coordinate 130,653,380, forward strand.
AAAGTACACCCATAATTAAGTGCTAAAAGGAAGAAGAAAACTTCAAATTTGCTTAACAAGTGTAAAATGTATAATGCTGGGTGATACACTTAATCCAGATGCTATTACATTACTGATAAATCACCTAAAACTTTTCTACAGTTTGTACAGTTGATACAGACAATAGAATAGACTGCAGTTGTCTAAACATTATATTCCATGTGTCTAAGTCCCATCATCACTGTCAGCGAGGTGACGCTAATAAGATTGCATGCGATGTCTGTATTAGGCTGGAGTCACACACACCAACAAAAAATCGGACCGTTTTAGTCGGTCGATTATCGCAGCAAAATGTCATGAACAGTCATCCATCTGGCATCCGATTTTCCTGAAAAGATGCGATTTAGTCGCATCTGACCGTAGTTGTAACATCCGATTTACATTTGACTTGCGAGATTTCCTCGCAGGCTTTCAAAACCGACATATAATGGATCCAAATGAATAGTATTTAAATCACAAAAGAAAGAATAGATATATACAGTCATGGCCAAAAGTTTTGAGAATGACACAAATATTAATTTTTACAAAGTCTACTGCTTCACTTTTTCTAATGGCAATTTGCATATACTCCAGACCAGAATGTTATAAAGAGTGATCAGCTTAACAGCAATTACTTGCAAAGTCAATATTTGGCTAGAAAATGAACTTTATCCCCCAAAACACATTTCAACATCATTGCAGCCCTGCCTTAAAAGGACCAGCTAACCTCTTTTCAGTGATTGCTCCATTAACACAGGTGTGGGTGTTGATGAGGACATGGCTGGAGATCAATTTGTCATGATTAAGTAAGAATCACACCACTGGACACTTTAAAAGGAGGCTGGTGCTTGGCATCATTGTTTCTCTTCTGTTAACCATGGTTATCTCTAAAGAAACACGTGCAGTCATCATTGCAATGCACAAAAATGGCCTAACAGGGAAGAGTATCGCAGCTAGAAAGATTGCACCTCAGTCAACAATCTATTGCATCATCAAGAACTTCAAGGAGAGAGGTTCCATTGTTGCCAAAAAGGCTCCAGGGCGCCCAAGAAAGACCAGCAAGCACCAGGACCGTCTCTTAAACGTGTTTCAGCTGCGGGATCGGGCTACCAGCAGTGCAGAGCTTGCTCAGGAATGGCAGCAGGCAGGTGTGAGTGCATCTGCACGCACTGTGAGGCGGAGACTCTTGGAGCAAGGCCTGGTCTCAAGGAGGGCAGCAAAGAAGCCACTTCTCTCCAGAAAAAACATCATGGACAGACTGATATTCTGCAAAAGATACAGGCAGTGGACTGCTGAGGACTGGGGTAAAGTTATTTTCTCTGATGAATCCCCTTTTCGATTGTTTGGGACATCAGGAAAACGCCTCATTCGGAGAAGACAAGGTGAGCGCTACCACCAGTCTTGTCTCATGCCAACTGTTAAGCATCCTGAAACCATTCATGTGTGGGGTTGCTTCTCAGCCAAGGGAATCGGCTCTCTCACAGTCTTGCCTAAAAACACAGCCATGAATAAAGAATGGTACCAGAATGTCCTCCAAAGCAACTTCTCCCAACCCTCCAAGAGCAGTTTGGCGAATCAACAATGCCTTTTCCAGCATGATGGAGCACCTTGCCATAAAGCAAAGGTGATAACTAAATGGCTCAGGGAACAAAACATAGAGATTTTGGGTCCATGGCCTGGAAACTCCCCAGATCTTAATCCCATTGAGAACTTGTGGTCAATCATCAAGAGACGGGTGGACAAACAAAAACCTAAAAATTCTGACAAAATGAAAGCATTGATTGTGCAAGAATGGACTGCTATCAGTCAGGATTTGGTCCAGAAGTTGATTGAGAGCATGCCAGGGAGAATTGCAGAGGTCCTGAAGAAGAAGGGTCACACGCAAAATTGACTTGCTGCATTAACTCATTCTAACTGTCAATACAAGCTTTTGTTACTCATATGTTTGCAATTTATTAGTCTGTGATAAAAAATCTGTCTGACAACACAATAAAAACTGAGGACAGCAATCATCTGAAAAATATTTTGTGTCATTCTCCAAAACTTATGGCCATGACTGTACACATATAACATATATTAAATATATATATATGATATATGTATATATTTCACAATTATATTGACATAAATTTAAATACTATTTATAGTTCATACATTTCCATTCTGTAATAGCCGCTAATTCAATGCCGGCTTTTTGAAACTACAGACCCGACAGAAATGACATCGGTTACATACAGTTAACCATTTATTTCATGTCGTTTGATATATGGTTTAACTTACATTCATGATGTATAGTGTGCAAAATTGCAGACATGTAGGGTTAATTAAAGGTGTAAATTTGTGAAAAAAATTGTGGGCTCCACGCTGTATTCTCCACCAGACAGCAAGAGCAAGCGCAGTGGGGCGAATAATAATAGCCAGGGAGGGGCATTTATTTTGGCCCCTGGCTACAAACCCTGCCCCCAGACAACCCAGAAAGGCAAACTATAATTAGATAAGCCCTTTCTGGACTTTGCCCGTCTATTCCATTGTCCTGTGCCGTGTGCAATGGTTTAATAGGGTAAAAGCTACCTTGCAGTTGAAAGGTGACACTTTAAGCCTGGTTAAATAATGAGAGCTGTCATAACAACATCAATTATTAATCCTATTGATGAAAGAAAAACAAACACACACACTTTAACTAAAAAATCATTTTATGAATAAGCAGTTTTGACCAATCTCTAATTTTCCTGCTAAAACCATTTCTGCTAATAAAATAAAATTAAAAAGCAAATGATTCTTACCTATCCATGCACAGTCAGGTCCACGCTGGTAACCATCAGAAATGGGTTACAGGTTACAACTAGCAGGCAGCTAATACTGCCTACTGAGCTGTTACCCCCCCCCCGAATGAATAAGTTCCTCCCGGCGAAAGGAGAGGAAGTGATTAATGTGTGAAGCTTAATTGATTGCTTCCCACTTTCACTTCAGGTCAGGGTGACCTGACCTGAAGTGAGAGTGGGAAGCAATCAATTAAGCTTCACACACTAATCACTTCCTCTCCTGTCGCCGGGAGAGGAACTGATTCATTCAGGGGATTATAGCTGAGCAATAAAATATGGTCCAAACCTGTGTCTTTATTTCATTAAAAGGATTAATAATTAATGTGTGTGTGTGTTTTTTTCCTTTCATACAATAGGATTAATAATTGACAGTTGTCAAATTGACAACTCTCAATTATTAACCTGGTTTAAAGTCACCTTTCAATTGCAAGGTGGCTTTAACCCATTATTAACCCATTCGCCACCGCTACAGGGCAATGGGAATAGACGGGCAAAGTGCCAGAAAGGGGCGAATCTAATTATAGATTTGCCTTTTCTGGGGTGGCTGGGGGCAAATGTTTGTAGCCAGGGGGGAACAAAATAAATGCACCCCCCTGGGCTATTATTATTTGCCCCCACTCGCTTGCTTTGTCTGTCTGATGGAGAAAATACAGCGGGAGCCCACACATTTTTTTTCAACGAATTTACACCTTTAATTAACCCCTACATGTGTGAAATTTCACACACATACACTCATGTAATTATTAGTGAAAACCATATATCAAAATACATGAAATAACATGGTTAACTGTATGTAAACCATGTGTCATTTCATGTCTGGTTCTGTAATTTCACAAAAGCCGGCAATTCAATTAGCGGCTATTACAGTATGTAGAAGTGTATGAACTATAAATATATGTATATATAATATATATATATAATATATATGTCACAATGACATATATATATATGTATTCTATGTGTGTATATGTATTGATTCTATTTTTTATTAAAGCTGTCAGTGTGATTTTACAGTATAGCCGGGGATGAATTGCCGGCTTTTCTAAAGGACACCGGTGCAATTTAATCGCAAGTCACACGTGCGGTCCGTTTGTAATCCGATTTTTCATCGCACCCATAGACTTGCATTGGCGATAGTCGACCCACAATCGGTGACAATCGCAGCATGCTGCGATTGCACTCGCACGTTTAAAACGGACCACAAAAAATCTGATACTGGGAGCTGCTTCATAGATTAACATTGCTCCGACTGCAATGCGATATTTCATCGCATTGCAGTCGTCCGATTTTGTCGTCAGTGTGACCCCGGCCTTACAGGCCCATGCAGTATCATTTACATATAAATAAGGCTGTAATTTAACCAGTCATAAAGTAAATTCAGTCTTCTGTAGAGAGGTTAGAGAAAGCCCCATGAACGAGCCACAGAGAATTTCATTACACTAAGGTTGTGCGAACAGATCCAGAATGTATAATTGTAGCTCAGTACAGCTGTCGCGAATGTCACAGCCGCCTTCTAATACCATCATTTCCACAGTGTTAGTGGGGACACGTGCTACTGTTAGTGGAGTAATAATACTATACCACAAATTGCTACCTCAGGTCATAATTCGGAGCCTGGACTGCACCAAAGTACTGCATAACACAATCCTGGGCACCCTATGGGCCTGTGCATGGTGCTTTCATGAGACAAAGCTTAATTTTTCAGATCCAAACTTCCTATTTAGGCATAGCCTCAATGATAAAATGCTGACTGACTGCAGCTACCACTAGGGGGAGCTTAATGCATACTTTTATATACTGAACATAGTAGTAGATGTCACGCTCACGCCCTCGCTGGTGGGCGTGAGCCAGAGGGTTGTGGCTCCACTGTGCCACAAACCAGACTACCCTGGAAGAGGCATGAATAGGACAGCTGCCATGGTCTTCACTGGAGCCTCTGATGGTGAGGTCAGGATTGTGCGGCAGGCAGCTGCCAGGTACCATTTCAGGGTGGTGTCTGGTTGTAGCTGCTGACCCCACATGGGGAGACGGTGGTACGGCTGAGATACTGGCAGGCGGGCATGGCAGAGACAAGAGCCGGCAGGCACGGCTGAGACACAGAGCAGGGACAAGGATATTCTGCCTCCTGGAGGGCGGCAAGGACAAGTACAAGACAAGGTCAGGAGCAATAGAACAGAGACCAGGATATTTTGCCTCCTGGAAGGCGGACAGACAGGTACTGTTATGAATATGTTGGATGCGGCTACTGAGCTGGGGCTCCCTCCGGTGGTTGCTGAGGGTAATGAACTGATTAATGAATGGCCTTCGGCTGGCACTGAATGGTAGGATATAAGTGGCCTGAGTTCCCAGCAGCCTTGTCGGTTATCAATTGTTCTTCTGGTCTTGTTGAAGCACTGCTAGGTTCCTGCTCTCCTTCAGATAAGTGTTTGCTGTTTTTTTTCCTCTGTTTGATTTTTATTGCTGGTTTGCTGCTTGCAGTGGACTGCAGCCTGTCCCCTTTTGGGGGTCTTTTGCTGCAATTGTGCTCCGTTTTTGTCTGCACTTTTGCTTTGCTCCTTTGTTACTTTTTATTTGCTGAATAGCGTTTGTTACACCAGAGATCTGATTTAGGTGGATGAGATCGTGTGATCTCAGGTTTTTTGGCAATCAGAAGTGTTGGTATTTTTTAGGGTTTTTGTTGGATTGCAGTCAGAATTCTTTTCTGTACTTTTCTGTCTAGACAGATTGGGCCCCAGGGTTTACTCATTCTATTTTCTGTCTGTGTCCGTGATTTCCTCTTGTCTAACCACCATTACATGTTTGGGGGCTTCCTATTTTCTTTGGGGATCTGCTCCGGGGCAGATAGCTTTCATCTTTCTGCCTTTAGGTGTAGTTATCTCTCAGGCTGTGACGAGGCGTCTAGGATCAATGTAGGAACGCTCCACGGCTACCTCTAGTTGTGTGGTTAGTTCAGGTTACTGCAATCCAATAGGTTCCAGCCTCTCTGGTGTATTACCGTTTTTGCTATTTCTCCTCAGTTACCGAAACATAACAGGTACAAGGCAAAGCTAGGAGTGAAGCCTCCAAGAAGGAGGAACACAGAGCAAGACCTGGCAGCTCAGTAGCAAGACACTAACTGAGTTAACACATTGCACAGGAAAGATACACAGGGTGGAGCTGCCCTAAATACTAGCGGCCTCCTGGTAATTGGTCAGGGACACATTAGACAGGTTAACCCTGATTCCATAAGAACCAGAGAGTTCTGGCGCCGCCCCCCTATGCACACAGCCAGGAAACACGCACAGAGCATATAGGAGACAAGAGGCACAAAGCATGGAGCTGCAGCAGACAGAAATCACAGCAAGACCTCGAACAGTGAGTATGTTGGTGTGCAGGAGATGGGAGGCCATGCAGTGATGCCAGCAGGGTTGTTACAGTACCCCCCCTTTACGGCCCCTCTTCCTCACGCCTGCCAGAATGACCTGCAGAAGGAGTATGGGACCACACACAGTCCAGGCTGACATGAGATCCTTCAGGTAATGTGAAGTAGGCGTGCCATCACGATTCACAGATTGCGAAGTTTCTCGGTGCCCGACGGAGTCAATCTCCACAATGACTCGAGTCTCCTCCTCTGGACTGGTGGAAAGCAGAGACTTGGAAGTTTCAGATTTGACCTCTACATCAGCTGGCTGATTAAAAACTGAGGACACCTTCACTGGGACCAACTTCATTCCATTATCTCGAGAAGACTGGGGCTGCTCTTTTGGATCACAGGGAAGCACTTCCGCTGGGTATCTTCATCAACCAACCACATGGAAGTTGAGGGTACCCACATAGGATCCATCCTCTGCCCGATATCAAAAGCAAATTGGCCCTCTTCCTCTGAGTTGATGAAAAACAGAGACACATAGACTTCTGTTCCAACTTCTTCATCAACCTGCCACCTGGAATCTGAAGGCATCCTTACAGGATCCATCTTCTGCCCAAGGTCCAGAGGGAAACTTTCAAGTGACAGGGATGTTTCTCGGCAATGGTCACTGGTATTGTCACAGGAGGTGTGTGGAGAGGGTGCCACTGTTTCCCTTTCTTCAGTGATGTCAGCACACCATGACTCAATAGCCAGCAGATCAAGTGGAGAAGGAGACACTGTAGACTGACCTTGCAGTATTGGAACTAGACATCTCTGGTGACTAGGTGGTTCTAAATGCAGCACCACGCTGGGTCTTCGGACCAGAACTAGCCGTAGAGTACCCGGCTCAGAAAGAACGATGAGCAAACTGGTGAGCACATGAAAAACAAGCTTCTCCGTATATAACGCTCCGATTTGGAGCTGTAATTGTCCCTTTCAAAACCGGACTGTACCTAAGCAGAGCTCGGTCATCACCAAACACCCTCGCCGGATTCTGGAGCAGCTGAACAGGAACTACACACTGACTCCATCTGGCTTGCAACTTTGATAGATCCACAGGGCCAAAATGTCATGTGGCAGTTGTAGAAATGAAGGGGACAAGGAACCCGGGTCCCTGAAGTGCTCCTAAAGCTAGGGGAGGACCTGTCTTTCCTTAACTTGGAGGTACGCTTAATGGTAGCGAGGTCCAAGTCTCCGACCTGTCCCTGTCTCCTGTTTAGCCCTGAGCTAAACCCACCAACCCCCTCCCCCGGAGGTGAGACAGGGAATAATGTGAATAACACCAAAAACAACCAAAAGGAAAGACAGACACTTAAGGGTTAATCAACTAAACAATAAACACTTAGCTTTCTCTGCTGTTAGCTCTGCACATCAGAGTAAGGTCCCAGATGAGAAAAGCAACTGAAATACCACTGCTCTCAGCAGCTCCTGGCTCCAGCTAGGTTGGTCTCCAGAGGAAGCAATATTACCAACACCAGCTGACAACTCAGGTGACCTTATAAAGGAAGCGGGAGTGGTCGCACCCTACTCCTGACAAGTAATCAGGCATGCAATTCAACCAGCAGCCACCAGGGAGCAAAGACTGAGATTAGCCCCTGAAGGCCAGACAGGAAAGAGGTTTCAACATGCAGAGAGAGCTCTGCCCCAGATCCAAATGTGGATCATGACAGTACCCCCCCTTTAATGGCCTCTGGACCCTCAACACCGCACCTCATATACCACCTACGGTGAGAATGTCTCGATCCACCAAGGTTTACCCCAGCAGTCACCTGACTCTCAGGTTTATGGCAAACGCGGACAGATGGAAGTGGCCATAACGTATGCTCCGGATGTACCACAAATCTCCAGAGCGCCGACCTAGGGAATGAGTTTTGTACAGGCATAACTGGGGGGTAACTCCAGCTGGTATGTCCCCGGACCGAGAATGGCTGACACCCGATATGGCCCGATCACCCGAGAACTCCAGACTCCAGCAGCACACTTCCACTGGATGTTTTTGGCGGACACCCATACATACTCGTTCACACACAGGTCCGGACCTGAATGTTCATTGCAACACACGCGTTTGCCACAAGATGGTGAACTCTTTGAGGAACTGACAACAGAGGCGTCCCCCTGTGTCACCCCACTCACACATTTCTCAAAGGAAACCACCACCCTCCCCTGACCCCTCCTTCCAAGAGGGCTCCAACTCACAGGGTTGGCTAGTGGTGAGGTTTGGGATTTGCCCCTACTCCTTGGCAGCACCTCTGCTGCCCCCACTGGAGAAGGGGAAGGTTGCAGAAAGACGGCAGAGACAGTAGCCACCAGGCAGCAGCCCTCACACGACTGACCCCAGCTGACTACCTCCCTGGAACGCCAATTAATGACCGGGTTGTGTTTTGTCAGCCAAGGGAGGCCTAAAACTATGGGTATTGGCATACCCTCCAAGACGTAGCATGACAGGGACTCCTCATGACGAGTCCCTATATGCAGGCGTAAATCATGCTGACCTAGGTCACATTCCCCTGGCTTAGTGGGACAGAGTCAATGGTCTGGAAGCCTAATGGTTTAGCTAGCGTCTTACACATCAGGCCATTGGTCCGGACAAAGTGAGCATCCACCAAATTGACTCCTGCTCCACTGTCCACAAGCACCGATATACCCTTACATACCCCGCCAATCACCACTCTTTTGCAGTCAGGGTACACTGAGGGGAAGAAGTGGAGGAAATATACACTCCCTGGTCCCCTCCCTCCACACGACCAGGGGGATGCGGCTTCTTAGATGGCACACGTATTTTGGCGCGAGCTGGGCAGACCCCAATGAAATGACCAGTCTGCCCACAAAAAAAAACATGCCCCCATACCATGTCGAACCGCAGGCAACCCCATTTGTGAACCAACTGCTCCCACCAGCATAAGTTCGTCCGGCTGCTCAACTATGTCCTCCGCCCTAGTAAGGAGAACAGGTGGCAGTTTTGGTGTATGCCTCTCCCTGAGGCGGTTATCCACCCGGATGGCAAGGGACATGGCGGCCTCCAATGACCTGGGGGCAGCGTACTGCACCAGAGTATCCTGCAATGTTGGGGGGGACAGACCCTGCACAAAATGACTCCTAAGGGCAAGATCATTCCACTGTGTGTCAGCGGCCCATCTCCTGAACTCTGAACAGTATTCCTCAACCGGCCGGTCCCCCTGCTTGATTTTACGGAGTCGGGATTCCTCCAGGGAGACGTCATCAGGATCTCCATACACCAGTGCCAAAGCCGCAAAAAACCCGTCCACTGATCGTAAAGATGGTGAATCGGCCGACAGGGAGAAGGCCCAGGATTGGGGATCACCCCTATAAAGGGAGACAATAATCCCCACACGCTGTTCCTCACTCCCTGATGAACGGGGGCGGAGCCTGAAATACAATTTACAGGCCTCCTGAAAGACCAGAAATGTATCTCTCCCTCCAGAAAACCTGTTAGGGAGAGCTATCTTAGGTTCTGGTTGAACCTGCATATGAGCCAAGGCCCAGAACCCCAAACTGCTGTAGCTGCTGCACCACCTCACCCCGCAGCAACTTAAGCTCATCTGTGAGGGTCTGAAGCAGCTGGGCAAAGGTCTGCGTTTGGGTCATGGCTCACAGGAAAGGGAAAAGAGAAAAAAAACTGTATTCGGTTGGTAATAATGTCACGGGGCAGTTGTAAAAATGCAGGGGACAAAAAACCCGGGCCCCTGAACTGCCCCTAAAGCTAAGGGAGGACCTGTCTTTCCTTAACTTGGAGGTACGCTTAATGGTAGCGAGGTCCAAGTCCCCGACCTGTCCCTGTCTCCTGTTTAGCCTAAACCCATCAACCCCCTCCCCCGGAGGTGAGACAAGGAATGATGTGAATAACACCAAAAACAACCAAAAGGAAAGACAGACACTTAAGGGTTAATCAACTAAACAATAAACACTTAGCTTTCTCTGCTGTTAGCTCCGCAGCAAGAGGTTCAGACAAGGTAATGATATGAGACAAGGTACAGGGACAAAGACACAGGGACCAGGATATTCTCCCTCCTGGAGGGCAGCAAGGACAAGTACAAGATAAGGTCAGGAGCAATAGCACAGAAACAAGGATATTCTGCCTCCTGGAGGGTGCAAGGACAAGTACAAGACAAGGTCAGGAGCAATAGCACAGAGACTAGAATATTTTGCCTCCTGGAGGGCGGACAGACAGGTACAAGGCAAAGCTAGGAGTGAAGCCTCCAAGAAGGAGGAACACAGAGCAAGACCTGGCAGCTGAGTAGCAAGAAACTAACTGAGTTAACACATTGCACAGGCAAGATCCACAGGGTGGAGCTGCCCTAAATACTAGAGGCCTCCTGGTAATTGGTCAGGGACACATTAGACAGGTGCACCCTGATTCCATAAGAACCAGAAAGTTCTGGCGCCGCCCCCAGCCAGGAAACTTGCACAGAGCAGATGTGAAACAAGAGGCACGCACAGAGCAGATGTGAAACAAGAGGCACTAAGCATGGAGCTGGCAGCAGACAGAAATCACAGCAAAACCTGGAGAAGTGAGTATGTTGGTGTGCGGGAGATGGGAGGCCATGCAGTGATGCCAGCAGGGTTGTTAGAGTAGACCAATGCAGTAAGTTTCAGTTAGCAGCATCGAGTCTCCCACTACTGTTTGCTGCAGACAGATATAATTTATTTAACGGGAACCTGTCAAACTACGAATAGCATAAGTCAAAGCATGACTGCACGACTGCAGACTAGTTTGTCTTTCTTTAAAATGCGCCGTTTTAAAAAAAACATACCTTGACAATCCACCCAGGGACAATAGGGAAAGACGAGATTAGTCCGGTGCCGACCCCAGCCAGCTTTTCCCAGAGACGCTCCAGGATATTGACATATGTCTTGCTATGGGAAAAACCTGTCAATCACCTGCAGCAGTATGGGGAGAAGCAACAGCTTCAAACTATATTTCTCTGAAACACCGGTGCCTATCAGAGAACATAAATATGCAAATTGCCTCTTCAGATAGGGAGAGGACTAGAACTTTAGTGTCCCCTTTTGGAAGTAATAATCCTAATAGTTAAAGTCGACCCTTTAACGAGCCTTGCCACATGACTTAGGATAAAAGACAAACCAGAATCTTAATTTGCCGACTCAGTGTTTTGGGGTGCTGCCCCTCTTCAGTGCAAAGTTTGAGATCTGGTTTGGCTGGGTGAGAGGCGTCTAACAGGGATCCAAGGCATAACATCTCGCCTGGTGGAGTGTGACATGCCAAGCCTGGCATGTCAGAGTGAGGAGACTTCGGGGCCTAGCAATATTCCTTTGAGAAATTAAATATGCAAATTGCTTCTTCAGAGAGGCATACCTGCGTGCAGCCAGGCTCTGATTCACGCTGCACACAGTTTTGCGTAGCATAAAATTGCTTGACAGGTTCCCTTTACCTGTGTCCATCCAGACAATATGATGCGCTGTATCAGAAAAATTAGAGCTGTCGAGCGTGAAAAGATCAGTGGAAAAAGCTGAGAACTAGCTCGAGTAGGTCGTTGCCTTGCCATGGGTGATAGATTTATGTTTGGCCAAAATCTCTTGGCCATGCGATGCTTATACACTATATCTCTGGTCGAAGATGAATTCTACATAAAGGAATCTCCATCTGTTTCCTAGTATATATTTTTTATAAATAGATTCAGTATAATGTAGGTTTTTTATGATGTGGTTAACTTGTTGGAAATCCAGTTCCCATCTTGTATATGTGACACAATAACAACCCCATTTCACAAATCATCCTTTGAAGCATTTAGACACATTCACACTGGTGCCGAGGTCTAGAAACTAGCATTCTTTCACCCGAGCATGCCTGTTCTTACTGTCATTGGTTACTGATCTGGTAATAACTTGTAGCTCAGTGGGAGAAATCCATTCTGCAATGACTCATTCTGTGAAGGGGATCTTGAGCTAATATGCCCAGACTAACCACAAGAACTGAGACAATACATTCATTACGAGTGACTGGCTCATATACAGAGCGGCCAGAAAATATTATGATTTATTTTAAGCAATATTTATATTACTGACATGTATAAATGTCAATGCAAAATCCAATTTAATGGAAAACATTGAAAATGTAGGAAATCTCTAAAAGAAATTGAAGAGCCACTGAGGTGGAAGTAACTAATAAATGAACAATTTTAGGATTTAGGAGGTAATCAGAATTTTCAAGAAAAAATGCCTTGTCACTCTCACAAGACAACATCACTTGTCTATATTCTCTTGTTGGAATATAACAACTATAGAGGCAACTTACATTGAGAACTTTCTTATGCCAGAGGGGAGCAACTCTGTAAGAGAGGTCTGTGTTTTGGCAAACGTGGCACAGTCATGTATTCTACGGACGATTAATCATATGAATGGCTGTCATGTAACAGTAACTAACATCTGACCATTGTAGCAAAACACTGGCTGCAGCAGTGATGCATTAGTCATAGCTGCAGCGAGTGATTGTCTGCAGCAGTCAAAAGCACATTTGTTATGAAAATGCAGCACAGGCCTGTGCACTGCCATTATTCTGTGTGGAGAGCTGTGTGGGGGCATAATACTGTGTGGATGCTGAATGGAGCCTTCATACTGCATGAAGGACTGTGTAGCTACCATTATACTGTAGAGGCTATGTGAGGGCCATTGTACTGTGATAGCGATCATAATGTGTTGGAGTCATCATCCTGTGTGAGGATTGAGTGGGGATCATTATACTGGGGGGGAATTATACTTTGATGAGGCTGTGTGAGGGTCATATAAAGTGGGGGTATTATAATGTGTGAGGGTTGTGTGGAGGCCATATACTATGCGGAGGGATGTGTTGGGGCCATTATACTCATCGGAGGGCTGTGTGGGACATTGTATCATGTGGTGATGGTGTTGATGGATTGTGGGGGCTATTACACAGTGTTGGGGGACGCTGGAGGGTATCATATGATGTTTGGGATTGTGGGAGCTATCATGATGTTGGTGCATCATACAGTGCATGTGGAAGTACTATTTAGGAATTCCCTGTGGAATATCATACTGTGTTTGGGGGGAATGTTTGTTGCCAACATACCTTATGGAGGCCATAAAATCGCTGTGGGTGAGAATACTAAGGGACTCAATAGGTGCAAACCGCAATAAAATGTTCCCTTCATGTCCTTAAAAGTTGGGAGATGTGTGTCTTTCTGTGAATATGCATATGTGCTGTGATCACTGGCAACAATTTTTTGTGGGGTGGGTCAATTAGGACTTCTGATTTGGGGACCTGATGATTTCTTTGTATACACACAATCAAAATGTGTAAGACACCTTAAGAAATTATATGAAGATTTCAAGTTGTCTAAAACATGTGTCCTAATACGGAAAAATTGAGGTTATAATTTGCAAATTGAGGGCACTGCTAAGAATTAAGGCAGCTCTGGTTTTATGTAGGACTAAATGCTTATCCTAAAGGTATGGCTTTCTCTAGAGCTTGTCTATGCAAAAGTTTGTAGATTGGAAAAAATGCCTCAAAATAGGAATGTTTAAAAAATACAAATGTTAATAGTTTATTTTCATCAGTTAACAAAATATAAAGTCAATGAACAGAAGAGAAATCTAAATCAAATTAATATTTGCTGTGATCTCCTTTTACCATTAAAAATTGCATCAAAGCATGAATTCTACGTCCACTTAGGCTACTTTCAAACTTGCGTTTTATCGCGCAGCGCATCGTGCGCTATCGGTGGCAAGCGCAATGTTCCCCTATCTTTAACATCGCGGGCGCAGGGTCTAGCGCTTGCACGCGTTCATCAGCGTTTGCCGTGCGCTGCGCATTTTCCAGGTGTGCGCCCAGACGCGCTAGACGCTACATGTTGCATTTTTTTTCAGCCCAAACAGTCTAAAAAAGCGAGTGCGCACGTGTGCGCATGCTATGCGCAAAAAAACAACATTACAGTCTGTGGGTGCGCTGGTGGGCGCATGGCTGTGCGCTTGTCAGCACTTTTGCGCGCACGCGATTTTTGAGTAAACAATGTCTAGACACTTGTCTAAACCACCCCCTACACAAGCAACATTGTTTGTGAGGCGTGTAGATAAAAAGAAGGTGACCACTTCAGACTGCCTGGAGACCAACTGCCTGGAAACAGCCTGGAGATACAGCCTGGAGATACAGCACTGGAAGACCCCTACTAGACTGCCTGGAGATACAGCCTGGAAGACCCCTACCAGACTGCCTGGAAATACAGCTTGGAGATACAGCCTGGAAGAATGTGAGTATTCTCAAACCAAATGACTGCCTGTCCTTTCAAATGTAATATGTACTAATGCTTTGTATTATTTTTTATTGCAGAATGTCATCTTCTGGATCACACTATTCACTATCCCGGCAAGAACTGGCCCAAGCAGAGCGTGATGTGAGTATCTTCCTGCCTCTGGGTAAGTATAGCTGCTGCATCTACAAATGTGTAATATTTTTTTTTCTTTTCAGACATCATCGTCGGACACGGCGATTGAGGAGTCCGAACAGCGGGAGCAGTCGCAGCCAAGACAAGTCCCGGTGGTGAGACGGAATGTAAGTATATAGTCTTTGAATGTCTCTTTTTATTTTTAGTCTCTCTTTTTATCCAAGATTGTAATGTTTTTTTGTTTTTTCTAGGTTCCACAATGGGACGAGGACCTCTATGTGGACAATGAGGCCCTGATCTGCCAGGTCCATGAGCGTGCCCCGTTGTGGAACAGCCGTGATCCGCAGTACAAGGACAATGTGGTGAGCCAGCGGCTATGGAACGAGGTGGCCGCAGCGTTGATGGATGGCTGGGACAGCGCCTCTCCAACCACCAAAAAGGCGTTTAGTAAGTATTTCCATGCTCTGTGATGCTGCAGTGACTCTTGTTCCAGATGGCACTGTTGGGTTTACTGCTAGATATATTCTAGCGGCAAACCCAACAGTGTCATCTGGTTCAACAGTGACTGCCCTGTGTATTGTATTGCTTTGTTATGCAGCATTCACTCTTGTTCCAGATGGCACTGATGGGTTTACTGCTAGATATATTCTAGCGGCAAACCCAACAGTGTCATCTGGTTCAACAGTGACTGCCCTGTGTATTGTATTACTTTTTTATGCTGCATTCTTGTTCCAGATGGCACTGATGGGTTTACTGGTAGATATATTCTAGCAGCAAACCCACCAGTGTCATCTGGAACAACAGTGACTGCCCTGTGTATTGTATTGCTTATGCTGCATTCACTCTTGTTCCAGATGGCACTGATGGGTTTACTGCCAGATATATTCTAGCAGCAAACCCACCAGTGTCATCTGGTTCAACAGTGACTGCACTGTGCATTGTATTGCTTTTTTATGCTGCATTGACTGTTTGCCATGTTCACTCAGGTGTGTGTGATGAGACAGATTTTGCCCTGAGTGCATTGTATAATTTTTTTTTTTCCAACAGTGAACAAACTCCGCAAACGTTGGCGCTCGATGAAGGACCGCTTCAACACTGATGTTCGTGCAGAGGGACAGGTTCGCAGTAGTTCAGCGGCAAGGACCAGGAGAAAATATCGCTACTATCGCGAGTTGGCGTTCCTGAGACTGGTCCTTGCCAGCAGAGCGTAAGTTTTTTGTTTTTTTTATAATCAGTGCTTTTCTATTCCACAGCTAATGCTCTCTTGTAAATGCATTATAGTAATGTTTTTCTTTTCTTTCCACAGCACCTGGAGCAGCGCCATGCAACCTGTCCCTGAAGCGGTCCTTCATCGGACGACCTCGGACCCGTCCCAGCCATCCGACAGCCTGGAAGCAACTTGCAGGTCAGCAACATGGACAGCTGGTGACCAGGAAGCTGGTCAATCAGGTGTTCCCCTGTCCCAGGTCTCTGCCACTGGTTATGCGGGCACTTCCCGCCAGCGGCAGAGGTGTTGTGAATGGGTTTGAGATGAGTTCTGAGCAGAGGCTCCCTCTGGTGGTTACAAGCGGTACTAGTGAGGATTGGGAATCAGGTGTTACTGATTGGTCTTATTTAAGGGAATCATTTTCCCATCAGGGTTGCCGGTGATCAATTGTTCTGGTCTGAATCCTTCTTTCCAGTTTCCCTTGTAGCCTGCTGTGTCGTGTCTGCATCTCCTGCTATCAGATAAGACAATTTCTTATTTTGTGTTTTTGCTATATTTTTGCATTTTGTCCTGCACTTCTGTGGGGGCCTTCTGGGTCCCCTCCGGGGGCTTTTGCCCTCTCAGTTTAGTCCAGCCACTGTGTTTTGTACTTTTGCTTTTTGCAGTTTTTTCAGTGGCTGCTGTTTTTGTTACACCAGAGAACTAATTTAGGTGGTAGAGGTCGTGTGATCTCAGGTGATTTTGAAATTAGTAGAGTTGGTGTTTTTCAGGGTTTTCTGGGATTGCAGTAAGTACCCTTCCTGTCCTTTTCTATTTAGATAGTTTGGGCCCCAGCGTTTGCTCATACTATTTTCTTTCTGTGTCAGTATTTCCTCTTGTCTAACCGCCATTACATGTTTGGGGGCTTTCTATTATCTTTGGGGTTCTGCTCCGGGGCAGATAGCTTTCCTATTTCTATCTTTAGGTGTAGTTAGTTTCTCAGGCTGTGACGAGGCGTCTAGGACCATCGTAGGAACGCTCCACGGCTGCCTCTAGTTGTGGTGGTTAGTCAGGGTACTGCAATCTCATAGATTCCAACTGCTCTGGTGTATTTCCTTTTTTACCTGCACTCCTCAGCTACCGTAACATAACAGTATCACCGGCCATAAAAATTGTATGGTACTCACAGAAGGGAAAAAAAATTTTGAAGGAAGAAAAGTTGTCAGAGATATTTTTCTGTTTGTTGCATTTTTTTTTTTTTTTTTCCCTCTGTATCTCTGGGTGCTGGGGAGGATCTTTTCTCCCAATGGAGTTTGCACAGTTGTCTGGCCGTGTGGATCAGCTTGCCACTGAGGTTCGGAGTATTGCTGCATATCTTGCTGGGTTGCCTGTTGTGGAAACTAGGATCCCATGCCAGATTTGTTTTCAGGGGATCGAGCTAAGTTTCAGAATTTCAAAAATAATTGTAAATTGTTTCTTGCCTTAAAATCTAAGTCCTCAGGAAACGCAGCGCAGCAGGTTCAAATTGTCATCTCTCTCCTGCGCGGCGATCCTCAGGATTGGGCTTTTTCCCTCACACCTGGGGATCCTGTTTTGAGTGATGTTGATGCATTTTTTCAGGCTTTGGGGTTATTGTACGATGAGCCTAATGTCACTGATCAAGCTGAAAAAGCCTTGTTGGCATTGAATCAGGGGCTTGATGACGCTGAGTTATACTGTCAGAGATTCCGTAGGTGGGCAGTCCTGACCAAGTGGAGTGACGACGCTTTGGCGGCCCTTTTCCGGAAGGGTCTGTCGGATAATGTAAAGGATGTTATGGTGGGATTCCCTGTCCCCTCTGGTCTCAATGATTCTATGTCATTAGCGATTCAAATTGACAGACGTTTGCGTGAGCGGAGAAGTATGCGTGGAGTGGTGTTGCCTTGTGAGCCAGCTGCTGAGCCCATGCAGTGTGATGGAGTGGTGTCTGGGGCACAGCGTCATGAGTTTCGAAAGCGCAATGGTTATGTTTCTACTGTGGTGATGCCTCTCATGCTATTTCAGTCTGCCCTAAGCGGGGAAGACGTTTTGCACGCTCAGTTGTCTTGGGTAGTGTTCAGACTAAGTTTTTATTAACTGTCACTCTGATATGCTCTCTGTCCTCATTTTCTGCTCAGGCTTTCGTTGATTCTGGAGCAGCTATTAACCTGATGGATTATGATTTTGCTAAACGTTGTGGATTTCCCTTGATACCCCTACAGAAGTCTATTCCCCTACTGGGGATCGATTCTACCCCTTTGGCTGAGAATAAACCCCAGTTTTCTACTCAGGTGATAATGAGGGTTGAACCTGATCACCAGGAGTGCTGCAAATTTTTGGTTCTATATAATCTGCATGACATTATCGTGCTGGGTTTCCCTTGGTTACAGTCTCATAATCCTGTTTTGGATTGGAAATCTGTGTCTGTAACCAGTTGGGGCTGCCAATGTGTTAATACCAACACTCCTGTTTTTTCTGCCTCCCCCCAGGCTGAGGATGTTCCTGACTTTTTGTTTGATTTTTCTGATGTGTTTAGCGAAAGTAAATCTGCATCCTTACCTCCCCATAGGAGCTATGACTGCGCTTTTGAATTAGTGCCAGGTAGTAAATTCCCTAAGGGTCGCCTTTTTAACTTGTCTGTACCTGAACATGACGCTATGCGGTCTTATATCAAGGAATCATTGGAGAAGGGTCATATCAGACCATCCTCTTCACCCTTAGGTGCCGGTTTTTTCTTTGTGGCCAAAAAAGATGGTTCATTAAGGCCGTGTATTGATTATCGTCTCTTGAACAATATTACTGTGAAATATCAATACCCGTTACCCTTGATTTCTGACCTGTTTTCCAGGGTGAAAAACGCTACTTGGTTTACCAAGCTTGACCTCAGGGGGGCGTATAACCTTATTCGCATTAAGCACGGGGATGAATGGAAGACGGCATTTAACACCCCTGAAGGGCATTTTGAGTACCTTGTGATGCCCTTTGGGCTCACTAATGCTCCTTCCGTCTTCCAGTCCTTCATGAATGACATTTTCAGGGATTTTGTGGACAAGTTTCTGATTGTTTATTTGGATGATATCTTGATTTTTTCTAATGACTGGGACTCTCATGTGAAACATGTTCGAACTGTATTCCAGATTTTGAGAGAGAATGCTCTGTATGTGAAGGGATCAAAGTGTCTTTTTGGCGTACAGAAGATCTCATTTCTGGGATTCATTTTGTCCCCATCTGTTATTGAAATGGACCCGGTCAAGGTTCAGGCCATCTGTGATTGGGTCCAACCTACTTCATTAAAGGCTCTTCAGAGATTTTTGGGTTTTGCCAATTTTTATCGTAAATTTATTGGTAATTTCTCTGTTATTGTTAAACCATTAACTGATTTGACCAGAAAGGGTTCTGATGTGGTGAATTGGCCTCCTGAGGCAGTCTCTGCGTTTCAGGAACTTAAGCAGAGATTCACTTCTGCTCCTGTTCTACGGCAGCCTGATGTTTCTCTGCCATTTCAGGTGGAGGTTGATGCCTCTGAAATTGGGGCAGGTGCCGTTTTGTCCCAAAAAGATCCAGAGACCTCTAAAAGTAACCCTTGTGCCTTTTTCTCTCGAAAATGTTCTCCTACTGAACGTAATTATGACGTGGGTAATCGGGAGTTATTGGCCATGAAGTGGGCTTTTGAAGAGTGGAGACATTGGCTGGAGGGAGCCAAACATCAGGTGGTGGTCCTTACGGACCATAACAATCTGGTCTATCTGGAATCTGCCAAGCGACTCAATCCTAGACAGGCCAGGTGGGCCTTGTTTTTCACACGTTTTAATTTTGTGGTTTCCTTTCTTCCTGGCACTAAGAATGTTAAGGCGGATGCCCTCTCGAGGAGTTTCCTTGCGGACTCTCCTGAGCTATCTGATCCCTCTGTTATTTTGAAGGAGGGTGTAGTTCTTTCCGCCATCTCGCCTAATTTGAGACTTGCTCTGGAGGGGTGTCAGGAGGATAGGCCCGAGCGCTGCCCTGTTGGAAAATTGTTTGTCCCGGACCAATGGAAAAAGAGTGTGATGTCTGAGATTCATTGTTCCGCATTGGCTGGGCATCCCGGAATTTTTGGTACCAGAGACTTGGTTAGTCGGTCCTTTTGGTGGCCTACCTTGTCTCGCGATGTCAGGGAATTTGTGCAGTCCTGCGGGACTTGCTCTCGCTCCAAGCCTTGCTCTCGCTCTAGTGGTTTGTTGATGCCATTGCCTGTGCCCAAGAGACCATGGACCCATATCTCTATGGATTTCATTTCCGATCTTCCTGTTTCTCAGAGAATGACCACCATCTGGGTAATTTGTGATAGGTTTTCCAAAATGATACATCTTGTGCCATTACCTAAGTTGCCTTCCTCCTCTGAATTGGTGCCGTTGTTCCTTCAGCACGTGGTTCGTTTACACGGCATTCCTGAGAACATTGTGTCTGACAGAGGAGTCCAGTTTGTTTCCAGATTTTGGAGGACTTTTTGTTCTAAACTGGGTGTTCAATTGTCTTTCTCCTCGGCATTTCATCCTCAGACCAATGGTCAAACTGAGAGAACAAACCAGACATTGGAGACTTATCTAAGATGCTTTGTGTCTGCTGATCAGGATGACTGGGTCTCTTTTTTGCCTTTGGCTGAGTTTGCTCTTAATAATAGGGCTAGCTCTGCCACTTTGATGTCTCCGTTTTTCTGTAATTCTGGGTTTCACCCTCGATTTTCTTCAGGACAGACGGAGGCTTCTGTCTGTCCAGGTGTTGACTCTGTTGTTGAGCGTATGCAGCAGATTTGGGACCAGGTAGTGGAGAGGTTGTCCCTCTCTCAGGAGAAGGCCCAGCGGTTTGCTAACCGGCATAGGACTGATGGTCCTCGGTTTAAAGTGGGGGACTTGGTCTGGTTGTCCTCAAAGAATATTCCTATGAGAGTAGCATCTCCTAAATTTAAGCCTAGGTTCATTGGACCTTATAAGATCATGGAGATTATTAATCCTGTTTCTTTTCGTTTGCTTCTTCCAGGGACATTTAAGATCCATAACGTGTTCCACAAGTCCTTGTTGAAGAGGTTTGTTGAGCCAGTGGTTCCTGCTGCTGTGCCTCCTGACCCTGTTTTGGTTGAGGGCAATCTGGAGTATGTGGTTGAGAAAATATTGGATTCTCGTTTTTCTAGACGAAGACTCCAGTATTTGGTTAAATGGAGAGGTTATGGTCAGGAAGATAATTCTTGGGTGTTTGCTTCGGACATCCATGCTAGGAGACTTATCCGTGCGTATCATAGAACTCATCCTGACCGACCTGGTTGCTCAAATGAGGGTTCGGTGACCCCTCCTCAAGGGGGGGGTACTGTTGTGAATGGGTTTGAGATGAGTTCTGAGCAGAGGCTCCCTCTGGTGGTTACAAGCGGTACTAGTGAGGATTGGGAATCAGGTGTTACTGATTGGTCTTATTTAAGGGAATCATTTTCCCATCAGGGTTGCCGGTGATCAATTGTTCTGGTCTGAATCCTTCTTTCCAGTTTCCCTTGTAGCCTGCTGTGTCGTGTCTGCATCTCCTGCTATCAGATAAGACAATTTCTTATTTTGTGTTTTTGCTATATTTTTGCATTTTGTCCTGCACTTCTGTGGGGGCCTTCTGGGTCCCCTCCGGGGGCTTTTGCCCTCTCAGTTTAGTCCAGCCACTGTGTTTTGTACTTTTGCTTTTTGCAGTTTTTTCAGTGGCTGCTGTTTTTGTTACACCAGAGAACTAATTTAGGTGGTAGAGGTCGTGTGATCTCAGGTGATTTTGAAATTAGTAGAGTTGGTGTTTTTCAGGGTTTTCTGGGATTGCAGTAAGTACCCTTCCTGTCCTTTTCTATTTAGATAGTTTGGGCCCCAGCGTTTGCTCATACTATTTTCTTTCTGTGTCAGTATTTCCTCTTGTCTAACCGCCATTACATGTTTGGGGGCTTTCTATTATCTTTGGGGTTCTGCTCCGGGGCAGATAGCTTTCCTATTTCTATCTTTAGGTGTAGTTAGTTTCTCAGGCTGTGACGAGGCGTCTAGGACCATCGTAGGAACGCTCCACGGCTGCCTCTAGTTGTGGTGGTTAGTCAGGGTACTGCAATCTCATAGATTCCAACTGCTCTGGTGTATTTCCTTTTTTACCTGCACTCCTCAGCTACCGTAACATAACACAGAGGGCCATGGACAGGAATGTCTTGCCCGAGTTCATGCACTTGAGCGAGGCCTTTCATGCCAGTATGAAGTCGATGTCTGAAAGAGTGGAAAGCGGTTTTTTCACTCATGGAATGCGGTTTTACCCACATGGATGATCGCTTCCACTCTGTCAACCAGCGGCTTGATGCCGACCTCAACAGACCAGCACCATTTTTTCAGTAAAATTGAACGGGGCATGGCGGAACACCTTAGTCCTGAGCAACAGCTGAGTGTGTTGCAGGCCTGCAACACTGCTTACTTGCAGGCTATGCAGCAGAATCGGTACGTGCAGCAGTCAGTGTTACCATATCCAACTGTGCCACCACTGACTAGCCACACCTCACTACCGACTTCTGCTGCATACCACTGCACGGCCACCAGCATTCCGAGTCACCACTACACCACCACAAGTCCGAGTACTGCTGAACACTCCACTGTCGCCACCACCATGGCAAGCGCTGCTCCTGTCTGGAGCACCACCACCACAGACACTGGTCCACGCTCTTGGACTACCGCCACAGCAGTACCTGCTTGGGCCACAACCACCTATTCTCCTCCTAGGACCACCGCCACATCTCCGTCTAGGAGTTCTGCCACCACTCTGCACCATTTTCGGAGCACAGCCACCACTTCTCCTTCTAGGAGCACCGCCACCACTCCGCACCATTTTCGGAGCACAGCCACCACTTCTTCTAGGAGCACTGCCACCAGTCCGCACCATTTTAGGAGCACAGCCACCACTTCTCCTCCTAGGACCACCGCCACCACTTTTCCTCCAAGGACCACCGCCACCACTTCTCCTCCAAGGACCACCGCCACCACTTCTCCTCAGAGCACCGCCACCACTTGTTCTCCTTCTAGGAGCACCGCCACCACAGAGCATGAGACGGGTGACCGACATTCCCTCTTTTATGTTTCAAGGCCACGGTCCACCAGCTCAAGGCGGTCACACTGAAGTCGGTCCATGCAGGGGACTCCTGCCCCAAAGAAGAGCAAAAAAAAAGACTTTGTCCATCCTCCCTCTCCTCCTAATGTGTCTCAACCTGCCTCTACTTCCATCCCTGATCTTCCTTCCCCCTACTTTCGTCGCCCCTTCCCCTAGAACACCTTCCTCCCTTTCCAGACGTTCCTCGTCTCTCCACACCCCCAGGGTATCCCAATCTCCCCCAAAACGTCCTTCTCAATAAAAATCTTTTTTTTTTGTTTTCAAAATAAATGTGCAATTCTGCTTTTAGTAAATACTGTTTGATTAATGTGTCTTTCGCCGCCTACACACACTGCGCCGTACACACACTGCGCCATACACTTTGCGTTTTTGCCTACATATAACTGCAGGAATGACACATGTTTCTTGTGTCTTTCCTGGAGAACTGTGTAGTCCAAAACATAAATATATGACTTGTATTTTCGCCACCAGTCTCTTCAGTCTGCTAATATTGCACAGACTGAATAGAGGATGGTGTTGAGTGCAAGGCATATCTATTTTACCTTGCCAGGTATCATAAAAAGTTAAATGAGTATGGTGTGTTTTTACCATCATTTAACTTTGTGATACAAGGCCAGGGATTCTAGATACACCTTGTAATTAACCACATCCTCTATTCAGTGAGTGTTGAATAAACTGATGAGATGATGGAGAAAATACACGTTATATGTACAATACCCTGGCCTTGTATCATTACTATCACACCTGGGCGGGTGAATACACATGAGTTTTAACCTGCAGCGTCGCTTCAGTCTGCATATATTTCAAGCATACTGTCGCGATGCTGCAGTTTATAACTCATAAGTGTATTCACCTGCTCAGGTGTGATAACATTCTGAAGTGAGGATGCGTTATTTTGGGCGTCCTCACTTCAGCATGACACCAGGCCTGGGGATTGTAGAAGATGTATAAACTTTATTATCTCTCCAGTCTGCGTTCAAAATCAAGTCACAGTGATGATACTACAAATAATATTTATAGTCACCTGGTCAGGTATAATAAAGAGTGACAGATGCTAGTGCATCCCCAAATCACTATTTGTAACATCAGGCCAGGTAACACAAATATTAGTTGTTTTATCTCCACCGTCGCTGCAAATTGAACCCAAACTGGAGAGATGATAAAGGTCATACAACTTGTGTGTGTGTGGATGTATAGTCACCTGGTCAGGATTACTATTAAATTCATGATGCTCAAAAAACACAGCATCATGAATTCACTGGTAAACCTGGCCAGTTGATTATTGTATTTGAGTTTAAAAACACAGACTGCACTCGGTACAGGTATAAACACAGGTATTTTATTAACATACAGACAAGAACATTTTTTACACCATTTGATTTTGCCATTCCACCTGTCCTACATCTCAGATGAAGTAGGCCGCAAATTGGTCCCTCATTTGGCCAACTTCAACAGAAGACCTGAGAGGGTGCTTAGTGAATTCAGGCAATGGGTTAGGAGCTGCATCATCGAGTTCAAAGTTTGGGTGCTCTTTAGCCATCACAAAATTACGTAGCACTACACATGCCTTCACCACTTCATCCACTGTTTCCAGTTTCAGATGAATGGCTGTGCCCAGAATGCGCCATCTGGAAACCAGTATACCGAAGGCACACTCTACTGTTCTTCTGGCCCTGGTCAGCGTGTAATTAAATATTTTTTTGTTGTGGTCCAAGTCCCGGCTGGAGTAGGTTTGAGCAGGTGTTGGCATATCTGGAATGCCTCATCCCCAACCATGACAAATGGCTGTGGCGGACCTTCTGTGTGGGGAAGAGGCCATGGCATGGGGAAATTGAACTGGTTGCCATACAACCTCCGGCCCATGTCCGAGTTCTTAAAAGCCTGGGAGTCATTCCCACGGCCAAATGCCCCAATGTCCACTGCAACAAACATACAGTCTGCATCAGCAATGGCCATGAGAACTGTAGAGAAGTACTTTTTGTAGTTGTAGTACTCCAAGCCTGTTCTTTTGGGTTTGATCCGGATGTGTTTCCCATCAACCGCTCCCAAACAGTTGGGGAAATTGCAGGTTGTCCAGAATTTTTCAGCTATTTCTAGACACTTTTCGGTGGTGGGCAGGGGCAGAAAATCTGGACAAAGAACATTCCACAATGCCCGGCAGGTGTCCACAATTCCTGACAAGGTGGAGATACCAATCCGGTACTGGAAGTGGAGTGAAGAGAGGCTCTCTCCAGTAGCCAGGATTCTGAGAAAGAACAAAAAAATATATTATTGTATATGGTTTTTTAAAACATTTAACAAAAATAAAAAAATTCGCACAAGGCATAAAAATAATTCTGCAGGTCTTTGTTTACTACATGGCAGAACAAATAAAATAATGCAGGCATTGGTTTAGCAATATTACGTACCGTGATGTCACCAGGAGTCTTTCCTCCGGAGGAATCGCCCGACGGAGCTGTGTGTCCTGGATGAATTGTTGGACACGAGCAAGCAAATCCCTGAAGGTTTCTTGGGACATCCGGGTATAGTCAGTAAATTTCTCGGGGTTTGCCTGCAGCTCGCTATAGAGGGTGTGGTATGCTCCACGGCTCTCCCGGAGATCAACAATCGGATGTACCCACAAACGTCGCCGCTGCCGTCTTCGCTGTCTTTCTCTCTCCCTTTCTTCATGGCAAGTAACTGCATAAACCTGAGCCATCGCAATGTCCAGATCCAAGTTGAAGTGAAAACTCTTCCAGCGCAGATCCATGTTCACAAAGGCAAATGCAAGCAAATGTGAAGAATGGCTGTAAACAGGCTCTATATAAAGATTTCCCATAACACACGCCCACTGGTGTCCCATTGGTGGAGTCTGTTGCAAGAATTTTTCAAGGATTTTCCTCCTGTGAAATGCGCCGTAAAAACGCAAACACTTGCAAAAACGCTTGAAATCGCATACAATCGCATACAAACGCTGCGTTTTTTAGTCATAATGCGCACGCAGATGTGACTAAATATCGCAGCGCTTACAAGCGTTTGCATGCGTTTTTTCAATGCGTTTGATGTGCACTCGAAACGCATCGCAAAAAAACGAAAGTGTGAAAGTATCCTTACACAGTTTTTGAAGGAAGTTGTTGCAAACATCTTGAAGAACTACAGATCTGTGGATGTAGGCTGGTGCAAATCCTTCCCAGACAGACCCAGTGATATTGAGATCAGGTATTTGTGGGGGCCATATCATCACTTCCTAGGCTACTTGATCTTCTTTACAAGAAAGCTAATTTATATTGACATTCGCTGTATCTTTGAGGTCATTTTCCTGACACAGAATAAATTTGGAGCTATTCAGACGTCTCCCTGATAGTATCGCATTATGGATATGTATCTGCCTGTATTTCACAGCATTGAGGAAAGCAAGAAGTGGGCAACGCTGAGGAACAAAGAAGCAGAAATCACCAAGGAACTTTAGTGCAGCAGATGAATGAAACATCATGTTTACTTCCCTTTAAAATTGGAAGATGTCCAGCAGTGCCATCATCTGAAAAATAGCAGCAACCAGTGGGACCATGCTACACTCATCTACTGTTTGGAGAAATCTGGCCAGAAGTGGTCTTCATGTAAATCAATTATAATAAATCGGTCGCGTTTGCTATCGGCTTCCCCAGGGACACTCTAACCCGCCTCCAACGAATGTCACCGTTCACCTGGAAGACAGACCATGTAAAATATTTAGGCATTCTTATTCCGAGGGATATTTCTCGCCTCTACGCTCTGAACCACCTACGCCTACTCTCCTCGGTTAGGACACAGCTCCAGCGTCTACGAATACCATTCATGTCTTGGTTGGGCCGAAAAAATTATCTGTCCACATATATAGTCCCAAAATTCCTCTACTTATTCCAGGCAGCTCCTATATTCCTTCCCAATTCCTTTTTTCGTGCCTTACACGTTCTGTTCTCACGGTTCCTATGGAACCAACGTCCGGCTCGTATCGCTTTCTCGACTTTGACTCTGCCCACAGATGCAGGTGGAGTGGGTATGCCAGACCTGAAGAACTATTACTTCGCTTGCCATCTTCGTCGTTGGGTGGAGATAAACAGCTGGAACAAAAGGTCTTTCTTGTCCTCCCCAGAAACGGCTCTTCTTTCGCCTCGGGAGGCACTTGAGAATGGGTGTTGCATACTCAGATCCCTCGTACACGCGGCTTCTCCCCTCTCCTGAAGGGTTTGCTCCACACATGCCTGAACTGTCTACATCATGACACTATGAGTAAGTTCCCCTCTCCGCTCATGCCTGTACGCTTACTCCCTTTGTTGACCTGCTCGGATGAGGGTTTTTGGACTTTTCAGGGTTTGTGGAGCAAACTGGTAACGCCCCTCAATTCCTTTTTTGCTGGAGGCAATGTCCCTTCGGCGGAGGGCCTGTCATCCATCCTCGGACCTACACACGCCAACTTTTTATCGCTAGCACATGTACATCATGTCTGTCAGACCTTTATGGAGCAACATCGTCCCTTGCGGGCTGCCTCCAACTTGGAGCGGCTGTTGCTGGCACAGAGTCCTGTCAAAGGCGTGATCTCCACCATTTACAAATGGCTTATGTCTCTTCGCTCTGATACTGAGCCTACTTACCTTGCTGCCTGGGAACGGGAACTGGGGCACCCATTGTCCCTACGAGTCGCCAGGTGTATTAAAAGACATGCACTGGGATTTTCTAGGTGCGTTCGCATTAAAGAGAATTCTTATAAACTGATTGCCAGGTGGTACCGAACCCCGTCCTTCCTATTTCGCCATGGCTTGCAGACCTCTGACATCTGCTGGAGATGTGGGGCGGGTTCAGGAACTTATGCTCACATCTGGTGGGATTGTTCCCTCATTGTGCCCTTCTGGAATGCGATACGACAAAAAATCAAAGATATCTGCCTTCTGCCTTGTGATTTACCCAGGGACTCAGTCCTTTTTTGGGTGCCGGCGACGGGTTATAACCCCATTAAGCACAAACTGGCGACCTTTATGTTGACGGCTGCCAAACTTCTAGTGCCTAAGCATTGGCTGTCTACTGTGGCGCCTTCTCTGGAGGAGTGGACTGTTGCTGTGAACCATATCAGGGACATGGAGGACCTGTCAGAATGGATCAACCATACCCGGGATAAATTCCAGACCATCTGGTCCCCGTGGATTGCCTTTCGTACCCCTTCGCCTACATAGTGTAAGTGACTCATTGGAGTGCTATTTTTGTATGTAAGATTCTCTGCCACGTGGTGTGCTGTGGGCGGAGACCGAGCGCGCCCCCCCTCCCCTTCTTCCTTCCCCTTACCTTTAACCTTCTTCCTTTTTTCTTTGTCCAGTTATTTATTTTTCATTTAGGTTCATTTAATTCCCTTATTTTTCTTTATTTCCCCTTATATTTTCTGTGTCTTCTTGTTTTATTTTGTTCTTAGTTCTTGTTCTTGTAGAATGTTATTGGGGTTCGTTAGTCCAGGAACCCAATTTGTGTGCCAAATCTCACGCAATACTAGTAGTGATCCTCGATCACGCTGTTTCATTCATATATATTGTGCTCTGTTTTATTGGACATGACCTGATATGATGACGCTTAGCTTATATTATGTGACATGTTTTGTTACTGTTCATACCCTTGATATGTGTTATACATGTGTGTTAATAAATACATATTCAACAAAAAGAAGTGGTCTTCATGTAAGAATTACTGCCAAAACTAATACCGGGTAACCT
This sequence comes from Oophaga sylvatica, assembly GCA_033576555.1. Lineage (NCBI taxonomy): Eukaryota > Metazoa > Chordata > Amphibia > Anura > Dendrobatidae > Oophaga > Oophaga sylvatica. The sequence continues at coordinate 130,682,041 of JARQOD010000006.1, forward strand.
ATAAAGCCAAGTGACTCAATTATGCACAAAAACATAGAAACTGGGGTGCAGCAGGGGCTTTGGACTCTGGAGTAAATAATTGAAATATTTTTCAGTAACATAAGGCAGCTTGTTTGCTGAAGGGCTGGAGAGTCATACAATAATGAATGTCTGCAAACAAAGTGAATCATGGTGGAGGATCCTGCAAGTTTGGGGCTGCATTTAAGTAAATTGATTTGGAGATTTCACCAGTATTCATAGTATTCTCCATGTTTAGAAATACAGAGAGATAGGTATCTGCTCTGCGCTCAAGTGTGCCACATATCACGCACTACAAACAGGAAGGCGTCTGATTTTCTCAAAATTTATTTTGCAGCAAGACAACAGCCAAAGTCATTAAGAACTATCTTCAAGGAGTGACTCCTGAAGTGGTGATGTGTCCCCCACAGAGGGTTGATCTCATCATGGAGTCTGTTTCAGATTACATGAAGAGACAGTTGGATTTGCACAAGTCTACATACACAGATCTGTGATTAGCGCTCGAAGATGTTTGGAACAACCTCCCTGCAGAGTTCCTTTAACCCCTTAACAACCGCCGATACACCTTTTAACGATGGCAGCTAAGGGTACTTATGCCTCAGCGCCACTGTTTAACAGCACTGGAGAAATAAGTGTATAGCGTCCCCCAGAGTCGGAATTTCTCCTGGGTCTCGGCTACCGGGGGCAGCTGAGACCCCAGAGAACATGATTCGGGTCAGTTTTTACCAACCCCAGTGTTGCGATCACCTTTATTCACAGAATAACGGGCGACCGTAAAAAAAAGTCAGATTTCCCATTTAATTTCTCCTCTGATGTGATCGCACATCAGAGGAGAGAGAAATGGGGTTCCCCGATCCTCCCACGGTACCTCCGATGTCCGTGAATCCCCCCGTGAAGTCCCCTGCCGCTGGAGTCTTCTTCTGGGAAGAAAATGGCGGGCGCATGCACAGTGCGAGCCTGCCTGATGGCATCGGCAACAATAGGAAATTCCTATTGGTTCATTTTGATCACTGTGATAGCCCTATCACAGTGATCAAATTAAAAAAATAGTAAATAAAACCCACCTTGATCCCCCCTTAGTTAGGTAAAAATAAAATAAAAAGAGTATTTATTTCCATTTTTCCATTAGGGTTAGAGTTGAGCTATAGTTAAGGTTGGTCTAAAGTTAGGGTTGGGCTAAAGTTAGGGTTAGCGTTGGGCTAGTATTAGGGTTGGGGCTAGGGTTAGGGTTTTGGCTAAAGTTAGGGTTGGGCTAAAGTTAGGGTTGTCTAAAATTAGGGCTGGGGCTAGGGTTTGGGTTTGGCTAAATTTAGGGTTGAGCTAAAGTTAGGGTTGGGCTAACGTTACGGTTGGGCTAGGGTTAGGGTCGTGGTTATGGTTAGGGTTGGGATTAGGGTTAGCGGTTGTGTTAGGGTTAGGTTTGTGGTTAGGGTTATGGTTAGGTTTGGGATTAGGGTTAAGGGTGTGTTGGGGTTAGGGTTGTGGTTAGAGTTATGGTTAGGATTAGGGTTAGGGGTGTGTTGGGGTTAGGGTTGGAGTTAGAATTGGGGATTCCACTGTTTAGGTACATCAAGGGGTCTCCAAACATGACATGGCGTCACCATTGATTCCAGCCAATTTTGTGTTCAAAAAGTCAAACGGTGCTCCCTCTCTTCTGAGCCCTGCCATGCACCCAAAAAGTGTCTTTCCCACAAAGACGGGGAATAGACTTACTCAGGAGAAATTGCACAACAAATTTTGTGGTCTATTTTCTCCTGATACCCCTGTGAAAATAAAAAAAATTGGTTCCAAAGTAAATTTTTTGTGAAAAAGTAAAATGTTCATTTTTTCCTTCCACGTTGCTTTAGTTCTCGTGAAGCAACTGAAGGGTTAATAAACGTCTTGAATGTGGTTTTGTGCACCTTGAGGGGTGCAGTTTTTAGAATGGTGTCACTTTTGGATATTTTCTGTTATATTGACACCCCAAACTCCCTTCAAATGTGAGGTGGTCCCTAAAAAAATGGTTTTGTAACTTTTGCTTGAAAAATGAGAAATCGCTGGTCAACTTTAAACCATTCTAACGTCCTAACAAAAAAAATTATGTTTCCAAAATTGTGCTAATGTAAAGCAGACGTGTGGGAAATGCTATTTGTTAACTATTTTGTGTGACACCTCTCTGATTTAAGGGTACAAAAATTAAAAGTTTGAAAATTGCAAAATTTTCAAAATTTTTGCTAAATTTCCATTTTTTTTATTAATAAACGCAAGTTACATCGAATAAATTTTACCACTAACATGAAGTACAATATGTCACAAAAAAAACAGTCTCAGAATCAGTGGGATACGTTGAAGCGTTCTAGAGCTATGACTTCATAAAGTGACAGTGGTCAGAATTGTAAAAATTGGCTTGGTCATTAAGTACCAAATTGGCTCTGTCACTAAGGGGTTAAAGACTGTACAAATGTCCCTAGAAGAATTCATGCTGTTGTTTTCAACGCAAAGGGTGTTTCAAACCAAAAAAATTATTGGATTTAGATTTCTCTCTTGTTCATTAATTTTATATTTTCACAGATAAAAATAAACTTCTATTTTTGAAATCATTCTTACATGGCAGCATTTTCCCCACATGTTCCTGAAACTTTTGCACAGTACTGTATATCATTTGTTAGGAAAAAATCTTAAGCATCTGTAATCAAAGGTCTAACCATTAATTGCTAGCATTATTAAGGTTGAGACATTACATTTGTGGGTAAAATATACATTTTCCTCCATAGGATTGCAATAATAATTTTTGCATGAGATTTTGTATCAATTCTGAAGATATTCTGCCACCATATTACTCACATTGTTTCATGGCCTGTATATACTACACTGCTCAAAAAAATAAAGGGAACACTTAAACAACAGAATATAACTCCAAGTAAATCAAACTTCTGTGAAATCAAACTGTCCACTTTGGAAGCAACACTTATTGACAATCAATTTCACATGCTGTTGTGCAAATGGAATAGACAACAGATGGAAATTATTGGCAATTATCAAGACACACTCAATAAAAAAGTGGTTCTGCAGGTGGGGGCCACAGACCACATCTCAGTACCAATGCTTTCTGGCTGATGGTTTGGTCACTTTTGAATGTTGGTTGTGCATTCACACTCGAGTGGGCAGGAGACCGGGTCCCTCCCAAACTGTCATAAGACCTAACAGTACCTCCACCCTTAGGTGCTGGCGGTGTCAGGGGCCGGGACATGTGATGGCTAATTGTCCCCTGACTACGGAACCCATGGACTGCGGATATAGCCGCCGGGTCTCAATGTATGCCCAGACCGTCTGCACAGCAACCCTCGACCCCCAGGACAGTGAACTCCAACTATGCCAGGTACTGGTTAATGGGTACCCTACGGAGGCTCTCCTGGACTCAGGGAGCCTCGTGACTCTGGTACATGGGTCACTGGTGGCAGGAGATAACCCCAGCGGACGGCAGGTCGGGGTTGTATGTATCCATGGGGACTTCCGAGAGTATCCAACTACGGAGGTAGTTTTTTCAACGCCATGTGGAGACATAAAACATGTGGTGGGAGTGGTAAAAAATCTTCCCTATGGGTCTGTGTTGGGAAGAGACTTGCCCCTGTTCTGGACTCTGTGGAAAAACAAAATCCATTCTCCCTGGTAAAATGTATTACAGATGCTGTACCCGACGAACCTGCCGTAGGGGTGTCCCATATAGAGTGTGACCCCGATAGTTTTCCCTTAGAGGTGCTGGCAGGAGAGGTGGAGGAGACCGCATCGATTCCCGAGCTGGAAGTGTCCAGGACCACGTTTGGGACAGCTCAGCTACAAGATCCCACCCTGACTCAGGCGCGGGAAAGGGTGCTAGAGGTAAACGGCGTAGCCCAACAGCCCAATGCAGATACGGTATTTCCACGCATGGTAGTCAGTGGTGAGTTGCTTTATAGGATAGATAAAATCAGGGACGAGGTTGTGGAACAGTTGGTAGCACCTCAGTCGTATCGTAGGGTGATTCTAGATTTGGCACACTCACACTTGCTGGGTGGCCACTTAGGGGAAAAAAAACTCTAGAACGTATCTTGCAGCGGTTCTTTTGGCCTGGAGTTTACGGGATGTCAAAAAGTACTGCAAATCCTGCCCCGAATGTCAGTTGACCTCACCCACTGCAAGTTTCCGTAGTCCATTGGTACCCCTGCCAATAATAGAGGTACCTTTTGAACGGATTGCAATGGATTTGGTAGGGCCCATTGTAAAATCCGCCCGTGGCCACCAACACATACTGGTGGTCGTCGACTATGCCACCCGGTACCCGGAGGCTATACCACTACGCTACACCTCGGCAAAACTTATTGCCCGAGAACTGTTTGCCATGTTCTGTCGCCTGGGACTACCTAAGGAGATCCTGACAGATCAGGGGACCCCCTTTATGTCCAAGGTGACAAGAGAGCTGTGCAAACTGCTAAAAATTAAACAATTGCGCACCTCGGTGTACCACCCTCAAACCGACGGGTTAGTAGAACGGTTCAATAGAACCCTCAAGTCCATGTTAAAAAAGGTGATTTCTAAGGATGGAAGGGATTGGGACATGTTGCTACCCTATTTGATGTTCGCTGTCCGTGAGGTACCCCAGGCTTCCACAGGGTTCTCTCCCTTTGAGTTATTGTACGGCAGACACCCTAGGGGTCTGTTGGACGTAGCCAAAGAGACGTGGGAACAAGAGCCGACTCCACATAAGAGTATAATTGAACACGTGGCTAGTATGCAGGACCGGATCGCGGCGGTCATGCCCATCGTGAAAGAACATCTGTTAGATGCCCAGGCAACCCAGAGGCGCACATATAATAAAAGAGCCAGAGTCAGGTCTTTTAACAAGGGCGATCGGGTGTTAGTACTGGTACCCACAGCCGAGAGTAAGCTCATGGCCAAGTGGCAAGGGCCATATGAGATTCGAGAAAAGGTGGGGGAGGTAAATTACCGGGTGTATCAGCCCGGAAGGAGGAAACCTGAGCAGATTTACCATGTAAACCTGCTAAAGCCTTGGAAAGATCGAGAGTGTTTAGTTACAGACATCACCCCGGGCATATCACCAGAGAGTTCTCTACCTTCAGCCAGGGAAGCATCCAAGGGGGAGGTCAGGATAAGTGATACCCTCACTAAACAGCAGCGACGGGAGGCTCGCTCCCTGTTGCAAAACAATACCAACGTGTTCTCAGAGCTACCAGGTAGGACTACGGTTATCCAACATGACATTGTCACCGAACCTGGGGTAAGGGTGCGAATAAGACCGTACCGGGTGCCCGAAGCCCGGAGGCAAGCCATTTCGGCTGAGGTAAAAGAAATACTTCAGTTAGGCGTCATAGAGGAATCACGGAGTGAGTGGGCTAGCCCCATTGTACTGATTCCAAATCCAGACGGATCATTACGCTTCTGTAATGATTTCCGGAAATTGAATGAAGTGTCAAAGTTCGACCTTTATCCAATGCCCCGGATGGACGAGCTGATTGAGAGACTGGGGCAGGCCCAGTACTTTACCACGCTCGATCTCACCAAGGGTTATTGGCAGGTACCTCTCACAGATTCGAAGAAGGAAAAGACCGCCTTCGTAACTCCGGAGGGTCTATTTCACTATGTGGTCTTACCTTTTGGGTTACATGGGGCCCCGGCTACATTTCAGAGATTGATGGACATAGTGCTCAAGCCTCATCAGGAATACGAGTCCGCGTATCTAGATGATATCATCATATTTAGCACCGACTGGCAAACGCACCTAATACACGTACAAGCGGTGCTGGATTCTCTCAGAGCCGCGGGGTTAACGGCAAACCCAAAAAAATGTGCGATAGGGCTGGAGGAAGCTCGATATTTGGGGTATGTGATAGGCCGAGGAGCTATCAAGCCCCAAATCAGTAAAGTTGAGGCCATAAAAAACTGGCCTAAACCATCGAGTACAAAACAGGTGAGGGCGTTCCTTGGCATCCTTGGGTATTACCGCCGGTTTATACCTAATTTTGCCGGGCGAACGGCAGCCCTGACCGATCTCTTGAAAGGAAAGAAAACGGTAATGGTTCGGTGGAACCCTCAGGCAGAAGAAGCTTTTCAATCCATGAAGTAGGCCCTGAGTGGACAGCCAGTCCTCATCAGCCCCAACTTCAATGAAACCTTTATTGTACAGACAGATGCCTCGGAGGTAGGACTAGGGGCGGTGTTGTCACAAAAAGTGAATGGTGAAGAGCACCCGGTCACCTACTTGAGTAGAAAACTTGTCCCGGCAGAGAAAAACTATAGCGTGGTAGAGAAGGAGTGTTTGGCTATTAAGTGGGCTTGGAATCACTACGTTATTATTTACTCGGGCGTCAGTTCCGCTTGGTGACGGACCACTCACCCTTGGTATGGATGAGGAATGCAAAGGAGAGGAATGCGCGAGTCACCAGGTGGTTCCTGTCACTGCAAAATTTCAGTTTCTCTATAGAACATCGCCCTGGGAAGTTGAAAGCAAACGCGGATGCCCTGTCCCGGGCACCCTGTATGGTGGCAAATGTTCAACCCCACAAGTTTGAACAGAGGGGGGGGATATGTGAGGCAGTGACCGGGATCGTTTACGAGGGACGTTATATTTCCCCCAGAATGTGTACAGAGACCTATTAAAGCCATTGGAGTGCATTGCAGTCACACACACAGCTGCGGCTGCAATGCAGGAATGAAGGTGAGCAATGACCTAGTCAGACTACCTGGCTAAGGCAGATTAAGTAAAATCCGGCAGGGCCTTCATTTCTTGGAGGAGGTCACAGGAGGCAGTGGGGCGGCCTCCTCTCCTCCAACCCGGTTTTCCAGTGGTTTTTGCCACAGGTCTTTAAAACTCCTGCACTAAGGATTAGTGTTGTTCTATGTTTGGACCCTGCGAGGAGCATAGCAGGAAAGCTCCACAGGATTGTGTGTAGCTGAACCCACGCCTGGGACGGCTCTGCACCTGTCAGGCTCGTTGTCCCCGGCAACCAGTGTTTATGGACTGATGTTACCCCGGCTGCGTACCGGAGGACTTTTCCTGTTTTACCCGTGAGTTGCAGAATAAAAGCTATTTACTTTGGACTTGCTTGGGTCACTGCCTCAGTTACTGCACGGTGTGAACACCGCCACCTTACACAATAAATTTACGATAAAAATTGGCAAAACCCAAAAATCTCTGAAGAGCCTTTAATGAAGTAGGTTGGACCCAATCACAGATGGCTTGAACCTTGACCGGGTCCATTTCAATAACAGACGGAGACAAAATGAATCCCAGAAATGAGACCTTCTGTACGCCAAAAAGACACTTTGATCCCTTCACATACAGTGCATTCTCTCTCAAAATCTTGAACACAGTCCGAACATGTTTCACATGAAAGTCCCAGTCATTAACATAGTTATTAAGGTTGAAGGAAGACTTTAAGTCCATCTAGTTCAACACATATCCTATCCTAACCTGCCCTAACATGTTGATCCAGAGGAAGGCAAAAAAAAACCCAAGTGGCAAACAGTAAGCTTCACATTGGGGAAAAAAATTCCTTCCCGACTCCACAAAAGGCAATCAGACTAGCTCCCTGGATCAACGCAGTATCTAGGAAACTAGTGAATATAGCCTGTAATATTATACTTTTCAAGAAAGTCATCCAGTCCCTTCTTAAATTATAGTAGGGAATCACTCATTACAACATTAGACGGCAGAGAGTTCCATAGTCTCACTGCTCTTACAGTAAAGAATCTGCGTCTGTGATTATGGCTAAACCTTCTTTCCTCCAGACGTAGAGAATGCCCCCTTGTCCCCGTCACAGGTCTAAGAGTAAAAAGATCATTAAAAAAGGTCGTTGTACTGTCCCCTAATATATTTATACATTGTAATAAGATCACCCCTAAGGCTTCGTTTTTCCAAACTAAATAACCCCAAGTGTTAATAACCTGTCTTGGTATTGCAGACCCCCCAGTTCTCTAATAACCTTGGTCGCTCTTCTCTGCACCCGCTCCAGTTCAGCTATGTCTTTCTTATACACCGGAGACCAGAACTGCACACAGTATTCTAAGTGTGGTTGCACCAGTGACTTGTATAGAGGTAAAATTATGTTCTCCTCATGAGCATCTATGCCTCTTTTAATGCATCCCATTATTTTATTTGCCTTGGCAGCAGCTGCCTGACATTGGCCACTAAGTGTGAGTTTGTCGCCAACCCATACACCCAGGTCTTTTTCAGTGACAGTTTTGCCCAGTGTTTTACAATTAAGCACATAATTATACATCTTATTTGTTCTACCCAAGTGCATGACCTTACATTTATCCCCATTAAAGCTCATTTGCCATTTATCAGCCCAAGCTTCTAGTTTACAAAAATCCTCCTGTAATATAAAATTATCCTCCTCTGTATTTATTACCCTGCAGAGTTTAGTGTCATCTGCAAATATTGAAATACTACTCTGTATGCCCCCTACAAGGTCATTAATAAATATGTTAAAGAGAAGCGGCCCCAATACTGACCCCTGTGGTACCCCACTGCTAACCGTGACCCAGTCCGAGTGTGCTCCATTAATAACCACCCTTTGTTTTCTATCCATGAGCCAGTTCTTAACTCACTTACACATATTTTCCCCTATCCCCATTGTTCTCATTTTATGTATCAACCTTTTGTGTGGCACTGTATCAAAAGCTTTTGAGAAGTCCATGAACACCACGTCCACTGCATTCCCTTGGTCCAGTCCTGAACTTACCCCTTCATAAAAGCTTATCAGATTAGTCTGACAAGAACGGTCCCTCGTAAACCCATGCTGATACTGTGTCATGAGGTTATTCAGGCTCAGATACTCCAATATAGTATCCCTTGAAAAACCCTCCAGGATTTTACCCACAGTAGATGTTAAGCTCACTGGCCTATAATTTCCAGGTTCAGTTTTTGCCTCCTTTTTGAATATTGGCACCACATTTGCTAAACGCCAGTCCTGTGGTACAGACCCCGTTATTATGGAATCTTTAAAGATTAAAAATAATGGTCTATCTATAACTGTACTTAAATTCCTGCAGTACTCGGGGTGTATCCCATCCGGGCCCGGGGATTTGTCAATTTTAGTGATTTTTAGACGCCGCCGTACTTCCTGCTGGGTTAAGCAGGTGACATTTAATGGAGAATTTTTTTTAGCACTGATCATGTTATCTGTCATGGGATTTTCTTGTGTAAATACAGTTGAAAAAAAGTCATTTAGCATATTGGCTTTTTCCTCATCCTCATCCACCATTTCACCCAGACTATTTTTAAGGGACCAACACTATCATTTTTTAGTTTCTTGCTATTTATGTAGTTAAAGAATATTTTGGGATTATTTTTACTTTCTCTGGCAATGAGTCTCTCTGCCTCAATCTTTGCTGTCTTGATTTGCTTTTTACAGAATTTATTCAGTCTTCTGTATTTATTTAATGAATCATCACTACCTACTTGCTTTAATTCCCTAAACGCTTTCTTTTTGTCCCTTGTCCATTGGAAAAAATCAAGATATCATCCAAATAAACAATCAGAAATTTATCCACAAAATCCCTGAAAATATCATTCATGAAGGATTGGAAGACGGAAGGAGCATTAGTGAGCCCAAAGGGCATCACTAGGTACTCAAAATGCCCCTCTGGGGTATTAAACGTCGTCTTCCATTCATCCCCGTGCTTAATGCGAATAAGGTTATACGCCCCCCCTGAGGTCAAGCTTGGTAAACCAACTAGCACTTTTCACCCTGGAAAACAGGTCAGAAATCAAGGGTAACGGATATTGATACTTCACAGTGATCTTATTCAAGAGACGATAATCAATACACGGCCTCAATGAACCATCCTTTTGGCCACAAAGAAAAAACTGGCACCCAAGGGTGAAGAGGGTGGTCTGATATGACCCTTCTCCAATGACTCCTTGATATAAGATCACATAGCATCGTGTTCAGGTACAGACAAGTTAAAAAGGCGACCTTTAGGAAATTTACCACCAGGCACTAATTCAATAGCACAATCGTAGCTCCTGTGAGGGGGCAAAGATCAGATTTACTTTCACTAAATACATCCAAAAAATCAGTCAAAAAGTCAGGAACATCCTGAGACTTGGGAGATTCAGAAAAAACAGGAGTGTCGGCATTAACACATTGGCAGCCCCAACTGGTCACAGACACAGATTTCCAATCCAAAACAGGATTATGAGACTGTAACCAAGGGAAACCTAGTACAATAATGTCATGCAGATTATACAGCACCAGAAATTTGCAACTCTTCTGATGATCTGGTTCAACCCTCATTATCACCTGAGTAGAAAACTGGGGTTTATTCTCAGCCAAAGGGGTAGAATCAATGCCCAGTAGGGGAATAGACTTCCGCAGGGTATCATGGGAAACCCACAACGTTTGGCAAAGTCAAAATCCATCAGGTTAATAGCTGCTCCTGAATCAACAAAAGCCTGAGCAGAAAATGTGGACAGGGAGCAAATCAGTGTAACAGTCAACAGAAATTTAGTCTGAACACTACCCAAGACAACTGAGCATGCAAAACGTCTTCCCCGCTTAGGGCAGACTGAAATAGCATGAGAGGCATCACCACAGTAGAAACATAACCCATTGCGCTTTCGAAACTCATGACGCTGAGCCCAGAAGTCACTCTATCACACTGCATGGGCTCAGAAGCTGGCTCACAAGGCAACACTATCTCACGCATACCTCTGCGCTCACGCAAACGTCTGTCAATTTCATAGCCAATGACATAGAATCATTGAGACCAGAGGGAGCAGGGAATCCCACCATAACATCCTTTACATTCTCTGACAGACCCTTCCGAAAAAGGGCTGCCAAAGCATCATCATTCCATTTGGTCAGGACTGCCCACTTTCGGAATTTCTGACAGTACAACTCAGCGTTTTCAAGACCCTGATTTAATGCCAACAAGGTTTTTTCAACTTGATAAGTGACATTAGGTTCATCGTACAATAACCCCAGAGCCAGAAAAAATGCATCAATATCATTCAAAACAGGATCCCCAGGTGTCAGGGAAAAAGCCCAATCCTGAGGATCGCCGTGCAGGAGAGAGATGACAATTTGAACCTGCTGTGCTGCATTACCTGAAGACTTAGGCTTTAAGGCAAAAAACAACTTACAGTTATTTTTGAAATTCAGAAATTTAGCCCGATCCCCCAAAAACAAATCTGGCATGGGAATCCTAGGTTCCACAACCGGCAACCCAGCAAGATTGGTAGCAATACTCCGAACCTCAGTGGCAAGCTGATCCACACGGCCAGACAACTGTGCAAACTCCATTGAGAAAAAAAAATCCTCCTCAGCACCCAGAGAAAAAGAGGGAAAAAATGCAACAGACAGAAAAAAAAAATCTCTGACAACTCTGACAACTTTTTTCTTTCCACACTTTTTTTCCCTTCTGTGAGTACCATATAATTTTCAGTTATGGCCGGTGATACTGTTATGTTTCGGTAGCTGAGGAGGACATGAACAACAGCAGGGCAGCCGAACACCTGAGATGTTGGTAACTGATGGGTTGCAGATTCCTAAACTAACGACACAACTAGAGGTAGCCGTGGAGCGTTCCTACGTTGATCCTAGACGCCTCATCACAGCCTGAGAGATAACTACACCTAAAGGCAGAAAGATGAAAGCTATCTGCCCCGGAGCAGATCCCCAAAGAAAATAGGAAGCCCCCAAACATATAATGCCGGTTAGACAAGATGAAAATACAAACATAGGCAGAAAACACACTGAGCAAACGCTGGGGCCACAAGCTGACTAAATAGGATAGGACAGGAGAGATTACTTTCTGCAACCCAGAAAACCCTACAAAAATCCAACAATTCTGATTACAAAAATACTGAGATCACACGATCTCGCCACCCACTAAATCAGATCTCAGTGTGAACATAAACCAAGCCGCAGCCGCTGAAAAAACAGCAAAAAGCAAATGAGCAAATAACAGTGGCTGCAGAAAAACTGTGAGGAGCTCAGGCCCCAGGAGGGGACCTGGCTAACCTCCACAAAAGTGCAGAAAACAATGCAAAAAGCAAGCACAAAAAGAAAAGCAAAAAATATCTTATCTGAAAGCAGGAGATGCAGGCAGGACTCCAGCAAACTTCCAAATGAACCAGGAACCACAATTGAGACAAGAACAATTGATCACCGGCAACCATCATGGGGGGAACCTCCCTTATATCAGACCAGTTCATAATTCCAGATTGCCACTCCTCGCTGAAAGGTTCAGTACTGTCTGTAACCACCAGAGGGAGCCCCTGCTCAGAAACCATCTCCAGCATATTCACAACAGGGGCCATAAGATGGCAACAACCCAGCAGCAGGACCGCTACCTCCGCCTATGAGCAAGGAGGAACAGGAGGAGCACTGCTAAAGCCCAGCAAAATGACCTCCAGCAGGCCACAAATGTGCATGTGTCTGCACAGCTATAAATCGACTCCATGAGGATGGTCTGAGTGTCTGAAATCCACAGATGGGGGTTGTGCTCACAGCACAACACCATGCAGGATGCTTGGCATTTGCCATAGAACACCAGGATTGTCAAATTCACCACTGGCGCCCTGTTCTCTTCACAGATGAAAGCAGGTTCACACTGAGCACATGTGACATACTTGACAGAGTCTGGAGATGCCGTGGAGAGCGATCTGCTGCCTGCAACATCCTTCAGCATGACCGGTTTGGCAGTAGGTCAGTAATGGTGTGGGGTGGCATTTCTTTGGAGGGCCGCACAGCCCTCCATGTGCTCGCCAGAGGTAGCCTGACTGCCATTAGGTACCGAGATGAGATTCTCAGACCCCTTGTGAGACCATATGCTGGTGTGGTTGGCCCTGGGTTCCTCCTAATGCAGGACAATGCCAGACCTCATGTGGCTGGAGTGTGTCAGCAGTTCCTGCAAGATGAAGGCATTTAGGCTATGGACTGGCCCGCCCGTTCCCCAGACCTGAATCCGATTGAGCACATCTGGGACATCATGTCTCACTGTTAGGCATCAGGCGGGATCTGAACCTGGATCCGAGGAGTCTGTGGTCTCCCATCCAGACCCAGCCGAGGCAGATGCTGCTCAGCTTCGCCGTCGATCCCAACACCTAGCCAATACCCGAGAGGCACAAATAGTTACTCGTGTCTTTGTTCATAGTAGCCTTAAACCTAGGTTTGCTCTCCGGGACCTTGCCAGAGTACACTCGGCTTATTAGCTCAGGTCCTTCAGGCAGGTTCAGCTTATGCCAGGCATGTAGCCAATGTGGCGCAGTCTTGCTACGAATATAGGGTAGCTATACACCCTGAGCAGACTGCGGGGCGCGTAACCTGTAGCTAACGTGGTGCAGTCCTGCTACGAATAATACACCCTGAACAGACTGCGGGGCGTGTAACCTGGGCATCACCTGCCAGCTGTACAGTGAAGCTTGCTCAGTCCAGTCTCACACCGGCTGGCAGCACGCGGGCATCGCCACCAGCTGAATATTGAAGCTGCGCAGACCGGTCGTACCCCAGTAGGCAGCACGCAGGCATCGCCATCAGATGAATATTGAAGTTGCTCAGTCCGGTCGCACACCGGCTGACAGCACATATGCCTGGCGTTAGTCGCACGCACTTCCTAGCGGCTGGCACATAGCTTCTGTGCAGTCAACAGGGCTACGTCTATACCAGCTAGCAGCACATAGTGCAAACCTAATGTCTGGCAAGTGGCTTCTGTGCAGTTAACAGGGCTACGTTTACATCAGCCTACAGCACATCTCCTGTGAAGTTAACGGAGATAGTGGCAATTCAATATCTCTCTCCTGGTGTGAAGTAACACAGGCGAGATCTAATGTTAGTTTTCTGTCGTCAGTTCGACCCTCATACTCTAGGGGTGTTCGACAGCAGTGAACATAAACTGCATCGCGGACCCCGGGTTCGGTTGCAATCCATTATATAATAAAGCTGTTGCAACCGAGCTCATAACACGCTCCATCCACCAATGTCACATTGCACCACAGACTGTCCAGTAGTTGATGGATGCTTTAGTCCAGGTCTGGGAGGAGATCCCTCAGGAGACCATCCGCCACCTCATCAGGAGCATGCCCAGGCGTTGTAAAGTAGAGAGGACATACAGGCACGTGGAGGCCACACACACTACTGAGCATCATTTTGACTTGTTTTAAGGACATTACATTCCACTTTTAGTTTGGGTGTGACTCCAAATTCAGGCCTCCATTGGTTAATAAATTTGATTTTCATTGATGATTTTTGTGTGATTTTGTTGTCAGCACATTCAACTTTGTACAGAACAAAGTATTCAATGAGAATATTTCATTCATTCTGATCTAGGATGTGTTATTTGAGTGTTCCCTTTATTTTTTTGAGCAGTGTATATACATACTAAGCTGCTAGAACCTGGGGAATGTTTTGGGGAGTCTTTTCGATAACTAGGTTTCTTATATGTGATCTATATAAATGGCTGATGTGGGCACATTTCTCTTTGACATGATCATTTGTGACTCTAGATGTGTTGGTAATAATTTTGTTGATACCAGATTGTAAAGTCCAAATTCAAGATGCCTGACTCTTCTTTCTGTGATACCAGATACTTGGGAAGAATGGAGACAACCCCATAGACTTTGAATAATCTGCCAACGTTTCCAAAATAGGCAAACATCTGTTGAAAAATATAGCCACCATTAACGGTGAATTTTACCTACTCTAGTTTCAACTCTCTAACACAAAGGAAAACCAAGCTAATTTGTAAAAGGGACCCTAGCAGCCAAAGTTAGTGTAGTTTCCTGGCAGAGATGGATGATGATTTCCTGTGAAATATGACCTTTAGAGAGCAAGATTACTTTTTAATCAAACATTTTGACATTTTGCTAATTTTTTGACATTTTTTGACATTTTGCTAATTTTTTGAGCTCAGCTCTATTTATGATCCCAATCATAGCAAACATATGTAGGTCAAAAATACAGATGACCAGTCACTACAAAAGAATACTTTTACATATCACAGCATTATATATGTGCCAGACTGGTATTCATGAAGCATGATTTCAAAAGCAGATACATTCCCTTTAAGGTACATCACTGCCAGTTCAGTGAAAGCAGTCTACAGAATGCACAATAGCTTCATTTCATCATTGCTGTTATGTTTTCTGTTTTCTCACTAATTGGAAAGACATGATTAATAGTGATATGCTTATGCTTTTTCATGGATTTTATGTCATATCAAATATAGACAATAATTAGAGTATATCTGTCATTATGTAGCTTATTGTAAGCAGTGATGAAAACTCAGCATAAGATGTAAGTATATGCAAATATAAAATAAATTTGCATATCATATGCTTTATAATGGAAGGAGATATAGAGCATGTGTACACTGAAGGCTTCCATTACCTTAAAGTCTTAAAAGGAACCTGTCATGATGAAAATGGTGTCTGATCTGCAGGTGGGATGGTATAGAGCAGAGTGAGCTGATCAGATTGAATTTTGTGAGAAAAGATTCAGTATAATTTGTATTTCATTGAAATCCCTGGTGTTTGTACCCATGATTCCAGTGGGTGGGCCTGCTAAGTGATTGACAGTCTTCCCTGTATGACATATGAGACCAGTGGGTGGGCTTGCTCAGTGATTGACAGTCATCCCGGTATGACATATGAGTCCAGTGGGCGGGCCTGCTCTGTCACTGACAGTCTTCCCTGTATGACATATGAGTCCAGAGGGCGGGCCTGCTCTGTCACTGACAGTCTTCCCTGTATGACATATGAGTCCAGAGGGTGGGCCTGCTCTGTCACTGACAGTCTTCCCTATATGACATATGAGCCCAGTGGGTGGGCCTGCTCAGTGATTGACAGTCTTCCCTGTATGACATATGAGTCCAGTGGGCAGGCCTGCTCAGTGATTGACAGTCTCCCCTGTATGACATGAGTCAAATGGACGGGCCTGCTCTGTCACTTAAAGTCTTCCCTGTATGACATGAGTCCAGTGGGCGGGCTGCTCTGTCATTGACAGTCTTCCCTGTATGACATGAGTCCAGAGAATGGGCTGGCTCAGTGATTGACAGTCATCCCTGTTTTTACTATTTTTACCATTTTGTGAGCATAACACTTAGCAGCTGAACCATAAATCCCAACTTTTGAGGGACAAATAATGCGGCGTGTATCGCGCTCTGGTAAATTTTGACCATGTCCCCGGTCACACCCCCAATTCACGCCCATTTACCATTTCTTTCTCCCCTGACAGGAGGAGATAACAGAGGGGCGCTGGCAGTGAGGGAAAGCCAGCACTTGCCCAATACTGCAGGGAATATACCCAAATTCAGGACTGTACACTGTATCCGAGGCTCTCTGCACACCGGACTGTTCTGAATATTCATTTCTCTTAAGTATCAGCACATGTGAATACTCACTGCTCTCTGTGGTGAAAAGTCATGGTGTGCAGAGAGCACTGAGTATTCTGGCAGCTGCCCCTCGGCTTCAAAGGAGCTCATGATGTCCCTGCCATGTGCTGCTTGCAAGCATTAAGAGCTGCTGGCAACAGAGCAAGACCCTGTGAGGGAGTGCCGGGAAGGTAAGTGTAATGGTTTGTTTTTTTTAATCTTTTCTGATGGTGCCATGCATACCAGGATAAGGAAAGGATGGGACCAATCATACCAGGATAAGGATGGGGCCATGCATACCAGGACTGGGATGGGGGCCAATCATAACAGGTAAAGGATAGATGCCTGCATACCAGGATAGGGATGGGGCCATGTATACTTGGACGAGATGGGTTCCCTGCATACCAGTATAGGGATGAGGGCGAACAATCCTGTCAGAATAAGGATGAGGTGGACCATTCCTACCAGGATTGGGATGAGGAGCCATGGATACTAGGATGAGATGGGGCCCTGCATACCAGGATAGGGATGGGGCCATGCATACCAGGATAAGGAAAGGATCGTATCAGGATAAGGATGGGGCCATGCATACCAAGATGGGGGTGGGGGCCAATCATACCAGAATAAGGATGGGACCAATCATACCAGGACAGGGATGAGGGTCAATCATACTGGGTTGCTAAAAAGAAATTAATATTCATTGCCCTCCAGGCCCATGGGGGTGGAATACAGTGAAAATTAATTTCTCTTTAGCAGCAGGCACAGGAGTTTGCCTCAGCCGCCGGCTCCTGCCTCTGTAACCCACTGCTTCGCCGATGCCGCTCCCCCACCTCCCCACCCCAGCCAGAGCCAGTTCAACCGGATTATAAGACGCACCCCCATTTTCCTCCACATTTTGGGAGGAAAAAAGTGCGTCTTATAGTCCGAAAAACACGGTATTTTTTATTTTCCCACAGTATTCCTGAAAACAATAAACCAATATTATCCCTCCCAAAGACCAATGTCACCTCTCCAACAACAGGACAGGAGTGGTGCAGTGTATATATACAGGACAGGAAATCTGGTACTGAGCAGTGTGTATGTACAGGACAGGAAAAGTGGTACTGTGCAGCAGGGCTGCTACTAGGAATTTCGGGGCCCCATACTGGCAAAATTTTCGGGCCCCCTTGAGACTCCACCCAGGCTCTACCCTAGCTCCGCCTCCACCTTTCGAACCTTCCACAGTCCCACCACCCACCATTCACTCTTGAAAAAAATCAACTTCTCTAACTTCTCCACCATGTCATCAATCAGATATTAATAGTTCCCATCAAACACCAGATCACACACATAGCCAGCAGCTTTTGTTCTGGCCAAAAGATTTTTTAAGCCGCCACCACAACACGGTAAACTCTTTTGGCCGGACCCTACTCTACTCTAACCTATTAAATATAAATATATTTTTATGTTTTTTTCTTTAAGGGAATGAGTCACATAGATTTTTTTTAAATGACCATTAGTGATGAGCGAGTATACTCGTTGCTCGGGTTTTCACGAGCACGATCTCCGAGTATTTTGGGGTGTTCGGAGATTTCGTTTCTGTTGACCGCATCTGCATGATATATTGCTGCTGGTCAGCCTGAATACATGTGAGGATTCCCTAACAAACAGGCATTCCTCACATGTATTCAGGCTTGTCCAGCAGCCATAAATCATGCAGCTGCGGCAAAAGAAACTAAATCTCCGAGCACGCCAAAATACTTGGGGATCACCTGAGCGTGCTGGGAAAACCCGAGCAACGAGTATACTCGCTCATCACTAATGACTATTAATACAACATACAAGGGACAAATACCATCACACCATGACCAGACAACATATTACCATCACATAGTGACTTATAATACCACATACTAGGGACAAATGCCGTCAGCCAATGATCAGACCACATAGTGAACGAATAATACCACATACAAGGAACAAATACCATCACATAGTGACTAAATACTACAATACTGATCATTAACCCCTTCACCCCCAAGGGTGGTTTGCACGTTAATGACCGGGCCAATTTTTACAATTCTGACCACTGTCTCTTTATGAGGCTATAACTCTGGAACGCTTCAACGGATCTTGGCGATTCTGAGACTGTTTTCTCGTGACATATTGTACTTCACGTTAGTGGTAAAATTTCTTCGATATAATTTGCGTTTATTTTTGAAAAAAATGCAAATATGGCAAAAATTTTGAAAATTTTGCAATTTTCAAATTTTGAATTTTTATTCCCTTAAAACAGAGAAATATGTCACACAAAATAGTTAATAAATAACATTTCCCACATGTCTACTGTAATCAGCACAATTTTGGAACCAAAATTTTTTTTTGTTAGGAAATTATAAGGGTTAAAAGTAGAGATGAGCGGTGTTCGAAGCGAATTGTTCGCCAATCTCAAATTCGAGCCGTTTTGGGTGGTGTTTGAGCCGTTCGACGAACCCGAACGATTTTGAAAAAATACGGCTGTTCGAGGTTATGTTCGATAACTGTTCGTGCACCAAAATCGTGACTGGATTTTTTCATAGAATCATTTTTGATCGCTGGTCTCCCGCTGGCCAGCACGCATGTATATATATATAAATACATATACATGTCATTGTGAAATATATATATATATATATATTTATAGTTCATACACTTCTACATAGTGTAATAGCCGCTAATTCAATTGCCAGCTTTTGTGAAATTAGTATTGCTATCCATAGTCAATACTGTAAAATCACACTGACAGCTCACAAAACACTAGATATATACACATAGAATACATATTATATATATATATATATATATATACATGTATTGTGACATATATATATATATATATATATATATATTTATAGTTCATACACTTCTACATAGTATAATAGCCGCTAATTCAATTGCCGGCTTTTGTGAAATTACAGAACCACCCGACATGGTTCAATAGCAAGGTGGCTTTAACCCATTAACCCATTCGTCACCGCTACAGGGCAATGGGAATAGACCGGCAAAGTGCCAGAAAGGGCGAATCTAATTATAGATTTGCCTTTTCTGGGGTGGCTGGGGGCAGATGGTAGTAGCCAGGGGGGGCACAAAACAAATGCACCTTCCCTAGGCTATTATTATCTGCCCCCACTCTCTGGCTTTGTCTGTCTGGTTTAGAAAATAGCGCGGGAGCCCACGCATTTTTTTCAACAAATTTACACCTTTAATTAACCCCTACATGTGTGAAATTTTGCACACATACACTCATGTAATTGTTAGTGAAAACCATATATCAAACTACATGAAATTACATGGTTAACTGTATGTAAACCATGTGTCATTTCATGTCGGGTGGTTCTGTAATTTCACAAAAGCCGGCAATTGAATTAGCGGCTATTACACTATGTAGAAGTGTATGAACTATAAATATATATATATATGTCACAATGACATGTATATATATATATGTATTCTATGTGTATATATGTAGTGTTTTGTGAGCTGTCAGTGTGATTTTACAGTATTGACTATGGATAGCATTATTAATGCTCGGGCATTATAAACTTTAGTGAAACACCTGGGGGTTCAAAGTTCTCACCACACATCTAGATAAGTTCCTTGAGGGGTCTAGTTTCCAAAATAGTGTCATTTGTGGGGGTTTCCACTGTTTAGGCGCATCAGGAGCTCTCCAAACACGACATGGCGTCCAGCCAATTCTGCGTTGAAAAAGTCAAACCGCGCTCCTTCCCTTCCGAGCTCTGCCATGCATCCAAACAGTGGTTTACCCCCACATATGGGGTATCAGCGTACTCAGGACAAATTGCACAATAACTTTTGGTGTCTTGTTACCCTTGGAAAAATAAAAATTGGGGTGAAAAGATATTTTTGTGGAAAAAATATGATTTTTAAATTTTACGGCTCTACGTTATAAACTTGTGTGAAGCACTTGGGGTTCAAATTCCTCACCACAGATCTAGATATGTTCCTTAGGGGGTCTAGTTTCCAAAATGGAGTCACTTGTGGGGGGTTTCCACTGTTTAGGCACATCAGGGGCTCTCCAAATGCAACATGGCGTCCAATCTCAATTCCAGCCAATTTTGGTTGGAAAAAGTCAAATGGTGCTCCTTCCATTCCGAGCTCTGCCGTGCGCCCAAACAGTGGTTCCCCCCACATTCAACGAATTTACACCTTTAATTAATCCCTACATGTGTGAAATTTTGCACACATACACTCATGTAATTGTTAGTGAAAACCATATATCAAACTACATGAAATGACATGGTTAACCATGTAAACCATGTGTCATTTCATGTCGGGTGGTTCTGTAATTTCACAAAAGCCGGCAATTGAATTAGCGGCTATAATACTATGTAGAAGTGTATGAACTATAAAAATATATATATATATACACTACCGGTCAAAAGTTTAGGGTCACTTAGAAATTTCCTTATTTTTGAAAGAAAAGCAGTTTTTTTCCAATGAAGCTAACATTAAATGATTCAGAAATACACTCTATACAGTGTTAATGTGGTAAATGACTATTCTAGCGGCAAACGTCTAGTTTGTAATGCAATATCTTCATAGGTGTATAGAGGCCCATTTCCAACAACCATCACTCCAGTGTACTTATGGTATTTTGTGTTCGCTAACTGTGTAATAAGGCTAATAGATGGTTAAAATACCCTTTAAAACCCTTGTGCAAGTATGTTAACACAGCTGAAAACCGTTTGGTTGATTAGAGAAGCTATAAACCTGACCTTCCTTTGAGCTTGTTGAGAATCTGGAGCATTACATTTGTTGGTTCCATTAAACTCTCAAAATGGCCAAAAAAAAAGAACTTTCTTGTGAAACTCGACAGTCTATTCTTGTTCTTAGAAATGAAGGCTATTCCATGCGAAAAATTACCAAGAAACTGAAGAATTCATACAATGGTGTGTAGTACTCCCTTTAGAGGAGTGCACAAACAAGCTCTAACCAGAGAAGAAAGACAAGTAGGAGGCCCCGCTGCACAACTGAGCAACAAGACAAGTACATTAGAGTCTTTAGTTTGAAAAATTGAC
Organism: Oophaga sylvatica; assembly: GCA_033576555.1. Taxonomy (NCBI): domain Eukaryota; kingdom Metazoa; phylum Chordata; class Amphibia; order Anura; family Dendrobatidae; genus Oophaga; species Oophaga sylvatica. The sequence goes on from JARQOD010000006.1 coordinate 130,703,469, forward strand.
GCCTCACAGGTCCTCAACTGGCAGCTTCATTAAACAGTACACATTAAACGCCAGTGTCAACATCTACAGTGAAGAGGCGATTTGGGGATGCTGGCCTTCAGGGCAGATTGGCAAAACAAAAGCCAATATTCCTCTGTCCAATTTCTGTGTTCTTTTGCCCATATTAATCTTTTCCTTTCATTTAAGCCAGTCTTAAATATGGCTTTTGTTTTGCCAATCTGCCCTGAAGGCCAGCATCCCCAAATCGCCTCTTCACTGTAGATGTTGACACTGGCGTTTAATGTGTACTGTTTAATGAAGCTGCCAGTTGAGGACCTGTGAGGCGTCAATTTTTCAAACTAAAGACTCTAATGTACTTGTCTTGTTGTTCAGTTGTGCAGCGGGGCCTCCCACTTGTCTTTCTTCTCTGGTTAGAGCTTGTTTGTGCACTCCTCTAAAGGGAGTACTACACACAATTGTATGAATTCTTCAGTTTCTTGGTAATTTTTCGCATGGAATAGCCTTCATTTCTAAGAACAAGAATAGACTGTCGAGTTTCACAAGAAAGTTCTTTTTTTTTGGCCATTTTGAGAGTTTAATGGAACCAACAAATGTAATGCTCCAGATTCTCAACAAGCTCAAAGGAAGGTCAGGTTTATAGCTTCTCTAATCAACCAAACGGTTTTCAGCTGTGTTAACATACTTGCACAAGGGTTTTAAAGGGTATTTTAACCATCTATTAGCCTTCTTACACAGTTAGCGAACACAAAATACCATAAGTACACTGGAGTGATGGTTATTGGAAATGGGCCTTGTAAGGAAAAGGTTGTCGCCATTTTGTATAGGGCCTGTACCAGCCTCCATTTTGTCAGTTCACACAGCCACAGACTTTTAGCTACACATTGCCTATTAGCATATCCAGTACGACAGGTTTTGATGTCCACTAGGAATCAATAGGCCTTTACATGCTAATTAGTCTAGGCCAGTGACTGAATGAGATGGTCAGTCGTATGGTAAATAGCCCAAGCTCAGGCATTGTTTCCTGCTCCATATGAATTGCAGGCCAATTAATATGCATGCTTCAAAGCAATGGGGATGGGCCTAGCAGGTCTAAGAACTAGCCATGACCAGGCTGCTGGTCTCATTCCATTTCACACACAGAAGCCAACAAGATGGTCTAGGAAAGACCAAGGGACTATTCAGGAACTGAAGACTGTACCTGGGAATGGCAGAGCCAAGGCCTTCCCATGACCATAATACCTGGTAATATTGATCCATAGCTTATACCTTTAAGCCTTGTACATTATTGTTGTATTTTTACTCTGACTGCCATTCCATTGTAGTTACGTTGTATAGCTTTACTGTATATTTCTGTAATTATCTAGTGCGCCCTTAAGGCAAATTAAACCATAAAATTAATCTTGGGCTGATGCTTTTACTCTGATCACGAATCTTAGAATACCCAGTGGGTAGCAGGACACCTTCCCCGGCGGCCATTTGCTCTAGGTGCAGTTCTCTTACTGACCTGAGAGACAAAGGGGGGCGCCGGAGAGCTGTACCTGTGGAGTTACGTCCCATTGGTGACGTGGGAGGAAAGGGATCGTCCGTCACATTTGGTAGCGGCGGTGGTATCAGAAGCTGTGATACCCGGGCTACCGTGTGGCGGCCGGCTGAGTTCCTCACAAATTGGTGGCAGCAGTGGGATCAGAGTAATAGTGTGCGTGGGACCCCTACTCCCAGACACTAGAGACTACCAGCAGTACTTTCACTGCTGGGGTCTTAAGGTCAGCCCAGCACTAGACGGTCAGAGTGTAAATATAACAAGTTGTGTGCAAGGTCAGGGTTGCAGCTGTGTTTCAGTAACCAAGGGTTCCCAAGATGGCGGAAGGCACCAGGAGTAGGGCAAAGGGGGAGGCCAATGCTGTGGCCTATGAGGGGTTCGATACCGATGAGGGGGAGCTCAGCCAGGGCTCCCCAAGGAGCCCGACCCCCGTGCTCAGTCTCACAGTGGACTGCCCACCCCCTGCCCGTCCCAGCCTGTCCAGATCGGAGACCCTCTTCCAAGCGGCTATGGCGCAGCTCGAGGCTGGTAATGACGCCGCCTATGAAAGACTCCTGGTGGCGGCAGAGACAGCAGCAGAGCGTGAGCAAGCAGCGGCAGAGAAAGCAGCAGAGCGTGAGCGAGCAGAACGCCGTGAAGCTGCGGAGCGTGCGCAAGCAGAACGCCGTGAAGCTGCGGAGCGTGAGCAAGCAGCGGCAGAGAGAGCAGAGAGAGCAGCGGAGCGGGAGCATACAGAACGCCGTGAAGCTGCGGAGCACCGGCACCGACTGGAGATGGCTCAGCACGGGCCCCCACTGGATGCACCAGGCCCACTGGAGACAAGGGCTCCCAAGGTCCGGGCGGAGGACTTTCCCTTGCTTGAAAAGGATGGAGACCTGGATTCCTTTTTGCTGGCTTTTGAGAGGACATGCCTCCAACATCATCTGGCCCCGGATCAGTGGGCAAGGTACCTGACCCCCCGTTTGAGTGGTAAGTCCCTGGAAGTTTTGGGGGACTTACCTGCCGGGGAGGAGCAGGACTACAACAGCATCAAGCGGGCCCTGATCCAGCACTACAACCTCACCCCGGAGTCGTACCGCAGGAAGTTCAGGAGCCTGCAGCGGGGTTCAAAGGACACCTGGACCGACCACATGCGGGCCCTGTTGAGAGCTGCGGAGCACTGGACCTCGGGTCTAGAGCTCACTACCCGTCAGGAGGTCCAGGAACTGTTTGTCGTGGAGCAATTCTTGTGGAACTGCCCAGAGGACCTCCAGCAGTTCCTCCGTGACCGGAAACCAAAGGGGGCTTCTGCTACAGCCGCCCTGGCAGACGAGTATGCCAACAACAGGGCGCCGGAGCCAAAGAAGCCTGCCAGCAGCACCTGGAGAGGGGGTAAGCCCAATCCTGCCCCAGCCCCATATCCAGCCCCCAGAGTGCAAGGGGTGTACCCCCCTGCTGCCCTCTCCAGGCCAGGAACAGAACCCAGACGTTGCCATAATTGCAATCAGCCAGGACACTTTAAGGCTGCATGTCCCCAGCGCCAGAAGGCCCCATCCCTGTCCCAGAAACCGTCCACTGTTTTGTGTGTGGGAGGGGGTGGTGGGAGGTCCCTAGACAATTACCAACCCGTCACCATCGGCCGCTCAGCGGTCATGGGACTGCGGGACACAGGCGCTGAACGAACCCTGGTACGCCCTGAGGTGGTGTCCCCTCAAGACTTGGTACCTGGGAAAACCCTTTCCGTCTCCGGAATCGGAGGCGTGGAACCGGCGCTGCCCGTTGCCAAGGTGTATTTGGATTGGGGTGCCGGGAGGGTGATGCGGGAGGTGGGAGTAACGCCGAATATTCCTGCAAATGTGTTGCTTGGGACCGATTTGGGGCGGCTAGTGTCCCAGTATGTGGCCACTGAACCCCAAGTCCGGCTCCCCAAGAATGTCATGACTTTACTGTGAATGCTAATGTTAATGTATTGAATGTGCCTCCAACAGTGGAGGAGGGAGTGAAACCTGATGGTAAGCCATGCACTGACACTACACACACAGGGCTCACAGTGAGGACAGGTGAGGAGGCTGTAGGGGAGAGCTCAGAGGTGGAGGGAGGGGCTGCTATGGGCAGTGTAGGGCCCCTAAGTGAATCCAGCCTGCTGAGTCTAGGGCCCCTGCAGGAAGAGGAACAGGCCATGGGGGGAGGGGGTGTCCCGGGAGAGGAGCCACCAGGTAGGACCCCAGGTCAGGAGTTCCCCACATCCGGGATGTCAGGAAGTCAGGGAAGTCTGCCTGACCCGGCGACTTGGTCAGAGGAGGAGGGAAAGCAGGCGCTACCCGTGGTCTCAGCGGTCGTGGCCGCTGTTACCAGGAGTGGGAGCGCTGAAGCCCAAGGAGCCTCGCGGAGGTCCGACGGTTTCCCCTCTCTGACCAAGTGGCTGCCGAGTCAGACAGTAGCCAGGAGACAGATCCCGGGGAACTGACAGAGGACAGGGCAGTTTCATCAATTCTTGCCATATCTAGTCAGGGATTTCAGGCAGCGTTGGAAGCTGACCCTAGCCTGAAGACTCTCAAGGAACAGGCGGCACAGCCTCCCCTGGAGTCCGACCGCGAGCGAGTGGTCTGGGACCAGGGACGGCTGTACCGGGTAACGGTCCAGCAGGGTTCACCGGAGGCGTGGCCCAGGGACCGACAGTTAGTGGTGCCCCATCCGTTCAGGGCGGAATTGTTGCGGATCGCACACGAGATTCCAATGGCCGGACACTTAGGGATCACTAAAACCAGGGCCAGGCTAGCTCAGCATTTCTACTGGCCTGGAATGAGGACCGAGGTGATAGCCTACTGCCGTTCGTGTGACACCTGTCAGAGGGTGGGGAAGGCGGGGCCGCGCCCCAAAGCCCCACTGGTAACTCTGCCCATCATCGAAGAGCCTTTCTCGAGGGTGGCTGTGGATCTCATTGGACCTCTGTCCACTCCCAGCCGCTCCGGGAAATGCTTCATACTAACGGTAGTGGACTATGCCACCCGGTACCCGGAGGCGGTAGCTTTGTCGTCCATTCGGGCCGACAAAGTGGCCACTGCCTTACTGGAGATTTTCTCCAGAGTGGGGTTTCCCAAGGAAATGCTCACCGACCGAGGGACCCAGTTTATGTCGCAGCTGATGGAGTCTCTCTGTAAGCAGGTACAGGTGCAACATCTGGTGGCCAGCCCGTATCACCCACAGACCAATGGCTTGTGTGAGCGGTTCAATGGCACCTTAAAGCAGATGCTGAGGATGTTGGTCGACTCCCACGGGAGAGACTGGGAGCGGTATCTCCCACACCTGCTGTTTGCCTACCGGGAGGTTCCACAGGCCTCAACGGGGTTCTCCCCCTTTGAGCTCCTGTACGGGCGACGTGTACGGGGGCCCCTTGCTCTGGTGAAGGAAGCATGGGAAGGGGATTTAGCCACCCCTGGAGTGTCGGTCATTGAGTATGTCGTGCGCTTCCGGGACCGAATGATGGCCTTGACACGGCTGGTGCATGACAATATGGCCCAAGCTCAGGCTGACCAGAAGCGATGGTACGACCAGAATGCTTGTGAGCGGACCTACCAGGTGGGTCAAAAGGTGTGGGTACTGGTCCCCGTACCACAAAACAAGCTTCAGGCGGCCTGGGAGGGTCCATACCTCGTGCACGAGCAGCTCAACGCCGTCACCTACCTGGTCACCCTGGACCACGCCCGTGGAAGGAGGAAGGCCTTCCATGTGAACATGATGAAGGCCCATCATGAGCGGGAGGCTTATGCTCACCCAGTGTGCAACCTTCCAGAGGAAGGAGAGGCAGAAACCCTCCTCGATCTGCTCACCCAAGCCAAGTCGGGTGGATCCATCGAGGATGTGGGGGTTGGCCACCAGCTCTCGGAGGACCAACGTTCCCAGCTGGGGGCCACCCTGCACCCCTTTCGGGAGCTGTTCAGCAGCCTGCCCGGAAGGACTGAGGCAGCCGTCCATGACGTGGACACTGGCAACCACCCCCCAATCCGGCGTTCAGCATATCGGGTCTCTCTTGAGGTGCAGCAGCAGATGCGCCAAGAGATAGACGAGATGCTGAGGCTGGGGGTGATCCAAGCGTCCAACAGCGCGTGGGCTTCGCCTGTAGTCCTCGTCCCTAAAAAGGACCGAACTACGCGGTTCTGCGTGGACTACAGGGGGCTCAACGCTGTGACGGTCACCGATGCGTACCCAATGCCGCGCATCGATGACCTGCTCGACCAGCTGGCCGGGGCCAAGTACCTGACCATCATGGATCTGAGCAGGGGGTATTGGCAGATTCCCCTGACCCCTAGGGCACGGGAACGCTCTGCCTTTATCACCCCATTCGGACTGTACGAGTCCACGGTGATGCCCTTCGGCATGAAGAATGCCCCTGCCACTTTTCAGCGGATGGTCAACACGCTGCTCGAGGGACTGGAAGGGTATGCGACTGCGTACCTGGATGACATTGCCATCTTCAGTCCCACCTGGGAGGATCACCTAGAGCACCTGGCGCAGGTGCTCGGGCGGATCCAGCGAGCAGGCTTGACCATTAAGCCGGAAAAATGCCAGCTGGGTATGAGTGAGGTCCACTACCTGGGACACCGGGTAGGTGGAGGAGCTCTGAAGCCAGAGCCCGGGAAGGTGGATGCCATCGCATCCTGGCCCACCCCCAGGACCAAGAAGCAGGTGATGTCCTTTTTGGGTACTGCTGGGTACTATAGGAGGTTTGTTCCACACTATAGTGCCCTGGCCAAGCCCCTGACGGACCTCACCAAGAAAAGGCTGCCCGTCGCAGTCGACTGGACAGTCGCCTGCGAGACAGCTTTCCAGGCGCTCAAGACCGCCCTTTCTAGTTCTCCTGTACTACAGGCAGCCGACTTCACGCGGCCATTCTTAGTGCAGACCGACGCCAGCGACTTCGCCTCGGTGCTGTGCTCAGCCAGGTTGACACTACGGGCTATGAACACCCCATTTTGTACCTGAGCAGGAAGCTCCTGCCGAGGGAAGTGGCCTATTCCACGATGGAGAAGGAATGTCTGGCAATTGTGTGGGCCCTGCAGCGTCTGCAGCCATACTTGTACGGACGCCAATTCACCGTGGAAACAGACCACAACCCCCTCAGCTGGTTACACACGGTCTCTGGGACGAATGGGAGGTTGCTACGCTGGAGCCTCGCTCTCCAACAGTACCATTTCACCATTCGCCACAAAAAGGGCAGTGACCATGGTAACGCTGATGGGTTGTCCCGGCAAGGAGAGGGTGCGGTAGGGTGCACGGGGGAACACAGGAATGTGATACCCCCTAGCGCCCTCAAAAGCAGGGAGGTGTAAGGAAAAGGTTGTCGCCATTTTGTATAGGGCCTGTACCAGCCTCCATTTTGTCAGTTCACACAGCCACAGACTTTTAGCTACACATTGCCTATTAGCATATCCAGTACGACAGGTTTTGATGTCCACTAGGAATCAATAGGCCTTTACATGCTAATTAGTCTAGGCCAGTGACTGAATGAGATGGTCAGTCGTATGGTAAATAGCCCAAGCTCAGGCATTGTTTCCTGCTCCATATGAATTGCAGGCCAATTAATATGCATGCTTCAAAGCAATGGGGATGGGCCTAGCAGGTCTAAGAACTAGCCATGACCAGGCTGCTGGTCTCATTCCATTTCACACACAGAAGCCAACAAGATGGTCTAGGAAAGACCAAGGGACTATTCAGGAACTGAAGACTGTACCTGGGAATGGCAGAGCCAAGGCCTTCCCATGACCATAATACCTGGTAATATTGATCCATAGCTTATACCTTTAAGCCTTGTACATTATTGTTGTATTTTTACTCTGACTGCCATTCCATTGTAGTTACGTTGTATAGCTTTACTGTATATTTCTGTAATTATCTAGTGCGCCCTTAAGGCAAATTAAACCATAAAATTAATCTTGGGCTGATGCTTTTACTCTGATCACGAATCTTAGAATACCCAGTGGGTAGCAGGACACCTTCCCCGGCGGCCATTTGCTCTAGGTGCAGTTCTCTTACTGACCTGAGAGACAAAGGGGGGCGCCGGAGAGCTGTAACTGTGGAGTTACGTCCCATTGGTGACGTGGGAGGAAAGGGATCGTCCGTCACATTTGGTAGCGGCGGTGGTATCAGAAGCTGTGATACCCGGGCTACCGTGTGGCGGCCGGCTGAGTTCCTCACAGGCCTCTATACACCTATGAAGATATTGCATTACAAACTAGACGTTTGCCGCTAGAATAGTCATTTACCACATTAACACTGTATAGAGTGTATTTCTGAATCATTTAATGTTAGCTTCATTGGAAAAAAAACTGCTTTTCTTTCAAAAATAAGGAAATTTCTAAGTGACCCTAAACTTTTGACCGGTAGTGTATATATATATATATATATATATATTTATTGTCAGCTTTTGAACACCTTTGAAGTGTTTTCTATGTGTTTTCTATGTGTTTTTGTTTGCCTGCCATTGGTTTAAACGGTGTTCAACGTGTTCGACGAGCAGTTCGACAAACAGTTCCTCGAACATACGGCTGTTCGGCGAACCGAACCGAACTCGAACACTACGGGGGTGACTCATCACTAGTTAAAAGTTGACCAGCGATTTCTCATTTTTACAACAAAATTTACAAAGCCATTTTTTTTAGGGACCACCTCACATTTGAAGTCACTTTGAGGGGTCTATATGGTAGAAAATACCCAAAAGTGACACCATTCTAAAAACTGCACCCCTCAAGGTACTCAAAACCACATTCCAGAAGTTTATTAACCCTTCTGGTGCTTAACAGGAGCTGAAGCAACGTGGAAGGAAAAAATGAATATTTAACTTTTGTGTCACAAAAATTATCTTTTTCATTTTCACAACGGTAAAAGGAGAAAATGGACAGATAAAGTTGTTGTGCAATTTCTCCTGAGTACGCCAATACCCCATATGTCACCATGTCGCGTTTGGAGAGCCTATGATGCGCCTAAACAGTGGAAACCTCCCACAAGTGACACCATTTTGGAAACTAGACCCCCTATGGAACTTATCTAGATCTGTTGTGAGCACTTTGAACCCCCAAGTGTTTCACAGAAGTTCATAATTCCTGGGTGAAAAAAAAAAACAATTTTCCACAAAATAATTTTTTAGTCCCAAATTTTTGATTTTTCCCAAGGAAATTGGACCCCAGAAGTTGTTGTCCAATTTGTCCTAAGTATGCTGATACCCCATATGTGGGGGGGACCACTGTTTGGGCGCACGGCACAGCTCGGAATGGAAGGAGCACCATTTGACTTTTTCCAACCAAAATTGGCTGGAATTGAGATTGGACGCCATGTTGCATTTGGAGAGCCCCTGATGTGCCTAAACAGTGGAAACCCCCCACAAATGACTCCATTTTGGAAACTAGACCCCCTATGGAACTTATCTAGATCTGTTGTGAGCACTTTGAACCCCCAAGTGTTTCACAGAAGTTCATAATGCCTGGGTGAAAAAAAAAAAAAACAATTTTCCACAAAATAATTTTTTAGTCCCAAATTTTTGATTTTTCCCAAGGAAATTGGACCCCAGAAGTTGTTGTCCAATTTGTCCTAAGTATGCTGATATCCCATATGTGGGGGGGACCACTGTTTGGGCGCACGGCACAGCTCGGAATGGAAGGAGCACCATTTGACTTTTTTCCAACCAAAATTGGCTGGAATTGAGATTGGACGCCATGTTGCATTTGGAGAGCCCCTGATGTGCCTAAACAGTGGAAACCCCCCACAAATGACTCCATTTTGGAAACTAGACCCCCTAAGGAACATATCTAGATCTGTGGTGAGCAATTTGAACCCCCCAAGTGCTTCACACAAGTTTATAACGTAGAGCCGTAAAATTAAAAAATCATATTTTTTCCACAAAAATGATCTTTTCACCCCAATTTTTATTTTCCCAAGGGTAACAAGACCCCAAAAGTTATTGTGCAATTTGTCCTGAGTACGCCGATACCCCATATGTGGGGGTAAACCACTGTTTGGGTGCATGGCAGGGCTCGGAAGAGAAGGAGCGCGGTTTGACTTTTTCAACGCAGAATTGGCTGGATGTTTGGAGAGTTCCTGATGTGCCTAAACAGTGGAAACCCCCACAAATGACACCATTTTGGAAACTAGACCCCTCAAGGAACTTATCTAGATGTGTGGTGAGAACTTTTAACCCCCAGGTGTTTCACTAAAGTTTATAATACCGAGCATGAAAATAAAAAAAAACAATTGTTGTCCAATTTATCCTGAGTATGCTGATACCCCATATGTGGGAGAAAACTACTGTATGGGAACACGTCGGGGCTCGGAAGGGAAGTAGTGACGTTTTGGATTGCAGACTTTGATGGATGGTCTGCAGGCATCATGTCGCGTTTGGAGAGCCCCTGATGTGCCTAAACAGTGGAGACTCCCCACAAGTGACCCCACTTTGGAAAATAGACCCCACAAGGAACTTATCTAGATGTGTGGTGAGCGCTATGAAGCCCCAAGTCCTTCACAGAAGTTTATAACGTACAGCCGTAAAAACAAAAAAAATCATTTTTTTTTACAAAAATGATATTTTCGCCCCCAATTTTTTATTTTCCCAAGGATAACAGAAGAAACTGGACCCCAAGAGTTATTGTGAAATTTGTCCTAAGTACGCTGATACCCCATATGTGGGGGTAAAGCACTGTTTGGGCGCATGGCAGAGCTCGTAAGGGAAGGAGCGCCGTTTGACTTTTTCAAACCAAAATTGGCTGGAATTGAGATCAGACGCCATGTCACATTTTGAGAGCCCCTGATGTGCCTAAACAGTGGAAACCCCCCAATTCCAACTCCAACCCTAACCCCAACACACCCCTAACCCTAGTCCCAACCCTAACCATAACCCTAACCACAAACCTAACCCTAACACACCCCTAACCCTATTCCCAACCCTAACCCTAACTTTAGGCGCAACCCTAACCCTAACTTTAGGCGCAACCCTAACCCTAATGGAAAAATGGAAATAAATACATTTTTTTAATTTTATTATTTTTCCCTAACTAAGGGGGGATTGATTTACTATTTATAGCGGGTTTTTATGTTTGGCAGCTGTCACGCTAAAAGACGCTTTTTATTGCAAAAAATAGTTTTTGCATCACCACATTTTGAGAGCTATAATTTTTGCATATTTTGGCCCACAGAGTCATGTGAGGTCTTATTTTTTGCGGTACGAGTTGACATTTTTATTGATACCATTTTTAAGTACGTGACATTTTTTGATCGCTTTTTATTTCCATTTTTGGGAGGTTAGAATGAACAAAAATCAGCAATTCATGAATTTCTTTTGGGGGGGCGTTTATACCGTTCCACGTGTGGTAAAATTGATAAAGCAGTTTTTTTCTTCGGGTTAGTGCGATTACAGCGATACCTCATCTATATCCTTTTTATGTTTTTGCGCTCTTATACAATAAAAACAATTTTATATAAACAATAATTATTTTTGCATCGCTTTATTCTGCGAGCTATAACTTTTTTATTTTTTCGCTGATGATGCTGTATGGCGGCTCTTTTTTTGCGGGACAAGATGACGTTTTCAGCGATACCATGTTTATTTATCGCGTGTTATTTCACTTTTTGTTCGGCGGTATGATGATACAGCATTGATTTTTTATTTTTTTTTTAAGGGGTCACTAAAGGGGTTAACTAGTGGGACAGTTCTATAGGGCGGGTTGTTACAGACGCGGCGATACCAAATATGTGTACTTTTATTGGTTTGTTTTTTTTATTTACCGGAAGAAATGAATTTATTGGGGAATATTTTTTTTTTCCTTTATTTTGGAATTTTTTTTTTTACACTTGTTATTTTTATTTTTTTAACTTTTTTACTTTGTCCCAGGGTGGGACATTACAGTATAGGGTCAGATCGCTGGTCTCACTGTGCACAGCACTCTGTGAGACCGACGATCTCACAGGCAGTGCTGCAGGCTTCCTCAGCGCCTGCTCTCAGCAGGCACTGAGGAAGCCGCCTCCCTGCAGGACCCGGCGGCCATCTTGGATCCGGGGTCCAGCAGGGAAGAGGCCTTCAGAACAGCGCGGTCACATTGTGCTGTTCTGAGGGCCTCAGGGGAGCACGCAGGGAGCCCCTTTCCCTGCGCAATGCTCCCCTGTGCCCCCGGTACACACGCGATCATGTTTGATCGCGGTGTGCCAGAGGTTAATGTGCCGGGAGTGGTCCGTGACCGCTCCTGGCACATAGTGCCGGGTGTCAGCTGTGAAAAACAGCTGACACCCGGCTGCGATCAGCTGCGCCCCCCACCCGGGAGCGCAGCTGATCTCTTCGACGTACTATCCCGTCCATGGTCAGATTGTCACGGGTTTCATGGATGGGATAGTAAGTCGGATGGCAGAGAGGGGTTAATAAAAAAACAAAAAACACAATACTAAGTGACATTATACACAGGAACTCTGTATTTACTGTCAGTGTACAGGTAATACAGTGATCACCAGTGACATTATACACAGAAACTCTGTACATAGTATACAGTGTCAGTGTACAGGTAATACAGCAATCACTGGTGACATTATACACAGGAGCTCTGTATATAGTGTACAGGTAATACAGTGATCACCAGTAACATTATACACAGGACCTTTGTTTACAGGGTCAGTGTACAGAAAATATAGTGATCACTGGCTGGTGACATTATACACAGGAGCTCTGTACAGAGTATACAGTGTATAGCATTAGTGTACAGGTAATACACTGACTCACCAGTGACGTCTCTAGCTGAAGTCCTTCATCTTTGCTTTTCTTTTTCATTCAGTGCAGACCACCATCACTTCTTCCAGCCAGGACTCATCTCTGCATAAAATAACACATAATCACCTAGAGCACGGCTTCCAGAGCACATTCCCCTCTTTTTTCCTTTCTTCTACATTACACATCTGAATACAGATATGCAGCCACCATTAATACATAATTGGTTATTATGCAACACACCATTACAAATATAAATTATAAAATGCCACTGAGCCCCTTCTAGCTATAAATAGCCACTTTCCCCACCTAATATATAAATTAATTAGCATCTGTACTCTTTCCCCCAATTCATTACCAGTCACTGCATACTCAAAGCCCCCCACTATGTACCTCCTGCTCCCCTGACTCATTATATTTACATGCCCCTTTTGGCCCAATTTATTGTCATGCCTTCTCTCTCCCTCTGTCTCTTCATTATCAACAGCTCTACCCCCACATTCAATACATCATTTACTCCCCCATCCTCATTTTAATTGCTGTCCCTCTTCCCTCACTCTCAATTCATCATTTGCAGTCTCCCGTCCCCCCCCTCACTTCATCATGTGCAGTCCCCCTCCCCCACTTCATCATGTGCAGTCCCCCTTTAACACCCCTCCCCACATCATCATGTGCAGTCCCCCTTCCCACATCATGAGCAGTCCCCCTTTATCCCCCCTCCCCACATCATGTGCAGTTGCCCTTTATCCCCCACATCATCATGTGCAGTCCCCCTTTAACCCCCTTCCCCACATCATGTGCAGTCCCCCTATATCCCCCCTCCCCACATCATCATGTACAGTCCCCCGTTATCCCCCCACATCATCATGTGCAATCCCCCTTTATCCCCCCCACATCATCATGTGCAGTCCCCCTTCTTCCGTCATCATGTGCAGTCCCCCTTACATCTTCCCCTCGTCATCATGTGCAATTCCTCCTCCTCCCCCTCACCCATTTAATTCATTTTGGACAGAAAAAAAAAAAAAGCTTTGTATACTTACCTCACAGTAGCAGCAGCGCGGCTCTGCCTCCAACGTCCGATCCCGTACATGTCAGGCGTCTTGTGCGTGCCGCGGTGGCCCTGGTCAGCGCGTGCACCAAGAGAGTGCAGAAGATTTAAAGGGCCAGCGGCCCATTTTGAAGCTCAGAGCCGCCAGCCCAGCGGGCATCTGGGCATATTAAGACTAGAAGGGCATGGCCTCAATACACTTGCATCAGGAGACACCACTCACGTCTAGTCGACACGTGATCTCATGCATGCAAATAAAATACTTGAACTCACAGCTTCGGCACTGGAGAATTCACACAGTGTACAGTGTGCGTGACGTGAGGATTCACAAGTCTATAATCACATAGAGTGCCTTCAGACCTGTAGCCTAAGGCTGGAAACTCCTTTAATCTTGACCCTTAACCCTAATCTGTACTCGTTTTCTAAACCTTATCTATACTGTCCCTGACAGAAGTTATGTCGCTTATCCATGTTATGTAAATCAAAGCTTATAACCTGACGTTAAATTCATCCATTGGTTTTATAAATTACTCTTTTGAAAGCTGAAACCCTCCCAAATTTGGTTTAGGTTAAGAAAATAAATTGGCATCAATGCTGAAATATTGATCATTTAATGAACACAGAATGGTCAGGTTTTGGCAAGACAAAAGTTTTGTCAACTGGTCATATAATGCGCCCAATCCTAGTTTACATCCTCACCAGTGCTCAGTAAATGATCGGTTAATTAGTGGGTGTGTATAAAAAGAAACCCAGCACCCCAGACCTTCACTTGAACTGCAACTTGAGCTCTGACAACATGCCAAAAATCCACCCTGCGACCAAATCCTTGATTATCAAGAGGCTGAAGACCAGATCCACTGCAGAGGTGGCTGGCACCTTTGGTGTGTCTCAGTGTCAAGCACAAAGAATTAACCCCTTCACCCCAAGGGTGGTTTGCACGTTAATGACCGGGCCAATTTTTACAATTCTGACCACTGTCTCTTTATGAGGTTATAACTCTGGAACGCTTCAACGGATATTCGCGATTCTGAGATTATTTTCTCGTGACATATTGTACTTCATGTTAGAAGTAAAATTTCTTCGATATAACTTGCGTTTATTTTTGAAAAAAACGCAAATATGGCGAAAATTTTTAAAATTTTGCAATTTTCAAACTTTGAATTTTTATTCCCTTAAAACAGAGAAATATATCACACAAAATAGTTAAGAAATTACATTTTCCACATGTCTACTTTACATCAGCACAATTTTGGAACCAAAATTTTTTTTTGTTAGCAAGTTATAAGGGTTAAAAGTTGACCAGCGATTTCTCATTTTTACAACAAAATTTACAAAGCCATTTTTTTAGGGACCACCTCACATTTGAAGTCACTTTGAGGGGTTTATATGGCAGAAAATACCCAAAAGTGACACCATTCTAAAAACTGCACCCCTCAAGGTACTCAAAACCACATTCAAGAAGTTTATTAACCCTTCAGGTGCTTCACAGGAACTAAAGCAACGTGGAAGGAAAAAATGAATATTTAACTTTTTAGCCACAAAAATGATCTTTTACAAACTTTTTTTTTTATTTTCACAAGGGTAAAAGGAGAAAATGGACAGATAAAGTTGTTGTACAATTTCTCCTTAGTACGCCAATACCCAGTATGTGGGGGAAAACCACTGTTTGGGCACACGGCAGAGCTCGTAAGGGAAGGAACGCCGTTTGACTTTTTCAAACTAAAATTGGCTGGAATTGAGATTGGACGCCATGTCGCATTTGGAGAACCTCTGATGCGCCTAAACAGTGGAAACCCCCACAAGTGACACCATTTTGGAAACTAGACCCCCTAAAGTACTTATCTAGATCTGTTGTGAGCACTTTGAACCCCCAAGTGTTTCACAAAAGTTTATAATGCCTGGGTGTGAAAAAAAAAAAAACAATTTTCCACAAAAATGATTTTTTAGTCCCAAATTTTTGAATTTTCCCAAGGAAATTGGACCCCAAAAGTTGTTGGCCAATTTGTCCTGAGTACGCTGATACCCCATATGTGGGGGGGGGAAACTGTTTGGGCGCACAGCAGGGCTTGGAAAGGAAGTAGTAACGTTTTGGAATGCAGACGTTGATGGGGGTCATGTTCCGTTTGCAGTGCCCCAGATGAGCCTAAACAGTGGAAACCCCCCACAAGTGACCCCCACAAGTGACCCCATTTTGGAAACTAGACCCCCTAAGGAACTTATCTAGATCTTTGGTGAGCACTTTGAACCCCCAAGTGCTTCACACAAGTTTATAATGCCCGGGCATGAAAATAAAAAATCCTATTTTTTTCCCACAAAAATTATCTTTCAGTCACTAATTTTTTATTTTCCCAAGGGTAACAGGAGAAATTGGACCACATAAGTTGTTGTACAATTTGTCCTGAGTACGTTGATACCCCATATGTGGGGGGAACCACTGTTTGGGCGCAGAGCTCAGAAGGGAAGGAGCACCAGTTGACGCTTTCCAACCAAAATTGGCTGGAATTGAGATTGGATGCCATGTTGCATTTGGAGAGCCCCTGATGTGCCTAAACAGTGGAAACCCCCCACAAATGACCCCATTTGGGAAACTAGACCCCCTAAGGAACTTATCTAGATCTTTGGTGAGCAATTTGAACCCCCAAGTGCTTCACACAAGTTTATAACGTAGAGCCGTAAAATTTAAAAATCATATTTTTTCCACAAAAATGATATTTTCACCCCAATTTTTATTTTTCCAAGGGTAACAAGACTCCAAAAGTTATTGTGCAATTTGTCCTCAGTGCGCTGATACCCCATATGTGGGAGTAAACCACTGTTTGGGTGCATGGCAGAGTTTGGAAGGGAAGGAGCGCCGTCTGACTTTTTCAACGCAGAATTGGCTGGACACCATGTCGTGTTTGGAGAGCTCCTGATCTGCCTAAACAGTGGAAACCCCCATAAATGACACCATTTTGGAAACTAGACCCCTCAAGGAACTTATCTAGATGTGTGGTGAGAACTTTGAACCCCCAGGTGTTTCACTAAAGTTTATAACGTAAAGCCATAAAATAAAAAATCTTTTTTTTTTTTTTACAAAAATGATTTTTTCGCCCCCAATATTTGATTTTCACAAGGGTAACAGAAGAAATTGGAACCCAAAAGTTGTTGTCCAATTTGTCCTGAGTACGCTGATACCCAATATGTGGGCGAAAACTACTGTATGGGCACACGTCGGGGCTCGGAGTGGAAGTAGTGACGTTTTGGATTGCAGACTTTGATGGAATGGTCTGGGGGCGTCATGTCGCATTTGGAGAGCCCCTGATGCACCTAAACAGTGGAAACCCCCCACAAGTGACCCCATTTTGGCAAATAGACCCCACAAGGAACTTATCTAGATCTGTGGTGAGCACTTTGAACCCCGAAGTGCTTCACAGAAGTTTATAACGTACAGCCATAAAAATAAAAAATCTTTTTTTTTTTTTACAAAAATGATTTTTTTGCCCCCAATATTTTATTTTCACAAGGGTAACAGGAGAAATTGGACCCCAAAAGTTGTTGTCCAATTTGTCCTGAGTACGCTGATACCCAATATGTGGGAGAAAACTACTGTATGGGCGCACGTCAGGGCTCGGAAGGGAAGTAGTGAAGTTTTGGATTGCAGACTTTGATGGAATGGTCTGGGGGCGTCATGTCGCATTTGAAGAGCCCCTGATGCGCCTAAACAGTGGAAACCCCCCACAAGTGACCCCATTTTGGAAAATAGACCCCACAAGGAACTTATTTAGATGTGTGGTGAGCACTTTGAACCCCGAAGTGCTTCACAGAAGTTTATAACGCACAGTCGTAAAAATAAAAAATCTTTTTTTTTTGCAAAAATGATTTTTTCGCCCCAATATTTTATTTTCACAAGGGTAACAGGAGAAATTGGACCCCAAAAGTTGTTGTCCAATTTGTCCTGAGTACGCTGATACCCAATATGTGGGAGAAAACTACTGTATGGGTACACGTTGGGGCTCGGAAGGGAAGTAGTGACGTTTTGGATTGCAGACTTTGATGGAATGGTCTGGGGGCGTCATGTCGCATTTGGAGAGCCCATGATGCGCCTAAACAGTGGAAATCCCCAACAAGTGACCCCATTTTGGAAAATAGACCCCACAAGGAACTTATCTAGATGTGTGGTGAGCGCTATGAAGCCCCAAGTGCTTCACAGAAGTTTATAATGTACAGCCGTAAAAAAAAAAAAATCATTTTTTTTTACAAAAATGATATTTTCGCCCCCAGTTTTTTATTTTCCCAAGGGTAACAGAAGAAATAGGACAAATTGCACAATAACTCTTGGGGTCCAGAGTACGCTGATACCCCATATGTGGGGATAAACTACTGTTTGGACGCATGGCAGAGCTCAGAAGTGAAGGAGCACCGTTTGACTTTTCAACGCAGAATTGGCTGGAATTGAGATCAGACGCCATGTCACATTTGGAGAGCCCCTGATGTGCCTAAACAGCGGAAACCCCCCAATTCTAACTCCAACCCTAACCCCAACACACCCCTAACCCTAGTCCCAACCCTAACCACAAACCTAACCCTAACACACCCCTAATCCCAACCCTAACCCTAATCCTAACTTTAGCGCCAACCCTAATCCTAACTTTAGCCGCAACCCTAACCCTAATGGGAAAATGGAAATAAATACATTATTTTTATTTTATTATTTTTCCCTAACTAAGGGGGTGATAAAGGGGGGTTTGGTTTACTATTTATAGTGGGTTTTTATGATTGGCAGCTGTCACGCTAAAAGACGCTTTTTATTGCAAAAAATAGTTTTTTGTATCGCCACATTTTGAGAGCTATAATTTTTGCATATTTTGGCCAACAGAGTCATGTGAGGTCTTACTTTTTGCGGGACGAGGTGACGTTTTTATTGGTACCATTTTTGAGCACGTGACATTTTTTGATCGCTTTTTATTTCGATTTTTGGGAGGTTAGAATGAACAAAAATCAGCAATTCATGAATTTCTTTTGGGGGAGGCGTTTATATCGTTCCGCGTGTGGTAAAATTGATAAAGCAGTTTTATTCTTCGGGTCAGTACGATTACAGCGATACCTCATTTATATCATTTTTTTTATGTTTTGGCGCTTTTATACAATAAAAACGTTTATATAAAAAATAATTATTTTTGCATCGCTTTATTCTGCGAGCTATAACTTTTTTATTTTTTTGCTGATGATGCTGTATGACGGCTCGTTTTTTGCGGCACAAGATGACGTTTTCAGCGGTACCATGCTTATTTATATCCGTCGTTTTGATCGCGTGTTATTCCACTTTTTGTTCGGCGGTATGATGATAAAGCATTGATTTTTTGCTGTTTTTTTTTTTTTTTAAGGGGTGCACTAAAGGGGTTAACTAGTGGGACAGTTTTATAGGGGGGTCGTTACGGACTGCGGCGATACCAAATATGTGTACTTTTATTGTTTTGTTTTTTTTATTTACAGGAAGAAATGAATTTATTGGGGAATTTTTTTTTTTTTTTTTATTTACTTTGGATTTTTTTTAAAACATGTTTATTTTTATTTTTTTAACTTTTTTACTTTGTCCCAGGGTGGGACATCACTGTATTTTATCAGATCGCTGGTGTGACAGTGTGCACAGCACTCTGTTACACCAGCGATCGCTCTGGCAGTGCTGCAGGCTTCTCAGTGCCTGCTCTCAGCAGGCACTGAGGAAGCCGCCTCCCTCCAGGACCCCGGCGCCATCTTGGATCCGGGTCCTGGGAGGGAGGAAGCCCTCAGAACAGCGTGATCACATCACGCTGGTCTGAGGGTCTCAGGGGAGCGCACAGGGAGCCCCCTCCCTGCGCGATGCTTCCCTGTGCCCCCAGTACACCGCGATCATGTTTGATCGCGGTGTGCCAGGGGTTAATGTGCCGGGAGCGGTCCGTGACCGCTCCTGACACAGAGTCACGGGTGTCAGCTGTGATAATCAGCTGATCGCCTATGACGTACTATCCCGTCCATGGTCAGATTGGCACGGGTTTCATGGACGGGATAGTACGTCTAATGTCAGAGAGGGGTTGAAAAAAGATTTGAAGAAACTGGAGATGGGTTTGACAAGCCCAGGTCCGGCAGACCCCGCAAAACAACTGCTCAGGAAGAACGTTTGTTTGTTAGAAAATCCAAAGCAAGCTCCTCTTCCACTGCAGCAGAGCTCCAGAAGGCATGGTCACCTCAAGTCCCTGTGTCAACTAGAACAGTTTGTAGGATTCTGTCTTGAAATGGCCTCCATGGTCGATTCAGTGCCCAGAAGCCAGCACTAAATAAAATTTAAATAAAAAACCATGTGGAATTTGCAAAGTCCCACAGCCTGCTAAACAGATGGAGCTGGAAAAGTGGCAGAAGGTGGATTTCTCTGATGAATCTTCAGTAGAATTACACCACAGCCGCCGCAAATAAAGTAGGAGACCTACTGGAGCCCATATGGATCCAAAATACACCCAGAAAAGTTAAATTTGGTGGTGGAAAGATCATGGTCTGGGGGTAAATTCAGTATGGGGTGTGCGAAACATTTGCAAGGTGGAAGGCAATATCAATAGCCTAAAATATCAAGAAGTATTAGCTACCTCTTACATTCCAAATCATAAAAGGGGTCAAATTTTGCAGCAGGATGGTGCTCCATCTCATACATCCATCTCTAGAACAAAGTTCCTCCAGGCAAAAAAGATCAAGGTGCTCAATGACTGGCCAGCCCAGTCACCAGACATGAACATCATTGAGCATGTTTGGGGTAGGATGAAAGAGGAAGCTTGGAAGACAAAACCAAGGAATCTAGATGAACTCTGGGAGGCATGTAAGACTGCATTCTCTGCTATTCCTGATGACTTCATTAATAAATTGTATGAATCATTGTTGAACCGCATGGAAGTCACACAAAATATTAAATATGACTCTAACAGCACCACAACCTAATTCACCAATGTTATGCAACATAAATTTGTATTTTAAGATAATTATTTGTTTGAATATCACATTACTTTCTGTGGGCGACAAAACTTTTGTCTTGCCAAAATCTGACCATTCTATGTTCATTAAATGATCAATATTTCAGCATTGATGCCAATTTATTTTCTTAACCTAAACCAAATTTGGGAGGGTTTCAGCTTTCAAAAGAGTAATTTATAAAACCAATGGATGAATTTAACGTCAGGTTATAAGCTTTGATTTACATAACATGGATAAGCGACATAACTTGTCAGGGACTGTATACATTTCCTAACTCTAATAAATAACTTTCATACTACAATTAGTCTTTTGCTTTCTATTCTTAGGTTTTGCCGGTATCAATATATTAATAATGTATCCCTGTTGTCAATTACTTCATGCTTCGACAAAAAGATATTTTACAGAATACAATAATTAGGCATTCTACAAAATCCTTATACAAATATATATAAGGTCAAAAAGGAAAAAAAAAATCATACTTTGCCACAAATGCTGGGCAGTCTATAGAATAATTGCATTTTATACCACGTCTTTTACAATAATGAATACATGCAGTAGAAGAATGTCAGAGTGAAGGTCCATTTACACAGTGCAATGTGCAGTAAACAAGGTCTAGCTGGGAACAAGTTTGCCGTTTGGCGTTGGTTTAATACTCTTTATACAGGCCAACCCCGCTTCAGATATGCAGTGAATGATCTGTAACAGATCGTGTACTGTAGTGCACATAGGCTGGCACAGGTCAATGTGCTGCTGAGAATGATGATCTTTTGAACAAACTAAAGGATCATTTCACCCGACGAACAAGCAGCATTTAGCTCGTTCATCAGGTAATTGGCAGCCTGTTTAAACTGCACAATTATTGTGAAACCAGCATTCTGTTAACACTAATCGGGCAGTGTAAATTCACCTTTAGCCCTGCTAGGAGTAAAAACAACAATGGAAATCCTGTTACCCCCCCCCCCCAATTTACCGCACTGGCTTCTGTAATCTTTTACATTGATTTTTTTATAGTGATGTTTTTTCAAAGAGAACCTTTCACCATTATTTCATGTGGAACTAGACATAGGACGTAATAGTGGCTGCATAGCGGACTAAAACGTTTTTTTTTTTTTTATTTCACAGAGATATTACCAAAGTATTTGATATCCAATTACTTAACTTTTTTAAATCCCACTCGGACCTAAGAAAAATTAACTCTTAAGGTGTCAAATACTTTAATTGCTAATATCTCAGCAACGGAGGGGAGAAATGAAAAAAATATACATACGTTTTATTCTGCTCTCTATTACATCGTGTGACCAGCTCAGGTTCTCTTTAAGTGAGAAAATTCTCCCAATATTTTACTATTGTGATTTGCAATCAAAGTAATCCAATATTAACATTACTTTCCCTGATGATCACGGCTTTAATAACATTTTAATTAAAATCTGAACTGGTTACATGAGTCTAAGGAGCCGCGCTTCACTAAGAGGCATAGCTACAGTACGGCGGATTATATGCAGAATTTAATTAATCAGCAGTGTCCATCTAATCAATCGTAATGTGTGATACTGCAGACTGACGGCTCAGGGGATGATTTCAATAAGTGGAGCTCCTCTAATGCATTATCTATAAAAGTGACTGTCCCTAAAGGGTATGCCACACTAAACAACATCGCTAACGGGATCGCTAAAAAACGTCACTATTTAGTGATCCCGTTAGCGATGTTGTTGTGTGCGGCATCTACCAGCGACGTGGCCCCTGCTGTGATCTCGTCCGTCGTCCTGATCGTTCCGGACCCTATTTTCATCGCTGGCGCCCCGCTGGTAAGTATCTAATCGCTGAGTGTGGCACCTTTTCTTAGCGATTTAGCGGTACTTTTGTACCGCTAAAGTCGTTAAGGAGATCGCTAACCGCGATAGCGTCCTTAACGACATCGCTAAATTAGGTAGCTACTAGCGATATAGAAACAATCCCGCTAGCGATCGCATTAGTATGCGACGCTAACGAGATCGCTAGCGGGATTGTGTAGTGTGGCAGTACCTTAACACTAATCACTTTTATCAATAATTTCGTTATAGACTAATGTTATCCCACTGTATGTACAAGGTGAACCTAGTACGGATTTCCTTGTATTGCACAGGTGATAATTTAATCACCTGCACAGATCTCAGCACCTAGTGCAATGCTAAGGAAATCTTGAAAACACGCACGGTTTGCGGCCCTCGAGGAATGCAGTTTGAGACCCCTGATGTAGAGGCTGAAATCCTAATTCCAGTAATGGGTTGCTTGTAGCTTCAATACACTAATTATTTTATTAGCAGGAGATTATTACTTAAGGACTAGTTGTATTGCGTCATGTAGTTCCCCTGCTCTGTAACCAATGATTAGCAGCTTTCTGCCTATGCACAGTATACAAAGAAAGCTGCCAATCAGGGTTGTGGGCGGGGTTATACAAGGCTCAGTATTCAGAGAACTGCAGCAGATAAAAAAGTGATTTTATCAAAACTGCAGCAAGCAGCCCAGTAAGTGATACATCACTGGAATTAGGGTCTTTGCCGTCATGCTGTTCTCAGATAACATGTCAAAGAGTTGGTTACAGGTTCCTTTTCAAAGAAAAAGCAACAGAAGGCAAAATGCTATCAAAATAAGGTTTCAATTACTGTACATCTTAACAACTCAGATGGTCAACGCCTATTATCTGCTACTATGTGAGTGAGGCTGAAAGTCTACTTTGTATGTAGATTTATACTTGTAATCCTAGAGTATTATTATAACAGTCACCAAAAGCAGTTTGTGAAGCATTTCATACCTACATCAGCAGAGTGCTGCAGCAGAATTTATTGCAGAAAGATCATTGCAGCCCAAAATCTGCAGCGTGTGAATTTAAGCTTATAACTATCTATTTTTTATATGTGTGTGTAACTGAATATATATAATATACATATTTGTATACATGTATGTCTTGTGTTCACTATTTTTAATATATATATTTATTAGAAATGGTGCATACAGTAGATACATTACTGCTCTACTCAGATGCCAAGTCTGTCCTTCCTTAAGATGGTCTTAGGAAGCCAAGATTGGTTTATATACTATGGCAGTGTATGAACACTTCTAGTAAACAGGTACTGAAATAATAGGTACAACACACCTGGCGCAGAGCTTAAACACTAGCTGAAAAAGCCCTGGAATGCTAAGTAAATGATTAATTGCTCGGCTTGGTATTTATGATTGATAAAGGTTGGATTGGACAAAGCCTCAGATATGCGCACTCCACCATTCAATCCAGCAGCCTCCTCACATGGTGGGAACAGGTCACTTATGACATCTTATATATCTTCTATCCGAAGCCGGGATGCCGCCATTATCCCTATGGGGGGCTGCGCGAGCACTGCTATGCTAACATTGTAGTACATTACTTCAATAAAATGCGTGCGCATGCCAAGATCTCCGGTGCCATTTTATTGAAGACACTGTATATGCGAATTCGCAGACACAGTGTCTTACAACAATGGCGCCGTATAGTGCAGTATGCGCACGCGCTGACTTCTGCGCCATTTTTTTCAAGAATTCTACTACAATGTCAACATATTTGCACCGGGGGCTCTTTCCAGCAGCATAGGAGAGATGTACTTTTTGTGACTCTTTCATTACTCAGGACCAGGATAATGACTATTCATTGAACAAGTCCAAACGATTGATTCAGAGATATGATGCGTTATCTGACGTAACTTTCCTCATACTCATCCTATCCTAGGTGCCCTCCTGCATGTCTGTTAATAAAAAAACTTTTTGGTGCCAGTTATCACTTGTCTATTTGTACATTTTTTATCTTTTTTTGGTGATTTATCAATAAGTGTGTTTTGTATAAAATAAAATGTCTCCTTTTTTAGCCTAAAACTACTCCAATCCTCCTTTTTCTTTACAACGCCAACATAGCAGTGCACATACGCCGGCCATCACCATCATCCCTACGGCCAGCGAGTGAGCACTGCTATGTTGGCGTTCTAATACATTACTTCAATAAAATGGTGCCGGAGTCATCGCGTGCACATACCGCGATCATCAGCGCCACTTTATTGAAGACACTGTATAAATGTACCAATGAAAATGCTTGCAACCCGGGTGTAGCCCAAGTTCAATAGCTAGTATCCTAATAACAATGACATAAATAACTATGATTGTAAAAACCTTTTCACTATTTAATTATCAAAGCTCAGTTAAGTTTGGTTTTAAGTGAATATCCAAATTTGAATAAAAGGGTTGTACGGGCATGTAAATTGGTGACTTGTAATTGTGATACATCATCAATGTCACATCGGTAATGATCTGACCTCTGGAACCCACATCGTTCCACTCTTATTAGCTCAAGCGGAAGGATGTAATCACTGAACGCAGTTAACCCCTTCACCCCAAGGGTGGTTTGCACGTTAATGACCGGGCCAATTTTTACAATTCTGACCACTGTCTCTTTATGAGGTTATAACTCTGGAACGCTTCAACGGATCTTCGCGATTCTGAGATGTTTTCTCGTGACATATTGTACTTCACGTTAGAAGTATAATTTCTTCGATATAACTTGCGTTTATTTTTGAAAAAAACACAAATATGGCGAAAATTTTGAAAATTTTGCAATTTTCAAACTTTGAATTTTTTTCCCCTTAAAACAGAGAAATATGTCACACAAAATAGTTAATAAATAACATTTCTCACATGTCTACTTTACATCAGCACAATTTTGGAACCAAAATTTTTTTTTGTTCGGAAATTATAAGGGTTAAAAGTTGACCAGTGATTTCTCATTTTTACAACAAAATTTACAAAGCCATTTTTTTAGGGACCACCTCACATTTGAAGTCACTTTGACGGGTCTATATAGCAGAAAATACCAAAAAGTGACACCATTCTAAAAACTGCACCCCTCAAGGTACTCAAAACCACATTCAAGAAGTTTATTAACCCTTCAGGTGCTTCACAGGAGCTGAAGCAACGTGGAAGGAAAAAATTAATATTTAACTTTTTAGCCACAAAAATGATCTTTTACAAACTTTTTTTTTATTTTGACAAGGGTAAAAGGAGAAAATGGGCAGATAAAGTTGTTGTGCAATTTCTCCTGAGTACGACAATACCCTATATGTGGGGGAAAACCACTGTTTGGGCACACGGCAGAGCTCGTAAGGGAAGGAGCGCCGTTTGACTTTTTCAAACTAAAATTGGCTGGAGTTGAGATTGGACGCCATGTCGTGTTTGGAGAGCCACTGATGCGCCTAAACAGTGGAAACCCCCCACAAGTGACACCATTTTGGAAACTAGACACCCTAAGGAACTTATCTAGATCTGTTGTGAGCACTTTGAGCCCCAAAGTGTTTCACAAAAGTTTTAATGCCTGGGTGTGAAAAAAAAAAAAACAATTTTCCACAAAAATGATTTTTTAGTCCCAAATTTTTGATTTTTCCCAAGGAAATTGGACCCCAAAAGTTGTTGTCCAATTTGTCCTGAGTACGCTGATACCCATATGTGGGGGGGGGGAAACTGTTTGGGCGCACGGCAGGGCTTGGAAAGGAAGCAGTAACATTTTGGAATGCAAACATTGATGGGGGTCATGTTCCGTTTGTAGTGCCCCAGATGAGCCTAAACAGTGGAAACCCCCCACAAGTGACCCCATTTTGGAAGCTAGACCCCCTAAGGAACTTATCTAGATCTTTGGTGAGCACTTTGAACCCCCAAGTGCTTCACACAAGTTTATAATGCCCGGGCATGAAAATAAAAAATCCTATTTTTTTCCCACAAAAATTATCTCTTAGTCACTAATTTTTTATTTTCCCATAGGTAACAGGAGAAATTGGACCTCAAAAGTTGTTGTCCAATTTGTCCTGAGTACGTTGATACCCCATATGTGGGGGAGAACCACTGTTTGGGCGCAAAGCAGAGCTCGGAATGGAAGTAGCACCATTTGACTGTTTCCAACCAAAATTGGCTGGAATTGAGATTGGACGCCATGTTGCATTTGGAGAGTCCCTGATGTGCCTAAACAGTGGAACCCCCCCACAAGTGACCCCATTTGGGAAACTAGACCCCCTAAGGAACTTGTCTAGATCTTTGGTGAGCAATTTGAACCCCCAAGTGCTTCACACAAGTTTATAACGTAGAGCCGTAAAATTAAAAAATCATATTTTTTCCACAAAATTGATCTTTTCACCCCAATTTTTATTTTCCCAAGGGTAACAAGACTCCAAAAGTTATTGTGCAATTTGTCCTGAGTACGCTGATACCCCATATGTGGGGGTAAACCACTGTTTGGGTGAAACCACTGTTTGGGTGCATGGCAGAGTTTGGAAGGGAAGGAGCGCCGTTTGACTTTTTCAACGCAGAATTGGCCGGATGCCATGTCGTGTTTGGAGAGCTCCTGATCTGCCTAAACAGTGGAAACCCCCCACAAATGACACCATTTTGGAAACTAGACCCCTCAAGGAACTTATCTAGATGTGTGGTGAGCACTTTGAACCCCAAAGTGCTTCACAGAAGTTTATAACGTACAGCCGTAAAATAAAAAATCTTTTTTTTTTTACAAAAATGATTTTTTCGCCCCCAATATTTTATTTTCACAAGGGTAACAGGAGAAATTGGACCCCAAAAGTTGTTGTCCAATTTGTCCTGAGTACGCTAATACCCAATATGTGGGAGTAAACTACTGTATGGGCGCACGTCGGGGCTCGGAAGGGAAGTAGTGACGTTTTGGATTGCAGACTTTGATGGAATGGTCTGGGGGCGTCATGTCGCATTTGGAGAGCCCCTGATGTGCCTAATCAGTGGAAACCCCCCACAAGTGACCCCATTTTGGAAAATAGACCCCACAAGGAACTTATCTAGATGTGTGGTGAGCACTTTGAACCCCGAAGTGCTTCCCAGAAGTTTATAACGTAGAGCCGTAAAAATAAAAAATCCTTTTTTTTTTTTTACACAAATGATTTTTTCGCCCCCAATATTTTATTTTCACAAGGGTAACAGGAGAAATTGGACCCCAAAAGTTGTTGTCCAATTTGTCCTGAGTACGCTGATACCCAGCATGTGTGAGAAAACTACTGTATGGGTGCACGTCTGGGCTCGGAAGGGAAGTAGTGACGTTTTGGATTGCAGACTTTGATGGAATGGTCTGGGGGCGTCATGTCGCATTTGGAGAGCCCCTGATGCGCCTAAACAGTGGAAACCCCCCACAAGTGACCCCATTTTGGAAAATAGACCCCACAAGGAACTTATCTAGAAGTATGTTGAGCACTTTGAACCCCTAAGTGCTTCACAGAAGTTTATAACGTACAGCTGTAAAAATAAAAAATCCTTTTTTTTTTTACAAAAATGATTTTTTCGCCCCCAATATTTTATTTTCACAAGGGTAACAGGAGAAATTGGACCCCAAAAGTTGTTGTCCAATTTGTCCTGAGTACGCTGATACCCAACATGTGTGAGAAAACGACTGTATGGGTGCACGTCTGGGCTCGGAAGGGAAGTAGTGACGTTTTGGATTGCAGACTTTGATGGAATGGTCTGGGGGCGTCATGTCGCATTTGGAGAGCCCCTGATGCGCCTAAACAGTGGAAACTCCCCACAAGTGACCCCATTTTGGAAAATAGACCCCACAAGGAACTTATCTAGAAGTGTGGTGAGCGCTATGAAGCCCCAAGTGCTTCACAGAAAATTATAACATACAGCCGTAAAAACAAAAAAATCATTTTTTTTTTACAAAAATGATTTTGTCGCCCCCAGTTTTTTATTTTCCCAAGGGTAACAGAAGAAATAGGACAAATTGCACAATAACTCTTGGGGTACAGAGTACGCTGATACCCCATATGCGGGGGTAAACTACTGTTTGGGCGCATGGCAGAGCTCAGAAGTGAAGGAGCACCGTTTGACTTTTTCAACGCAGAATTGGCGGGAATTGAGATCAGACGCCATGTCACATTTGGAGAGCCCCTGATGTGCCTAAACAGCAGAAACCCCCCAATTCTAACTCCAACCCTAACCCCAACATACCCCTAACCCTAGTCCCAACCCTAACCACAAACCTAACCCTAACACACCCCTAACCCTAATCCCAACCATAACCCTAATACTAACTTTAGCGCCAATCCTAACCCTAACTTTAGCCGCAACACTAACCCTAATGGGAAAATAGAAATAAATACATTTTTTTAATTTTATTATTTTTCCCTAACTAAGGGGGTGATAAAGGGGGGTTTGATTTACTATTTATAGCGGGTTTTTGTGATTGGCAGCTGTCACGCTAAAAGACGCTTTTTATTGCAAAAAGTAGTTTTTTGCATCACCACATTTTGAGAGCTATAATTTTTGCATATTTTGGCCCACAGAGTCATGTGAGGTCTTATTTTTTGCGGGACGAGGTGACGTTTTTATTGGTACCATTTTTGAGCACGTGACATTTTTTGATCGCTTTTTATTTCGATTTTTGTGAGGTTAGAATGAACAAAAATCAGCAATTCATGAATTTCTGGAGGCGTTTATACCGTTCCGTGTGTGGTAAAATTGATAAAGCAGTTTTATTCTTCGGGTCAGTACGATTATGGCGATACCTCATTTATATCATTTTTTTTATGTTTTGGCGCTTTTATAGAATAAAAACAATTTTATATAAAAAATCATTATTTTTGCATCGCTTCATTCTGCGAGCTATAACTTTTTTATTTTTTCGCTGATGATGCTGTATGATGGCTCGTTTTTTGCGGGACAAGATGACGTTTTCAGCGGTACCATGTTTATTTATATCTGTCTTTTTGATCGCGTGTTATTCCACTTTTTGTTCGGCGGTATGATGATAAAGCATTGATTTTTTGCTTAGTTTTTTTTTTTTTTTTTAAGGGGTTCACTAAAGGGGTTAACTAGTGGGACAGTTTTATAGGGGGGTTGTTACGGACGCGGCGATACCAAATATGTGTACTTTTATTGTTTTGTTTTTTTTATTTACAGGAAGAAATGAATTTATTGGGGAATATTTTTTTTTTTTTTGATGATTTTTTTTACCACTTTTTATTTTATTTTTTTTACTTTTTTACTTTGTCCCAGGGTGGGACATCACAGTATTTTAGCAGATCGCTGGTGTGACAGTGTGCACAGCACTCTGTCACACCAGCGATCGCTCTGGCATCGCTGCAGGCTTCCTCTGCGCCTGCTATCAGCAGGCACTGAGGAAGCCGCCTCCCTGCAGGACCCCGGCGCCATCTTGGATCCGGGGACCTGGAGGGAGGACGGACCCTCGGAACAGCGCGACACATCGCGCTGCTCTGAGGGTCTCAGGGGGGCGCGCAGGGAGCCCCCTGCCTGCGCGATCCTCCCCTGTGCCCCGGGCACACCGCGATCATGTTTGATCGCGGTGTGCTAGGGGTTAATGTGCCGGGAGCGGTCCGTGACCGCTCCTGACACATAGTGCTGGGTGTCAGCTGTGATATACAGCTGACACCCGGCGGCGATCAGCTACGCTCCCCCCGGGAGCGCAGCTGATCGCCTATGACGTACTATTCCGTCAATGGGAATTAGGTCCAGGGTCACATGGACGGAATAGTACGTCTGATGGCAGAGAGGGGTTAAACAGCACAGGGTAGAGGCCGGCGTGAGTACAGCAGATTAGTTACTACAGGTGCTTCTCACTAAATTAGAATATCATCAGAAAGTTAATTTATTTCAGTTCTTCAATACAAAAAGTGAAACTCAGATACACTGCTCAAAAAAATAAAGGGAACACTCAAATAACACATCCTAGATCTAAATGAATGGAATATTCTCATTGAATACTTTGTTCTGTACAAAGTTGAATGTGCTGCCAACATAATCACACAAAAATCATCAATGGAAATCAAATTTTTGAACCAATGGAGGCCTGGATTTGGAGAGACCCCCAACATGAAAGTGGAAACAAGTCCAAATGAAAATCAAAACAAGACAAAATTAAAGTGGAAACAAGTCAAAATGATGCTCAGTAGTGTGTGTGGCCTCCACGTGCCTGTATGACCTCCCTACGCCTGGGCATGCTCCTGATGAGTTTGCGGATGTTCTCCTGAGGGATCTCCTCCCAGACCTGGACTAAAGCATCCGTCAACTCCTGGACAGTCTGTGGTGCAATGTAATGGTGGATGGAGTGAGACATGTGTCCCAGATGT
This sequence comes from Oophaga sylvatica, assembly GCA_033576555.1. Taxonomy (NCBI): domain Eukaryota; kingdom Metazoa; phylum Chordata; class Amphibia; order Anura; family Dendrobatidae; genus Oophaga; species Oophaga sylvatica. The sequence goes on from JARQOD010000006.1 coordinate 130,733,897, forward strand.
GCTCAGTCGGATTCAGGTCTGGGGAACGGGCAGGCCAATCCATAGCTTCAATGCTTTCACCTGCAAGAACTGCTGACACACTCCAGCCACATGAGGTCTGGCATTGTCCTGCATTAGGAGGAACCCAGGGCCAACCGCACCAGCATATGATCTCACAAGGGGTCTGAGGATCTCATCTCGGTACCTAATGGCAGTCAGGCTACCTCTGGCGAGCACATGGAGGGCTGTGTGGCCCTCCAAAGAAATGCCACCCCACACCATTACTGACCCACAGCCAAACCGGTCATGCTGATTTTGTACACATGTAACAATCCATAACATGCTTCATGTTAAAACTGAAAAGTCCTCAAAACTTAGTTTTGAGATTATGAGGAATATTTGGTTGAGCGTTTGCTACAAAAACTCAGTGTAAGTTTGGCTGTGTTCACACTAACTTTCTCGGAGCAGAAACTCTCCAAATCCTTTTAAAATACTCAAAACTTGGTTCTGATTATGTATTAATGTACTGATAGTGGTTCTGGTGATGCATTCATGTAAGTACCCTTTAAAAATATGTTCGGCCCTTGATATTGGTTCAGTATGACAATGTGGCAAAAAATGTTGTGCACCACTGCTCTGGAGGCTGCAATACGACCCTGTTCACCCTCAGTAAACTGCTATGGTGAATGCACAGTGGTAACTGTTGTTGTCAGGTGATACCTGTGTCCCCCAACAGATCATGTAGTAAAGATTTCCTTAGTATTGCATTGTAGTGGCAATTTTTGATGCCTTGATAATAATTCCAACACCTGTGCAATACTAAGGAAAATCTGGAATCACGATCAGTTGGGAGTCGTGAAGACTGAAGTTTGGGAAACACTAGTCTACATGTATTCTGAATGGAGCTAAATTAGAACATATAATTTTCTTTTTCTTTTAAACTAACAGCTTTGGCTCTTTTCAAATGTGCAATATGGAATACATTCATGTTGCTACCTGGAAACCATGTAAAAGATGCTGTTGATAAGTCTGTTGTGCTCATGTTGTATCTTCATTTACCACTTTGACGCTATAAGATTTCAGATACATCCTGTAAAAATTGGCTGATATACCATTGATTTCAATAAGACATTTCAGGTCTGTGTCTAGAAGCAGCAACAATGGGAAGGTGGCTCATTTTCTGCATGGTGAATACACATCAAGTTTCTGTAGTGAGCAGGACAAACCTGTAAAATGATGTGATTCAATCTTCATGAATAAATCTATACATTCGGGGGCTTCTCTGCAGAAATGCATGTTGGCGCATACGGTAAGTGATATTTATTTGCCTGATACATATTTGTTTTTTTTATGCTGTCTATGGCTTCATAATGGAGCATGATATAGATTAAATCTTTGTACAAAATGGATGTCTGTCACAAGGCATGCTTGAAAACAATGTCGGTGTTAAGATGTAGAGGTTCTGGTTCAGCTGCCTTTCTTCTGGATACATATGGATATCTGGTAACAGATCTGCGATCAATGTCCTGTTGGCCACCGCAGAATCGGTTATAGGGTTGTGTAGGTCTGATCCTTTTCTGCCTGTAATTCTCTGCTCTGGAATAGACACAGCACCATCGTCACTTGCCTGGTCCATCGCGCAGCAATGGAGAGGCAAGAGAGGTCTAGCACTAATTTTCCACCATGCCTCTGCAGCGGCCATACTGGGGACATGAAGAGAACAGTGCACTGACCACAGATATGGACGGAGTAGCAGCAGAACACAGGCCATTAGGTGTACTGACTATATGTCAGAAATGTTCAGTCACATTACTATGGAGGGAATTAGTAAAATGATATTAAAGGAGCTCTGCATCCACAAGGGCGCTGGGAGTGTTGCAATTTATCTGCCACTAAAGTGGACCCTATTTCTGACATTAATTGGGGCCTTGGTGGGAACTTGTAGGAATTCATGAGCTGGCATTTCTAGGGTACTGCTTATATATGCAGTGTTTTCCAGTAAACGTGTACCCTTTAATTGGGGTTTGGTGGTTTATGGTTACTCCACCCTTTGGTGGTTTCCACAAGTTTCCAGTATGAAATATATAATTCACAGAAACAGGTAATTTATGATTTTAATTTTAAGGCCCCGGCATATCAAATAATAACGTGGCTTTCACTAAAGATGAGAGAATCCATTCTGTGTGAATTTAATCCATGTTGAAATTTTAGGAATTCCCTCAATTTGTGAATCACATAACACAAATCGTCGAAAATGGCCTCTGATATTTTACACATTGTAAAAGATTGCATCAGTCAGAGGAGCCTCACAGGAGCTCGGGTGCAAGCACTTCCCCATAATGCCATGCCACTGTCGCATCACATGGTACAGCACAGCCAACCAGGAGGGACTATCATAGCCTGTATAAAAGCACAAGCAGCAGCCATTTTGTGGTAAATCTGAAGCGGGAGTCCGTCCCCACTCACAGCTTATCAATAGAGACAGGGAAAGAAAGCCATAGAACATTGAACAAACTGCACATATAGTGTGTTAAAGCACAACAGTGAAGATCAGTGATTGAGAAACTGGCTCTTGGTTACTACATGTTACCATCCTTTTACCCATACTGCCAATGGAAGCAGGCTACATGACTGCTATGGATGCTGATACAGTTGAAAGTAATGGTGAAAGAGGGAGCATCAGCTGATGCTTCTTCCTCGGCGTCTGACATCTCAGTGCAGGAGGCACAATGATGTCACTACATGGCACCCGTTGCGCTGATGTGCAGGCTGATAGACATAATACTGTATGGAGGACTATGGGGAGTGCAATATACTGTATGGAGGAATATTGGAAGTGCATTATACTTTATGGAAGACTATAGGGAGTGCATTATACTATATGAGGGGTTATAGGAAGTGCATTATACTATATGGAGGACTCTGGGGAGTGGAGTGCATTATATTATATGGAGAACTATGGGGTGTGCATTATACTATATGGGTGGCTATGGAGCACAATATACTATATGGAGAACTATTGGGGTGCGTTATACTATATGGAGGGCTATGGGGAGTGCATTATACTATATGGAGGACTATGGGGAGTGCATTATACTATATGGAGGATTATGGGGTGCAGTATACTATATGACTATGGGGCCCATTGTACTAAATGGAGGGCTATGTGGGGGCTATTCTAACATATGGAGGGCTATTATAATATATGGAGGGCTATTTGGGGGCTATTATAATATATGGAGGTCTATGTGGGGGCTTTATAACATTTGGAGGGCTATGTGGGGGCCATTATAATATTTGGCATTCTATGTGGGAGCCTTTATAATTTATGGAGGGCTATGTGGGGACATTCTACAGTATGCAAGCAATTATACAGTGTAAAGGCTTGCTTAGAGTCCACCATGCTGTGTGGGAACCATTATACTGTTTGAAGGGCTATTGGGGTACTATATACAGTGTGGTGAGGTGTGGGGCCATTATACTGTATGTATGCCAATTATACTGCATCGAGGGCTGTGTGGTGTCACAGTTGGGGATCACACTGTGTTGGTGTCGCCATGATTTGCCAGGGGAGTTGTGGTTGGATACAGTAGGCTCATCATACTGTGCATGTGGAAGCTACTGTTGAGGATGTCACTGTGGGGGTATCATACTTTTGTTGGCATCATACTTTATGGGTGCAATGAAAGGGGAATCTAGGACTTCAGTTCGAGAAAAAAAAGTCTTGTAAAGGCTGCAAAGTTGTGAGATATGCTCTTCTGTGACCCCTCCAAATATTTTTTTTTTCGGTTAGGAGGCCCAGTTAGATCTCCTGCTATGGGGCCCCATGATATATGTACGCCCCTGCCCATTGCCATATATGTTCAAGTCACTTTGACATTAGTAAGGCTGCGTTTGTGTTAAAAAGCTTGAAATGGGTTAGATATGGTACTAGAAAATCTCAAAATGATATATAGAAGTGTTTTCAGAACAATCGGAAGCCTTGTAGTAATTCAGATTTGTTGTAAATCAGACATTTTGAGAAAAATTTTGTAAAGATTCCCTAACTTCTTCTCACTACTCGTTTCACACTCGTACCATTTCTGCACTAGATCAAAAGGCGTTTTTGCAGTTGTAGATTTCATTCTAGATTTTCTGTTGTGGATATTCTACAGCAGATAAATCCCACTTGGCCACAGACTTAAAGAAGACATGTAATTTGCTAATGAAAAATAATCAACATACCTTGCAAAAAAAAAATCCCTGAGCTGATTTAGCCTCTCTTTTTCCTTTTGGCATTGCATCAGTCCATTGTAGAGATATTCACATTGTTGCTTTTGGAGTGCAATATGTGAAATTTCTGCTTGTATTTGAATTGGACGTTTCTTCAGAGTCTCCTCTGGAGACGAGTGCCTTCACCTGTCCTCCCCAGATGCTGCGAATCACAGTACTAGCAGGTCAGACAATACAGAGTTTTGATTTGCAGAGCCAGAGAAAATTCTGAAAAAACATCCAGTTGAGCTAAAAGAAAGATACAATTTTTTTTAGCAAATCACATCTCCTCTTTAAAGGCACTTAAATGGGGCCTGGAAAAATGTGCCTAAGAAAGCACATTATGTGGTATTCTACTTATTTGATATTTCTGCATATTGAAGGATATGCCAAGGTCTTCCTCACCACTGGCATTCACGCTGAGCTGTCTGTATAGTACTGTATGTCTCACACAGAACGATGTGCTGAACAGTGGTATAAGGCGAGTTCATTTCTACCCACACTGCTGCCTATGACACATGTGAGTTCAGGCTTGTACTGTCCAGCCTTATCTGCAGGCTCAGGCTGCCCGCCTTCATTATATAACTTATTTATACGCCATGCACATTTTGCTTGAGATAGCTTGTCTCACTCCTCGGCTTGCACTAGACGTGGCTTTATCAAATATTTATTGCATCGAAGCCACATTTTGTTAACTATGCGGTATCTAGGTATAACAGGAACGACACACTATGTAGCAGATATTATGGAATAAGGATTTAGATTGAATTTAGCCATTTGCATGTCTGGAGTAAAGCAGTGCGCTGCTCTATAGGCCCATGTATACAGAACAAATGACTCACAGAATAAGCCAATAATGAGCACTTGTGCTGGGGATGGCCAATACTGAATCCACTGCAGATATTCAATTTATTTAAGGTTTTCTTTAAATCAATATTAAATGGTGAAATCACTCTTTTCATAAAACAAGGTTTCCCTAATACAACTCTGAATCGGATTATGAGCTTGAATTTATTCTGTAAATGGTCGGCTGTAAGGAGAACTTGTGTGACTATACATTAACACGGGATCCTTAGAGGAACAGTTACATGTTTGTATTTTATGAGTTCATCTTAATGACCCCATACAGTTATATTAACATTGGCCAAAGCCACCAAAATCAACGGATTTGGCCATCAGTCTAAGGGCCCCGTCTCACATAGCGACACACCAGCGATCCCGACAACGATCAGGATCTCTGGTGTGTCGCTGCATGATCGCTGCTGAGCTGCCAAACAGGCAGCTCAGGCAGCGATCAGGACAGCGACACTGCGGGTAACGTCGCCTAGTTGCACGCAGTGGTGTACGTTGGATACCAGTCCGCAGATGCAGGGAGCTGGTAACCAAGGTACACTTCGGGTTTCCAGGCGCTGCGCGGTGCCTGGAAACCCGATGTGTACCTTGGTTACCAGCTCCCCTGCAACAGCGCGCTGGTATCCAACGTACACATCGGGTTTTCAGGCACAGCTCCGCGCCTGAAAACCCGAAGTGTACCTTGGTTACCAGCTGATCGCTGGTCTCCTGCCTGCCACACACAGCGATGTGTGCCTGCCAGCGGGAGACCAGCGATCAAAAAAATGTCCAGGCATTTCTGACACGACCAGCGATTCACAGCAGATGCCTGATCGCTGGTATGTGTCAGACATAGCAAGATCGCTGCTGAGATCGCTGTTTAGCAGCGATCTCGCTAGCGATCTCGCTATGTGAGATGGGGCCTTAATGTGTATGGAGGCCCCCAACAGATTATTGTTGGGAAAGATAACAATCAGGTGTATCTGATTTTGTTCCCAGTGAGATGAGCCACAGCCAGAGATGTCTGGTGGCGGCTCTCTAATAGAGAACACAGGAGCTCTCGACCGAATGTGAACTCTTTTGTATGGGCAGAAGTGTAGGGGGAGTATTAGGTTAATGTCCATCCCGGGTCCCTTCAGCTATAGTTACCCTTATTATGCCATTACAAGCAATAAAGAAAAACAAGAAATAAACAATTCTCTATAGAGATATCGATGGGCAGGTGTCAGTACTGTTGACGAGTGTCCCGGGAACCAACCAAATTAACAAGGTAATACAAACAGGAGTAAAGGAAAATACCAATCATACAAATATATACACATAAACGACAGAGGTAAACACCAGGGAATGGAGGATGGGGTTAAAGCAAAGTAGGAGAAGAAATGAAATTATCACACACTCAACACCTCAACAGTCACAGATAAGCCCACCAAACACCTTCTTCTATAAAGCAACAACCTCCAACCATGCAGCAAAAGCTAGCTCTGATAATGAGTGCTAACCATGGCCCAGTTTATATATGAGATGGGAGTGGCTAACAATGCACAGCTGAAAGCCTAAGCACTCCAGATTAACCACTGCACTGTCAAAAGAAATGTACACTCTTTAGTAAGAAGGTGAAGTGCTTCTAATCAGCGCAGGAGTAGGAGAAATCAGACCCTGCAGTCTTCTGGCTCCTCTCTGTTGAGGTAAACCTGTGACAGCAGGTGTGGAGCAATTGAGCCTTGTGCTATAAGAATAAGGAAACTGCTGTGCAAACTAATGTGTACATTCTGGTGCATGGAAATGGTAGGCTTAACCCTTTTCCGACATCGGGCATAATAGTGCGGGCTCACATAGCTATACAGCTGACATGTGCCCACAACAGCTGCAGGTGGAATCGCGGTCCACCCCCGTATGTTAACTAGTTAAATGACACTGTCAATATCTGACAGCAGCATTTAACTCACACTTACCGAAAAATCCACCCACCGATGCCCCTGTCACATGATCATGGGTCATCGATGGGTTGAGAAATGACCCTTGATCAGACCTCTATGGTTGTCATTGCCAGATTGCTATGAGTGCTGCCCGATGGTTGGCAATCATAGCAAATGAGCATTTCTGCTACACACAGGCGATCTGATCGTCTGTGTGTAGTGTCGGCGATCGAAGTACTGTAGCTTCTAGTCTCCCATGGAGAATATTGAAGCCTGCAAAAAGTTAAAAAAAATGTTTTCAAAAATGTTAAAAAAATAAGAAATATATAAAAGTTCAAATAACCACCTTTTGCGCCATTCAAAATAAAACAATAAAAAAATCAAATATACACATTTGGTATCGCCGCATTCAGAATCGCCCGATCTATCAATACAAAAAAAGAATTAACCCGATCGGTAAATGGTGTAACGAGTAATAATAATAATAAGGTTTTATCATTGCCTTATTGTCTTGTATTGCAAAATATGTTCAAAAGCGATGAGCCAGTTATTGGGCTGGCACGAAGAATGAAAGCAATGCAGCGCTCCAGGGCCCATTTATACAGGGGGATATCTCATTCTGGCTACAAAAGCACAAATAGAAATAAGCCACTAATGAGCCCACGCGCTGGGAATGGCCAATACTGGGTGCATTGCAGGTATTCAATCAATATAATGTTTGCTATAAATCAGTAGAAATTATTTATCATGAAAGGTTCTTTAGATAAACCTCTTTGACTGTGCATCATCATTTATTCTGTATGTGCTCCACTTCAATCATCCCTCGTCATCAGATAACACTAAACAACAGACCCCAATCTGCGTATCAGGAGCTTTGAGGTTGTAATTAATGGGAAATCTGGCCACTGATGTACCACGCTGATCTACACACTGCTGAGATTTACACCGCTGGGCCTGGGCCCATACCAGTCTATAGCTCTACTTACATCCTGCATATGCCTTCAGCCAGCAAAAATACAAGTCACAGGTGGAAAAACAAAATTAATTTACACCATGGGGAAGAATATAAGTAAATGTGCCACGTACCTTTACTCAGGCAGGTCCATGCGGGCCACATTTTCTACTTACAGCAACATTTCCAAATTCATTATTATTACAAAAAAATACATTGCCATATGCAATTGTTACGGAACGGAAATGTTCTGCTAATGTCAGAATAAAGATTTTGTTCTGCCTGCTATTTTTTTAGGGAATTGACACTAAGTATAATGTTATGGATCCCATGCACTGGGAGTGTTGCAATTTAGCTGTCACTAAATTGGACCCTATTGCTGACATTTATTGGGGCCTAGGTGGGCACTTCGGGGAATTCATGAGCGGGCATTTATAGGGTACTGCTATATATGCAGTGGTTTTTCTATCCAGAGTTTCTGGGCAGAAAATCTGTAATGTGTTACATGAGAAACAAAGTGGATGACATTGTATGAAATTTCGTCCAAACTCTTCAGTATAAAATTCTCCCCTATAGTATAAAAGGGGAGAAAGCAGCTAAGCGAAACGCGCATTGGGGCAGCAAGGAGGGCATTTGTGCTTCTGGGACATTATGGGTAATCATTTGTTTTCTTGATTCTTTTGCATGGGCCAATTTTCTTTTTTGTAATTTTTAAAATTTAAAAAATGATAATCTATTTTTTTGCCTAAAAATACAAAACTGTCATACTTAACTTTAGTCCTTTTTACAGATCATTTAATCTTCAACTTGCTTAACTGTTCACATTAACAGTCATTTTAATCAGGGGTGCCTAAACTTTTACATACCACTGTATAGGAAAGAGGGGTTAAATCATAATCACAGATGGCGATTCTTTACTGTCAGAGCAGTGAGACTATGGAACTCTCTGCCGCATGATATCGTAATGATGGATTCACTACAAAAGTACAAGGAAGGCCTGGATGCCTTTCTTAATAAATACATAAGATTACAGTTTCAGAGTACTAGATTCTGTGATGAGACCTTAACCTACAAATTTAATTGATCTTTGGACAATCACTCCCTTCTCAGAGATAAAGTCATCCACCACATGAAAACTGCCTGGACAAAAAAACTACAGGACTACTTGAATCAAAATGTGAATGAATATGTGACCAGCTCTGGCATCTCTCGTGATGGAGTCTGGGCAACTGATGCAGAGATCATGGCCACAGCGAATCTGCTGAATTGTGACATTGTCATCCACACAAAGGTCGGTGACTCCATGGATTGGTTGACATATCCTGAAAGCTTCAATCTGCAGTCAGCAACAGAACATGCTCTTTATCCTGCAAATAAGCAGGGTCTTTTTAATGTTGTTATCAGTGTTTGCCTTTAAATGTTTATAGTAAAGCAAGTACTTGCACTATAGTCTAAGGCCAGGGATAAAAAGTTGCATGTGAGTCGCACAACACCAGGGTTATGGGGTACTCGGCACCGAGCCCGTTGAAGTCTATGGGGAATGTCACAAGTAGCTCAGCTCGGTCCGTTGCCCTGGGCGCTCATACAAAGGGGGATATTTACAGGGGATTGTAATAATTGTTTGTGACGCCACCTGTGGTTTCTGATCAAGGTGACCAGCGCTGCAGGGTTAATCCTCAGAGGGGTTGTTACTGGGCAGCAAGATGTTAAGTCTTCCACAGGTAAGACTAGTCCCTTTAAGTATATGGCGATGCAGGGTGCAGGCAATAAGGCAGACACACACAAGTCAGTCTCTTTCCATACCTTTACTGGTGGTATTTGCAGGTATGTCCCGGGAAGCTGCTCAGGGTGGAGGATGCACATCCAGGTAATCACCGAGTAGGTTTAAGGCCTCCTTACTTCTTAATGTGTGAGTTTCCAACCTGCCTGAAGCGAAGTTCAACTCTGTATAGAACAGCTACGCCCGGCCGACATTGTGGTGGAGCCTTCTTTTGGCAAGAACTAAGTCTATGGCTGATCAGGCCTGACTCCTGTTCTCCCTGACCCCGGTTACGTATCAGCACTATAGGGCCCCTCTGCGACCTGAAGTCCAGCAGGGATTCCGGTTTTCTCCTACTAGCCGTGAAGGAACTAGCAAGGCTTCGGACCCGGCGTCCGGTTAAGCAGAGTGGAGGCAGCAATTGTTGCTATAACGCCTCGGTCACTCCCTTTGGTCACCACTCGCCCGTCGCCCTACTCTCACCCTTAACATAAGCACGGGTAGCAGTAGGTGTAGTCGTCAGCTTCCTTTCTTCCACAGCTCACTGACCGTTTCTCAGTCAACTCGATGTTCTGATAACTGTAGTCCCCTTCCTTCTTTTCCTTCATAGACTCTGTCCAGAGCAGCTCTCAGGACCTTCCGTCAGACTGAATACACGCTCGCTCCGAGAGTCACTTTCCACATTCATAGGGTACTAATAGTCAGGATGTTCTGAGATAACAGTTCGCCTTCTTTCCTCTGTCTCATCTGACAGGAAATCTCCGTCTGTCTGGCTAGAATGACTCACTCCTGAATCACTCTGCTAGAATGGCTACTGCTAACGTCTCCCACACCCTTAAATAGTCTAAGGCTCCCTCTGGTGGCAATACTGGGAAGTGTGAGTGTGAATGAATATCAGGTTTTTGTAATTACCTTTCTGTGCATTCTCCTGGGAACATGTGTACCAAGCGCAGCTGGGCCACACACATGCAACAATCACACACCACTGCCGCAACCCCCCGGTAAGCCTGCATTCGGGCTATAAGACGCACCCCCCATTTTCCTCACAATTTTTTGGGGAAAAAGTGCGTCTTACAGTCCGAAAAATACGGTAATTAATTCTGATGTAATATATGTCTCTGCAGTGACCTATTCATAATCCCTATGCCATATGCACCTTATAGGTTGTATTACTTTGCATGCACTGTCACTTTATATAAAATTAATTTGTCTATACTATTCATGTGTTGATTCTTTTTGAGTGCTTATTAGGCTATGGTATATTCATTTTTGGATGTTTTTTACTCTTTGCAATTTAAATGATATTATTGTTTCTTTCTCTTTTCCACATGGGCATATGAGATGTATCTGACTACTCATAACTTTAAACTGATTTTTTGATTACTCTGGGACTTATGATTGATATATTGATATATTTGCCATATGAGCTTTTTTTCTGTATGACCTCTCCTTTTTTACTCCTATTTTATGGCTGTTGTTTCAATAAAAATATCGTTTTATAATGAATTACTGTTTGTGGGAGTATTTTTGTAGGTTTTGTTAGTAGTTTATACTCCCATTTCACATAGATGACCTTGTATAGGTTCCTGGAGGGTTATACTCTGGCCTAGGCCACTTTAACCCCGGGCATAGTCTGCGACGGGATATATTCTGGCCTGTTACACCAGGAAGAATTTTTTCCCCTAATATGGAGCAATTAGCATCTGCCCCATTGGTTTTTGTCTTTCTCTGGATTAACATGCTAAGTTATAGGTTAGACTTGATTTTTTCAATTGTATCAACTATTTTTCATCTATTTTGTGTCCTTAGTAGCTATGCAGAGTGCAGAGCTAAGCGTCTGCATGATTACAGACTAAAAATCCCTGTCGGCCAATCCTGGAGCCAAACGCTCTTAGAAGACATAGGGTACAGACTGCATTGGGCTCGGTTTTTGTCTGTAGAATCTCTAGAATCTGCCCCTTTCTCACCATAGGAACAACAAAAACCTTCACTGTTGCACTGATCCATTCCCACCTGCTCTAATTGGCCTCCCCCTCACTCGACTTTCCCCTCTCCAGTCCATCCTTTATGCAGCAGCCAGGGTCATGTATCTGGCTAATCATTACTTGGACGCCTCCGCTCTTCGCCAGTCCTTACATTGGCCCCATTTATTATAGGATCCAATTCAAACTGCTTGTTCTCACCCACAAAGCTCTCCACAGTGCAGCACCCCCCTAAATCTCCTCTTTCATTTCTGTTTATCGGCCTACCAGCTCATTATGCTCCACAAGCGACTTTTGACTGACATCCGCACTAATCCTTACCTCCCATTCCCGGTTCCAAGACTTCTCACAAGTTGCACCAGTCCTCTGGAATGCTCTACCCCAAGAAATTAAGGCTAACCACAACTTATACATTTTTAGGCGCTCCCTAAAAACACATCTGTTTAGAGCGGCCTATTGCGTTCCATCAAACTCCACTGCACCACACATACGGACTTGTGACAATCTCATGCAGCCTTTATGTATCCCCATTCCATCATTGTAAATAAGCCCCTGTACTTTGTGTATCCCCCACCTCATTGTAGACTCTAAGCTCTTACGAGCAGGGTCATCATTATCTTTGCTTTAATTATTATATTATCTTTAATGTTGCTACTTATGACTGGTATATCGACTGCTGAATTGTAAAGTGCTGCGGAATATGTTGGCGCTATATATTTATTATTAGGTCTGTACTATTGCGACATGATATGTATCTACACAGAAGCTGAAGTCTTGATTATTGATCACTTTTTATATTTGATACATCGGAAAAATAGAAAATAGTTGCACATGCCCACACAAGCTTTAATGTGGCTGTCATACAAAGACAGTCCCCATGGATGTCATAGCACAGCACTGTAAACCAGAATAAAGAGCTATTCTACAAGTCCATTTATGCATACCGACCGACGGCACGATACGGCCACCGATCAGTAAACTTTTACCAACGGCGGTAGTTTGGATGCCTGTTTACACAGGCACACCAAAGCAAATGATGGGCACTGAGCGAACTATACTAGATTGCTCACTACATATAGGCTGCTACGGTTCTCGCAGCACGAGTCCTGTTTACAGAGGATGATGCACCTCCAAAAACGATGATCTTTTATGATGTGTAAAAGATCATTTCACCTGAGTAACAAGTATGATCGGCATCCTGTTTCATGGCAAGATAAAAATGAAATGAGCATTTTTTAACAACACTCGTTCATGACTGTCTTGCCCCTATTCTCTCGGTATTACATGGTGAGCCATTCATTTGAAAAGTCCCAGCTGAAGGGGAACTCATTGGGCTGAGGGGTCGGTTAGGGACGCATCATCTATGGCACTAATAATGACCAGGTCGGTTCTTTGTAATATGAGCTAGGAAACTATATGAGCAGCCAATTCATGTCAAAGCTTTAAAAATAAAAGCTTGAAATTAATTGGGGGTGAAAACTAAACATCCCAGTCTGTTTGCCCATGCACAATTTTTGCTTGAGAAATCTGATACAGTTCAAGTGCGAAGGTGAAGAAAGACACTGTCTGTGGGTTGTATTAAGTGACACAATGCAGATGGCCAGGTTACCCAGGCATGGCATAGCTATAATAGATGACTCTTTTTATTTAAATCAGATGATTTTTATTTAAAAATTGTCAGCATGAAACTTTGACAGTACATTTAACTATAGCATATAATATAAACCATATTCCACCTGACAGGCGATATAACTATTCTTACATCCTAAGTCCCCTACCCTCCCCTCCTCCACCCTAACCCCGTCCCTTTAAATCAATGCATATATCACACACCATGTCACATTTTGAATCCTTTTTTTGAGACACCCACTTAAGATCCCTGTTTAAAGTACCAACTCAGAGGATCAAGGGCGCGTAGGTAGACGCATTCTTTCTCTCATAAGAGCCTCCGAAGCCAGGCCCGGGTGCTCCATCCAGCCACCCCACACGTTCTCAAACTGCATGTGTTGACCTCTTTTCGCATATATGTTCTGTTCCATCATAACAATAACGTTAACCTTATTAATCAGTTCTTGTCTAACTGGCGCTTTGTCATCTAACCAGTGGGCCGCAATGAGCTTTCTGGCAGCATATAGGATTCTGGCTATGGTCAGCTTCCCCCACTAATCAACCGCAATATCCTCCATGCACCCCAATACACATGTCAACGGGTTCCTTATAGGTCCACTCCCATTACCTCCTGAGTCAAATTAAGTGTTTGTACCCAAAAGTTCTGTAGGGCAGGGCAGGACCACATCATATGTAGGAGATCTGCCCCATCCTCAGAGCAGCGTGGACAGCAGGAATCCCCCCTCAGGCCCGCACTCTTCATCCAGACCGGGGTCCTGTATACCCTCTGTGTTAGGTAGAGTTGTGAGACTCTCCTGGCTTCACTCATAGAGAACTTGGGGATGAATTATAATACACTCTCCCACTGAGAGTCCGAGATTGGTCCCACATCCTTTTCCCATTTTTCTCTGGTCTTAGCCGGGTGCCGTACCAGGAATGAATCCAAAAGACCCCTATATACGAGGGAGATGAAACCCTTAGAGCCCCTCAGTGACCCTATAAGATTCACCATCACATCTGATTGCACCACTATTCTTGATGTTTTAAGCTGTTGATTGATTGCATGCTGCAACTGCAAATATTGAAAAAAGAGGGATTGACTCAGAGGGAACTCCTCCTGATCTCCTCAAAAGTCTTAAGCATGCCGCCAACCAACAGCTGTGACACAAACCATATCCCGACCCTTCTCCATGGAGCAAATCCCCTCAGACGCATTAACTCCCCCAGTCTCGGGTCAAACCAAACCGACGAGAAGCGCGTGAACTCCGTAATGCCCCTCCATTGTCTAACTCTTTGCCAAATCTTGTCTAATAGATGACTCTTTAATCTCTTACTTCCCAACATGCGTCTTCTGCCATTAGATATCCACATTTTCTGCTAATTTGGGTCCAGATTAGGATAATGGTTTTCTAAACCATTTTCTAGCATTAGTAAAATGACATTTGATTTCCCATAAGCTCATTAGCTATTTGGTGTCGGACATTGCAGACCTTGATATATATTGATTAATTTGTAGCACAAGGAACCAATGATACTCATCACACATTGGGAACTCGAGCACAAAGTGTGACTATGTCACATCATATAGTATTGTATACTGGCGATAGTATGGATAACAATACTCAATTGTAAAGCGCTGCGGAATATGTTGGCGCTATATAAAGATTATTATTATCATTCAATACATTGTGGTTTCATTTCACGTTGTGATCATGGATAGGACCTCCTGCACTGTTCATCCTGCTCCACCTGATGACTGACACAAGAGATGGAAGTCTCCCAAATCCCAGTGCTAATGTATATGCCATTCAGGGGCTTTGGACACAAAGGCGGCTTGTAAAGTTTGCAAATATGGCTGGATGTACTATACGGGTGTGCTGTAAACCACATGATGTACTGCAGACATTTTTTAGAACTAGCAGAATACTTAGCAGACGGGATCTCTTGTCTTAGGTTCTCCCCTCATCTAGTAAAGGTGAGATCTGAGCTGACATTGGATTTCAAGACTAAGAAAAGCACTGGCAGCACCTAGAGCAGTGACACCCCGGCCATGGATCAGTGAAAAGGTTAACAGGGACACAATCCTCTTACCGCATTGAACATGTGCATGTGTGGGGGTGGGGACAAGTGACAGCAGATTGTTTATCTGCCCCAACAAATCACAATGACAGATGTAATCTGTGTACAGCAGCACTTGGCCCATTGTGTGGCCATTTGGCCTAAATTTCTCCCTAGTCAACATTTCATAGGGCCAAAACAAACGCCCCGGAGTTACAGTACAATGTATAGTAGGGGAGCGAGGTCACCAAAGCAAGGAGACGACGCAGGTATAAATCCCACCTAAGAGTCCATCACGTACTATGGATCCCACTGGTACAAAGCTA
>JARQOD010000006.1:130752061-130871126 GCA_033576555.1 Oophaga sylvatica
ATAGATAGATAGATAGATAGATAGATAGATAGATAATAGATAGATAGATAATAGATAGATAGATTATAGATATTAGATAGATAGATAGATAGATAGATAGATAGATAGATAGATAGATAGATAATAGATAGATAATAGATATGGGATAGATAGATAGATAGATAGATAATAGATAGATAGATAGATAGATAATAGATATGGATAGATAGATAGATAGATAGATAGATAGATAATAGATAGATAGATTATAGATATTAGATAGATAGATAGATAGATAGATAGATAAATAGATAGATAGATAGATAGATAGATAGATAGATAGATAGATAGATAGATAGATAGATAGATAATAGATATGGGATAGATAGATAGATAGATAGATAGATAGATAGATAGATAGATAGATAGATAGATAATAGATAATAGATTATAGATATTAGATAGATAGATAGATAGATAGATAGATAGAATAGATAGATAGATAGATAATAGATATGGGATAGATAGATAGATAGATAGATAGATAGATAGATAGATAGATAGATAGATAGATAATAAATAGATAGAGCAATGTATGAGTTGTATAGTTATACAGATATGAGACAGATGTTCCTTTTCTCGTCTGTATTGCTTCGTCAACAGGATTTGGACACAGATGTAGCTGCCATCTATCCGTCCCACTGTCACTTCTAGTGAGACATTGCAGGAAGCCGCTGCTGGGATATTCTTGGCTTTGCAGTCCTACACACACAGTTCTGCAGCAGTTCGACCTTGTGGAAGTGTTTCCTCTGGGATCTGCACATGCAATCCCTCCCACCATTGCAGCCTTGCAGTACAGTCCCCGCCCCTGATGCTGCTGCATTGCATGTAACTCTTAGGTGCCCGGAGAGCTCCACACACAGACACTCCCTCCCCCTCCAGCTGACACTTCACTGACAGCAGAAGGGATGCAAGCTGTTACCTGGAACAAGCCATGGCTTCCGAGCAGCCGTTCCCTCCTGCTTCCACATGCATGTAACACATTACTTCATATTCATGGTGACCCGAGATACAATCAGCCATGATAACGCCTCACAGTACATGGAGGCCGGGAGCTGCCACTGTGCACAGCTGGAGCAGGCTGCCTCTGTCCCTGTGTGGAGGCCAGGCTGCCTCTGTCCTTATGTGGAGGCCGGGCTGCCTCTGTCCTTATGTGGAGGCCGGCTGCCTCTGTCCTTATGTGGAGACCGGCTGTCTCTGTCCCTGTGTGGAGGCCGGCTGCCTCTGTCCCTGTGTGGAGGCCAGGCTGCCTCTGTCCTATGTGGAGGCCGGCTGCCTCTGTCCTTATGTGGAGGCCAGGCTGCCTCTGTACTATGTGGAGACCGGCTGCTCTGTCCCTGTGTGGAGGCCGGCTGCCTCTGTCCCTGTGTGGAGGCCGGCTGCCTCTGTCCTATGTGGAGGCCAGGCTGTCTCTGTCCCTATGTGGAGCCAGGCTGTCTCTGTCCTGTGTGGAGGCCGGCTGCCTCTGTCCTATGTGGAGGCCAGGCTGCCTCTGTCCTTATGTGGAGGCCAGGCTGCCTCTGTCCTTATGTGGAGGCCAGGCTGTCTCTGTCACTATGTGGAGGCCAGGCTGCCCTGTTACTATGTGGAGGCCAGCTGCCCTGTCACAGTGGAGCAGGCTGCCTCTGTCCTTATGTGGAGGCCAGGCTGTCTCTGTCACTATGTGGAGGCCAGGCTGCCTCTGTTACTATGTGGAGGCCAGGCTGCCTCTGTCACTATGTGGAGGCCAGGCTGTCTCTGTCCTTATGTGGAGGCCAGGCTGCCTCTGTTACTATGTGGGGCCAGGCTGCCTCTGTCACTATGTGGAGGCCAGGCTGCCTCTGTCCTTATGTGGAGGCCAGGCTGTCTCTGTCACTATGTGGAGGCCAGGCAGCCTCTGTCACTATGTGGAGGCCAGGCTGCCTCTGTCACTATGTGGAGGCCAGGCTGCCCTGTGCACAGTGGAGCAGGCTGCCTCTGTCCTTATGTGGAGGCCAGGCTGTCCTCTGTCACTATGTGGAGGCCAGGCTGCCTCTGTTACTATGTGGAGGCCAGGCTGCCTCTGTCACTATGTGGAGGCCAGGCTGTCTCTGTCCTTTGTGGAGGCCAGGCTGTCTCTGTCACTATGTGGAGGCCGGCGCTGCCTCTATTCCCTTGTGGAGGCCAGCTGCCTGTCCCTTGTGGAGGCCGGCTGCTCTGTCCCTGATGTGGAGGCCAGGCTGCCTCGTCCCTGTGTGGAGGCCGGCTGCCTCTGTCCCTGTTGGAGCCAGGCTGCCTCTTTCCCTTGTGGAGGCCGGCTGTCTCTGTCCCTTGTGGAGGCCGGGCTGCCTCTGTCCCTGTGTGGAGGCCGGCTGCCTCTGTCCTTGTGGAGGCCAGGCTGCTCTGTCCCTGTGTGGAGGCCAGCTGCCTCGTCCCTGTGTGGAGGCCGGGCTGCCTCTGTCCCTGTGTGGAGGCCGGGCTGCCTCGTCCCTGTGTGGAGGCCGGGCTGCCTTGTCCCTGTGTGGAGGCCGGGCTGCCTGGTCCCTGTGTGGAGGCCGGGCTGCCTCTGTCCCTGTGTGGAGGCCGGGCTGCCTCTAGGTCCCTGTGTGGAGGCCGGGCTGCCTCTGTCCCTGTGTGGAGGCCGGGCTGCTCTGTCCCTGTGTGGAGGCCGGGCTGCCTCTGTCCCTGTGTGGAGGCCGGGCTGCCTCTGTCCCTGTGTGGAGGCCAGGCTGCCTCTGTCCTTTGTGGAGGCCAGGCTGCCTAGTTCTGTGTGGAGGCCGGCTGCCTGGTCCCTGTGTGGAGGCCGGGCTGCACTGTGCCCGTGGAGGCGGCTGCCTGTCCTGTGTGGAGGCCGGGCTGCCTCTGTCCCTGTGTGGAGGCCGGGCTGCCTCTGTCCCTGTGTGGAGGCCGGCTGCCTCTGTCCTGTGTGGAGGCCGGGCTGCTCTGTCCCTGTGTGTGAGGCCGGCTGCCTCTGTCCTGTGTGGAGGCCGGCTGCCTCTGTCCCTTGTGGAGGCCGGCTGCCTCTGTCCTGTGTGGAGCCGGCTGCTCTGTCCCTATGTGGAGGCCGGGCTGCCTCTGTCCCTGTGTGGAGGCCGGGCTGCCTCTGTCCCTGTGTGGAGGCCGGGCTGCCTCGTCCCTGTGTGGAGGCCGGGCTGCCTCGTCCCTGTGTGGAGGCCGGGCTGCCTCTGTCCCTGTGTGGAGGCCGGGCTGCCTGTCCCTGTGTGGAGGCCGGGCTGCCTCGGTCCCTGTGTGGAGGCCGGGCTGCCTCTGTCCCTGTGTGGAGGCCGGGCTGCCTGTCCCTGTGTGGAGGCCGGGCTGCCTCTGTCCCTGTGTGGAGCCGGGCTGCCTCAGTCCCTGTGTGGAGGCCGGGCTGCCTCGTCCCTGTGTGGAGGCCGGGCTGCCTCGTCCCTGTGTGGAGGCCGGGCTGCCTAGTCCCTGTGTGGAGGCCGGCTGCCTCAGTCCCTGTGTGGAGGCCGGCTGCCTGTCCCTGTGTGGAGGCCGGGCTGCCTCGTCCCTGTGTGGAGGCCGGGCTGCCTCTGTCCCTGTGTGGAGGCCGGGCTGCCTCTGTCCCTGTGTGGAGGCCGGGCTGCCTGTCCCTGTGTGGAGGCCGGGCTGCCTAGGTCCCTGTGTGGAGCCGGCTGCTCTGTCCCTGTGTGGAGGCCGGGCTGCCTAGGTCCCTGTGTGGAGGCCGGCTGCCTCTGTCCCTGTGTGGAGGCCGGCTGCCGGTCACATGCAGCAGAGATGCGGCCGCCTCACCTTCCTTGAGCCCTGCCAGCCTGTGTAGCTGCTGACATTTTTAGCCGAAGCCTGCCCTGTTTTCATATCAGCCATGGCTGCTGGTCCTCCTAGGGAGCCAGAGCTGCCAGAGGAATCGCATGAGCCTGGAGGCTGAGAGAAACTGAGAAGGGAGGAGGAGAGAGGAGCGCGAGTGCGACTGGGGATTGATGGGACGATTAGAGAAATGAAGAGGGAGACAAGAAGCCAGCACTAGTGCAGTATCACATGTGCGCTAATGGCCGCGGCTGTGGGGACAGTGTCATCAGAGGACAGCCTCTGATGCGGCATCATTATATGGAGGAGAGCAGCAGGAGGAGACCCCAAGATGGAGCCAAGTGGTCTGCAGCTGTCCAGGTGCTGAAGGCAGATTCAAGAAGCCCCTGTCCACGGCGCCTAACTGATGGTGTACAGTCACTGATGGCTCATCACCTGCTTATATACTGTACAGAGTCACTGAGTGCCTCTCACACTGCTTATATACTGTAAGAGTCACTGAGTGCCTCTCACACTGCTTATATACTGTACACAGTCACTGAGTGCGTGTCTCACACTGCTTATATACTGTACAGAGTCACTGAGTGCCTCTCACACTGCTTATATACTGTACACAGTCACTGATGCCTCGTCAACGCTTATATACTGTACAAGTCACTGAGTGCCTCCTCACACTGCTTATATACTGTACAAGTCACTGAGTGCCTCTCACACTGCTTATATACTGTACACAGTCACTGAGTGCCTCCTCACACTGCTTATATACTGTACAAGTCACTGAGTGCCTCCTCACACTGCTTATATACTGTACAGAGTCACTGAGTGCCTCCTCACACTGCTTATATACTGTACACAGTCACTGAGTGCCTCGTCACACTGCTTATATACTGTACACAGTCACTGAGTGCCTCCTCACACTGCTTATATACTGTACACAGTCACTGAGTGCCTCTCACACTGCTTATATACTGTACACAGTCACTGAGTGCCTCGTCACACTGCTTATATACTGTACACAGTCACTGAGTGCCTCCTCACACTGCTTATATACTGTACAGAGTCACTGAGTGCCTCTCACACTGCTTATATACTGTACACAGTCACTGAGTGCTCGTCACACTGCTTATATACTGTACACAGTCACTGAGTGCCTCCTCACACTGCTTATATACTGTACAAGTCACTGAGTGCCTCCTCACACTGCTTATATACTGTACACAGTCACTGAGTGCCTCCTCACACTGCTTATATACTGTACACAGTCACTGAGTGCCTCTCACACTGCTTATATACTGTACACAGTCACTGAGTGCCTCCTCACACTGCTTATATACTGTACACAGTCACTGAGTGCCTCGTCACACTGCTTATATACTGTACACAGTCACTGAGTGCCTCCTCACACTGCTTATATACTGTACACAGTCACTGAGTGCCTCCTCACACTGCTTATATACTGTACAAGTCACTGAGTGCCTCCTCACACTGCTTATATACTGTACACAGTCACTGAGTGCTTCGTCACACTGCTTATATACTGTACACAGTCACTGAGTGCCTCCTCACACTGCTTATATACTGTACACAGTCACTGAGTGCCTCCTCACACTGCTTATATACTGTACACAGTCACTGAGTGCCTCGTCACACTGCTTATATACTGTACACAGTCACTGAGTGCCTCCTCACACTGCTTATATACTGTACAGAGTCACTGAGTGCCTCCTCACACTGCTTATATACTGTACACAGTCACTGAGTGCCTCGTCACACTGCTTATATACTGTACACAGTCACTGAGTGCCTCCTCACACTGCTTATATACTGTACAGAGTCACTGAGTGCCTCCTCACACTGCTTATATACTGTACACAGTCACTGAGTGCCTCGTCACACTGCTTATATACTGTACACAGTCACTGAGTGCTCGTCATACATGCTTATATACTGTACACAGTCACTGAGTGCCTCCTCACACTGCTTATATACTGTACAGAGTCACTGAGTGCCTCTCACACTGCTTATATACTGTACACAGTCACTGAGTGCCTCGTCACACTGCTTATATACTGTACAGAGTCACTGAGTGCCTCCTCACACTGCTTATATACTGTACAGAGTCACTGAGTGCCTCCTCACACTGCTTATATACTGTACACAGTCACTGAGTGCTGTCGTCACACTGCTTATATACTGTACACAGTCACTGAGTGCCTCCTCACACTGCTTATATACTGTACACAGTCACTGAGTGCCGTCCTCACACTGCTTATATACTGTACACAGTCACTGAGTGCCTCGTCACACTGCTTATATACTGTACACAGTCACTGAGTGCCTCCTCACACTGCTTATATACTGTACAGAGTCACTGAGTGCCTCCTCACACTGCTTATATACTGTACACAGTCACTGAGTGCTTCGTCACACTGCTTATATACTGTACACAGTCACTGAGTGCCTCCTCACACTGCTTATATACTGTACAAGTCACTGAGTGCCTCCTCACACTGCTTATATACTGTACACAGTCACTGAGTGCTCGTCACACTGCTTATATACTGTACACAGTCACTGAGTGCCTCGTCACACTGCTTATATACTGTACACAGTCACTGAGTGCCTCCTCACACTGCTTATATACTGTACAAGTCACTGAGTGCCTCTCACACTGCTTATATACTGTACACAGTCACTGAGTGCCTCGTCACACTGCTTATATACTAGTCACTGAGTGCGTTCGTCACACTGCTTATATACTGTACAAGTCACTGAGTGCTTCGTCACACTGCTTATATACTGTACAAGTCACTGAGTGCCTCTCACACTGCTTATATACTGTACACAGTCACTGATGCGTGTCACCACTGCTTATATACTGTACAAGTCACTGAGTGCTCTCACACTGCTTATATACTGTACAAGTCACTGAGTGCCTTCACACTGCTTATATACTGTACACAGTCACTGAGTGCCTCTCACACTGCTTAATACTGTACAAGTCACTGAGTGCGTGTCTCACACTGCTTATATACTGTACAGAGTCACTGATGCGTGTCTCACACTGCTTATATACTGTACAAGTCACTGAGTGCGTGTCGTCACCTGCTTATATACTGTACACAGTCACTGAGTGCCTCTCACACTGCTTATATACTGTACAGTCACTGAGTGCGTGCTCACACTGCTTATATACTGTACAAGTCACGAGTGCTCTCACACTGCTTATATACTGTACACAGTCACTGAGTGCCTCTCACACTGCTTATATACTGTACAGAGTCACTGAGTGCGTGTCTCACAGCTTATATAGTACAGTCACTGATGGGTGTCCCTGCTTTTACTGTAAATCACAGTGTGTCCAGCTTAATATGAAGAGTTGTGTGCTGTCGTCACAGTTATTCTGTAACTGTGCTCAACTCTTTATACGTCAAGTCCGATGTCTCCACGCTTATATACTGTCGTCCTGTGCTCTCACACGTATATCTTAAGACTATGCCTCTCACACTCTATATACGTACAAGTCACTGAGTGCCTCACCTGCTTATATCTACAGTCACTGATGCTCTCACATGTTAAGTACAAGTTGAGCTCACACCTTCTCACACTGCTTATTACTGTCAGAGTCACTGAGTGCGTGTCGTCAACTGCTTATTACTGTACACATCACTGAGTGCCTCCTCACATGCTTATATACTGTACAAGTCACTGGTGCTTCGTCACACTGCTTATATACTGTACAAGTCACTGAGTGCGTCTCACACTGCTTAATACGTACGTCACTGAGTGCGTGTGTCACACTGCTTAATACTGTACAAGTCACTGAGGCTCTCACAATGCTTCTATGTCAAGTCACTAGTGCTCTCACACTGCTATATACTGTACGAGTCACTGAGTGCCTCTCCACCTATTACTGTAAAGTCCTGAGTGCGTTACACTGCTTATATATGTACAGCACTGAGTGCTCTCACACTTATACTGTACAAGTCACTGAGTGCTCTACACTGCTTTATACTGTACAGTCATGTGCTCTCACACTCTAATATGTACAATCACTGGTGCGTCTCACACGCTTATATACTGTACAGTCACTGAGTGCTCTCCCTGTTATTCGTACCGTCATGAGTGCGTCGTCACATGTATATTGTAGAGTCTGAGGTCTCCATGTTACGAAAGTCATGAGGCTCTCACAGTATATGTACAGTAGATCTCACTTATATATGTACAAGTCGTCAAGTATAAGTACAGTCTGGGCTCACACTTTACTGTCTCATGAGTGTCTATGCATATATGTAAAGTCATGATGTTCACATGCTATATTCAGCATGGTGCTCTCCATGTATATGTACAGTATGGTGGCTCACATGCTTAATATGTAAATCTGATGCTACATGTTATATACTGTACAAGTCACGTTCTAAGTTTATTACAGTATGGTGCTCACACTAAGTACAGTCACTGATGCTTTACATCTTATATCGTACAAGTACGTCTCGTTAATACGACATCACTGGTGCTCACATGTTAGTACAGTACATGCCTCCACGTTTTACGTACAGTCACTGGTTCCAGTTATAGTACATATGGGCCTCAATGTTAAACGTAATCTGTGTTCACTGCTATATAGTACAACTGAGCCCTACCGCTTATTATGTAAACTGATCCTCAATGCTTATATACGACAGTAGGCTCTCATGCTATATAGAATCCTTGCTCTAACGCTATATCGACATCATGATCCTCTCACGTTATAGTACAGTCATGATGGTCTCCACTGCTTATATGTAAATCCGATGTCCATGCTTACTGTCGTCTGAGTCTCTCCATGCTTTATGTAAAGCACGTGCTCTCCATGTTTTGTAAGTCCTGTGCGTTCCTGCTTAACGTAAAATGGTGTCTCTCTCACTGCTTATATACTGTACAGAGTCACTGAGTGCCTTCTCACACTGCTTATATACTGTACACAGTCACTGAGTGCCTCCTCACACTGCTTATATACTGTACACAGTCACTGAGTGCGTGTCGTCACACTGCTTATATACTGTACAAGTCACTGAGTGCTCGTCACACTGCTTATATACTGTACACAGTCACTGAGTGCCTCCTCACACTGCTTATATCTGTACAAGTCACTGAGTGCGTGTCGTCACACTGCTTATATACTGTACAGAGTCACTGAGTGCGTGTCGTCACACTGCTTATATACTGTACACAGTCACTGAGTGCTGTCTCACACTGCTTTATACTGTACACAGTCACTGAGTGCCTCCTCACACTGCTTATTACTGTACAGTCACTGAGTGCGTGTCGTCACACTGCTTATATACTGTACAAGTCACTGAGTGCTCCTCACACTGCTTATATACTGTACAGAGTCACTGAGTGCTGTCGTCACACTGCTTATATACTGTACAAGTCACTGAGTGCGCTCTCACACTGCTTATATACTGTACAGAGTCACTGAGTGCGTGTCGTCACACTGCTTATATACTGTACAGAGTCACTGAGTGCTGTCGTCACACTGCTTATATACTGTACAGAGTCACTGATCGTGCTCCTCACACTGCTTATATACTGTACAGAGTCACTGAGTGCGTGTCGTCCACACTGCTTATATACTGTACAGAGTCACTGAGTGCCTCCTCACACTGCTTATATACTGTACAGAGTCACTGAGTGCCTCCTCACACTGCTTATATACTGTACAGAGTCACTGAGTGCCTCTCTCACACTGCTTATATACTGTACAAGTCACTGAGTGCGTGTCGTCACACTGCTTATATACTGTACACAGTCACTGAGTGCCTCCTCACACTGCTTATATACTGTACAGAGTCACTGAGTGCTCTCCACACTGCTTATATACTGTATCAGAGTCACTGAGTGCCTCTCACACTGCTTATATACTGTACAGAGTCACTGAGTGCTCCTCACACTGCTTATATACTGTACAGAGTCACTGAGTGCCTCTCACACTGCTTATATACTGTACGAGTCACTGAGTGCCTCCTAACACTGCTTATATACTGTACAGAGTCATGAGTGCCTCCTCACACTGCTTATATACTGTACAAGTCACTGAGTGCTCTCACACTGCTTATATACTGTACAGAGTCACTGAGTGCGTGTCGTCACACTGCTTATATACTGTACAGAGTCACTGGTCTCTCACACTGCTTATATACTTACACAGTCACTGAGTGCGTGTCTCACATGCTTATTACTGTACAAGTCACTGAGTGCCTCTCACACTGCTTATATACTGTACAGAGTCCTGAGTGCGTTCGTCACACTGCTTATATACTGTACAAGTCACTGAGTGCGTCTCACACTGCTTATATACTGTACACAGTCACTGAGTGTGTCTCACACTGCTTATATACTGTACAGAGTCACTGAGTGCTCGTCACACTGCTTATATACTGTACAAGTCACTGAGTGCTCCTCACACTGCTTATATACTGTACAAGTCACTGATGCGGTCGTCACACTGCTTATATACTGTACAGAGTCACTGATGCGTCTCACACTGCTTATATACTGTACAGAGTCACTGAGTGCTCTCACACTGCTTATATACTGTACAAGTCACTGAGTGCCTCCTCACACTGCTTATATACTGTACAGAGTCACTGAGTGCCTCCTCACACTGCTTATATACTGTACAGTCACTGAGTGCCTCTCACACTGCTTATATACTGTACAGAGTCACTGAGTGCGTCTCACACTGCTATATACTGTACAAGTCACTGAGTGCCTCCTCACACTGCTTATATACTGTACAGAGTCACTGAGTGCGTGTCGTCACACTGCTTATATACTGTACAGAGTCACTGAGTGCTTCGTCACACTGCTTATAACTGTACACAGTCACTGAGTGCGTGTCGTCACACTGCTTATATACTGTACACAGTCACTGAGTGCGTGTCGTCACACTGCTTATATACTGTACAGAGTCACTGAGTGCTGTCGTCACACTGCTTATATACTGTACAGAGTCACTGAGTGCGTGTCGTCACACTGCTTATATACTGTACACAGTCACTGAGTGCCTCCTCACACTGCTTATATACTGTAACAGTCACTGAGTGCCTCTCACACTGCTTATATACTGTACACAGTCACTGAGTGCCTCCTCACACTGCTTATATACTGTACACAGTCACTGAGTGCTTCGTCACACTGCTTATATACTGTACAGAGTCACTGAGTGCGTGTCGTCACACTGCTTATATACTGTACACAGTCACTGAGTGCCTCCTCACACTGCTTATATACTGTACACAGTCACTGAGTGCGTGTCGTCACACTGCTTATATACTGTACACAGTCACTGAGTGCCTCTCACACTGCTTATATACTGTACACAGTCACTGAGTGCTGTCGTCACACTGCTTATATACTGTACACAGTCACTGAGTGCTGTCTCACACTGCTTATATACTGTACACAGTCACTGAGTGCGTGTCGTCACACTGCTTATATACTGTACACAGTCACTGAGTGCTGTCATCACACTGCTTATATACTGTACACAGTCACTGAGTGCCTCATCACACTGCTTATATACTGTACACAGTCACTGAGTGCGTGTCGTCACACTGCTTATCTACACATCACTGATGCCTCACACTGCATTACTGTACAACACTGAGTGCGTGTCGTCACACTGCTTATATACTGTACACAGTCACTGAGTGCTCCTCACACTGCTTATATACTGTACACAGTCACTGAGTGCGTGTCGTCACACTGCTTATATTCTGTACACAGTCACTGAGTGCCTCCTCACACTGCTTATATACTGTACACAGTCACTGAGTGCGTGTCGTCACACTGCCTATATACTGTACACAGTCACTGAGTGCCTCCTCACACTGCTTATATACTGTACACAGTCACTGAGTGCGTGTCGTCACACTGCTTATATACTGTACAGAGTCACTGAGTGCGTGTCATCACACTGCTTATATACTGTACGGAGTCACTGAGTGCGTGTCGTAACACTGCTTATATACTGTACACAGTCACTGAGTGCCTCCTCACACTGCTTATATACTGTACACAGTCACTGAGTGCGTGTCGTCACACTGCTTATATACTGTACACAGTCACTGAGTGCCTCCTCACACTGCTTATATACTGTACAGAGTCACTGAGTGCGTGTCGTCACACTGCTTATATACTGTACAGAGTCACTGAGTGCCTCCTCACACTGCTTATATACTGTACAGAGTCACTGAGTGCCTCCTCACACTGCTTATATACTGTACAGAGTCACTGAGTGCCTCCTCACACTGCTTATATACTGTACAGAGTCACTGAGTGCCTCCTCACACTGCTTATATACTGTACAGAGTCACTGAGTGCCTCCTCACACTGCTTATATACTGTACAGAGTCACTGAGTGCCTCCTCACACTGCTTATATACTGCACAGCTGAAACCAGACGTTTCCATACACTATATAAAAGGACACATATGCAGGTTTTTCTCAATATCTGACGTGAAATCAGAATAAACCTTTCCTGTTTTAGGTCAATTAGGATTACCATAATTATTAATATTTGACAAATGCCAGAATAATGAGAGAGAGAATTGTTTTAAGGCATTTTATTACTTACTGCAAAGTCAAAAGTTTACATACATTTCATTAGTATTTGGCACCATTGCCCTTAAAATGAATGACTTCTGTCAAACGTTTGGGATATCCTTCCACAACTTCTCACAATAGTTGGTCGGAATTTGGGCCCTTTCCTCCTGTGTAACTGATCCATGTTTGTAGGTCGCCTTGCTAGCACCGCCTTCTCAGCTTTGCCCCCAAATTTTCAATAGGATTGAGATCAGGGCTTAGTGATGGTCGCTCCAAAACATTCACTTTGTTATCCTTAAGCCACTTTGTTACCATTTTGGCAGTATACTTTGGGTCATTATCCATTTTGAAGACACATTTCTGCTCAAGCTTTAACTTCCTGGCTGATGTCTTGAGATGTTACTTCAGTATTGACACATAATCTGCTTTCGTCATGATGCCATCTATTTTGTGAAGTGCACGAGTCCCTTCTACAGCAAATTAACCCCACAACATGATGCTACCACCCCCGTGTTTCACTGTTGGGATGGTGTTCTTCGGCTTCCAAGCTTCTCACTTATTCCTCCAAACGTAACGATGGTCATTATACCCAAAAAGTTCCATTTTGGGGCATATTTTTCATCAGACTACAGGACATGTCTCCAAAAAGGTCTTTGTTCCTGTGCCCATTTGCAGACAATCTTTTTATGATTCTTTTGGAGTAACGGCTTCTTCGTGGCAGAGTGGCCTTTCAGCCCATGTTGATACAGTACTTGTTTCACTGTGGATATTGACATAATCTTACCAGCTTCCACCATCATTTTCACAAAGGTCTTTTGCTTTTGTTCTTGGCTGATATGCACATGTAGGACCAAAGCACGTTAATTTCTGAGACACAGAACCTGTCTCCTTCCTGAGCGGTATGATGGCTGGACATTCCCATCTTGTTAGTACTTGCGTATAATTGTTTGTACAGATGAACGAGGCACCTTCAGGGATCTTGAAATTGTGCCCAAGGATGAGCCAGAAGCCAGACTTGTGTAAGTCCACAATTCTCTTCCTGATATCTTGGCTAATTTCTTTAGACTTTCCCATTATGCTACATAAAAAAGCAGTGCGTTTCAGGTGTGCATTAAAATACATCTACAGGTGTGTCTCAACTAACTCAGCTATGAATTAATCCAGAATTTCATATGATGTATACAGACTGTATCCTGCCATTTGCCACGATCGCACTCTAATAAGCATATCCATTTATCTAATCTTCCTACAGGTATGTCATCCAACTTTCCACACTGATTTTTCCCTACCTCTACTCCTTGCAACCACTTGGTATGTTTTTCAACTAACCCCTGCTATACCCCCAATGTTATTTATGACCTCCTTGTTTACGCTGCCTTGATCATATGTGTCTGGCTTACTCTTAAGTATCAGACCAAGATGAGCACAGACCACTCCCCACAGCTCCATACCTGAATGCATTTTCTAGCAAATATATTTCAAACCATACGTCTGTAAGACATCAATCTGCCCAGTGCACCGAATAAGTGCATCATAGAAGTGTGGAGCTATGAATTAATCCAGAATTGAACCAGAAGGGAACTGAAGGTAACTGGATAGTCACTGTAAACAGTGTTTCTGTTTGTTTTCACTCTCACACCTATAATCCTTCACTTTCTACTAACCCCCCTAATCCCTACATCTAGTAATGAACTGGTTATCGTTCCCTCCATCCTCTCCATCCATCTCACCTCCTCCTCAGAACTGTTCCTCAATATACAATCCTCTCTCTCCAAACACAGCCCCCTCATTCCCTCTCATGCTCCCACCTAACACTTTCTCTGCTCTTCCTCACTGCCTGTGATATTTATCCAAAACCTGGTCCTCTACACCACATCCCCACAGTCATTCCTGCCTCCCATCCACACTCTATCACAAGTTTCCGTAACCTCTCTAACCTTATACCCATTCACTCAGCCCCCGCTTCCCCAGTACCACTAACAGGAGCTCTGTGGAACGCTCGCTCTGTCTGCAACAAACTTTCCTACATTCATGATCTTTTTATTAATAACAAACTTTCCTTCCTTGCCATCAGCAAAACCTGGCTCACCCATCTGACACAACCTCTCCTGCTGCACTTTCGTATGGTGGATTCCACCTCTCCCACACACCCCGACTCAGCAGCAAGCATAGCGGAGGAGTTGGTTTTCTGCTGTCAGATAACTGTTCCTTTGCCTAAATCCCACTGCCACCCTCTGTTACCCTCCCTTCCTTTGAGGTGCACTCTGTGCATATCTACTCCCCCTCAAACCTCCAACTGGCTGTCATTTACCGCCCCCTAGGGCCAGCCACCACCTTTTTCGACCACCGACCACTTCACTACCTGACAACTTAATTTCGCCTCCGCTGACATCCCCACTATCATCATGGGTGACGTCAACATCCTCAATGACACTTCCCTCTCAACTGTCACTCAACTTCTATCTCTCACTTCCTCATTTAGCCTCGCTCAATGGTCTTCTGCAGGCACTCACAAAGATGGCCACACATTGGACGTCATCTTCACCCCGCCTCTGCTCTCTATCTAACCTCTCTAACTCTCCGCTCCCTCTTTCTGACCACAGCCTTCTTACATTCTCCTCCCTCGTCTCCTTGTCCACAATCCCCACTCCACATGCTTGCAAACCCTCACAGAAATCTTAAACACCTCGATCCACACTCACTTTCTAAATCCCTCCTGCCACTTACATACATAAGTTCCTTACACAATGCGGACGCTGCTGCTGCTTTATATAGCACCACAATAGCTGTAGCTCTGGAATCGGTCTCCCCTCTCACACATACCAAAGCTTGTAAAATCAACAGACAACCCTGGCACACCAGCCTGACCAAAGAACTGAGGTGGCTTCTAGAGCTGCTGAACGGATATGGAAACATACTTCTCATATCTTCCCTGTCTCACAACCCTAAACAGCTATTCAATATTTTCAGCTCTCTCCTCTGTCCCCATCACCTCCTCCCTGTCCACTCATCTCAGCTGAAGACTTTGCCTCATTCTTCAAGCAGAAGATTGGTAACAACAGAGAAAGCTTTGGCCTACAACCCCCAGAGCCCTTCCTCCTAACTACTCAGCCCTCCTCCTTCAAAACCAAGTTCTCCACCATTACAGAAAATCGACTTTCTACTCTACTCTCAAGATCACATCTCACCACCTGTGCAGTTGACTCAATCCCATCCCACTTCATCCCAAACCTCACCACGGTCTTCATCCCAACCCTAACCCATCTCTTCAACCTATCACTAACAACTGGTGTTTTCTCCTCATGCTTCAAACATGTCTCAATCACACTCATCCTCAAAAAGCCCTCTCTTGACCCATCCTCTGTATCTAGCTATCGCCCTATATGACTTGTGCCCTATGCCTCTAAACTACTGGACTAACACGTCCATTTCGAACTGTCCTCCCAGCTCTCTTCCTGCTTCCTGTTTGACTGCTTACAATCTGGCTTCCGACTGCATCACTCCACTGAAACTGCCCTAACTAAAGTCACCAATGACCTACTAACAGCCAAAGCCAAGTGACACTATTCTGTCCTCCTCCTCCTGGACCTTTCCTCTGACTTTGACAAAGTGGACCATTTCCTATTGCTACAGACCCTCTAATCTCTTGGCATCACAGACATGGCCATATCTTGGATCTCATACCTAACAGACTGGATATTCAGCGTCTTCCACCTTGCCCCCTATCTGTCAGAGTCCTGCAAGGTTCAGACCTAGGGCCTCTTCTTTTCTCCATTTTCACCTTCGGCCTGGGACAGCTCATAGAATCTCACAGCTTTCAGTATCACCTCTATACTGATGACACACAGATCTACCTCTCTGGACCAGATATCACCTTGCTACTAACCAGAATCCCGCAATATCTGTCCACTATTTCATCCTTCTCGGCTAGATTTCTAAAACGTAATATGGACAAAACAGAATTCATCATCTCCCTCCCCATCTCACTCGACCCCCCTCAATGGACCCATCCATTAAAGAAAATGGCTGCTCACTCTCCCGAGTCCCTCAAGCTCGCTGCCTTGAGGTAATCCTTGACACTGATCTCTCCATCGAACCACACATTCAAGCCCTTTCCAATTCATGTCGACTTCAACTCAAAAATATTTCCCGAACATTCCTCAACCAAGAATCTGCAAAACCCTAGTCCATGCACTCATCATCTCCCACTTTGATTACTGCAACCTCCTGTTTTGTGGCCTCCCTTCCAACACTCTTGCACCCCTCCAATCTATTCTAAACTCTGCTGCATGACTAATCCACCTGTCCCCCACTATTCCCCGACCTCTCCCTACTGTCAATTCCTGCACTGGCTCCACATTACCAAGAGACTCCAGTTCAAAACCCTAATCATGACATACAAAGCCATCCACAACCTATATCCTCCGTACATCTGTGACCTAGTCTCCCGGTACTTACCCGCACGCAACCTCCGATCCTCACAAAATCTCCTTCTCTACTCCCCTCTTATCTCCTCTTCTCACAATCACACACAAGATTTCTCCTGCGCATCCCCCTGCTCTGGAACTCTCCACTACAACATAATAGACTCTTGTCTACTATGGAAACCTTTAAAAGGAACCTGAAGATCTGCCTCTTCCAACAAGCCTACAACCTGCAGTAACCACCAAATCTCTGCACAACCAGCTCTCCCCTCACCTACTGTATCCTCACCCCTCACTTGTAGATTGTGACCCTCGCGGGCAGGTTCCTTTCTCCTTCTGTACCAGTCGTGAGTTGTATTGTTTAAGATTACTGTACTTGTTTTTATTATGTATACCTCCTCACATGTAAAGCACCATGGAATAAATGGCACAATAATAATAAATAATAATAATAATAATAATAATAATGAAAAGTAATAATGTTGCAAAAAATCAGAAGATTCCAAACACATGACATTTTATATGGGCAGTCCACAATTGTTTAACCCCTTCACCCCCAAGGGTGGTTTGCACGTTAATGACCGGGCCAATTTTTACAATTCTGACCACTGTCTCTTTATGAGGTTATAACTCTGGAACGCTTCAACGGATCTTCGCGATTCTGAGAAGTTATCTCGTGACATATTGTACTTCATGTTAGTGTAAAATTTCTTCTATATAACTTGCGTTTATTTTTGAAAAAAACGCAAATATGGCGAAAATTTTTAAAATTTTGCAATTTTCAAACTTTGAATTTTTATTCCCTTAAAACAGAGAAATATATCACACAAAATAGTTAAGAAATAACATTTCCCACATGTCTACTTTACATCAGCACAATTTTGGAACCAAAATTTTTTTTTGTTAGGAAGTTATAAGGGTTAAAAGTTGACCAGCGATTTCTCATTTTTACAACAAAATTTACAAAGCCATTTTTTTAAGGGACCACCTCACATTTGAAGTCACTTTGAGGGGTCTATATGGCAGAAAATACCCAAAAGTGACACCATTCTAAAAACTGCACCCCTCAAGGTACTCAAAACCACATTCAAGAAGTTTATTAACCCTTCAGGTGCTTCACAGTAATTAAAGCAACGTGGAAGGAAAAAATTAATATTTTACTTTTTAGCCACAAAAATGATCTTTTACAAACTTTTTTTTTATTTCACAAGGGTAAAAGGAGAAAATGGACAGATAAGGTTGTTATGCAATTTCTCCTGAGTACGCCAATACCCCATATGTGGGGAAAACCAGTGTTTGGGCACACGGCAGAGCTCGTAAGGGAAGGAGCGACGTTTGACTTTTTCAAACTAAAATTGGCTGGAATTTAGATTGGATGCCATGTCGCGTTTGGAGAGCCCCTGATGCGCCTAAACAGTGGAAACCCCCCACAAGTGACACCATTTTGGAAACTAGACCCCCTAAGGTACTTATCTAGATCTGTTGTGAGCACTTTGAACCCTCAAGTGTTTCACAAAAGTTTATAAAGCCTGGGTGTGAAAAAAAAAAAAATCAATTTTCCACAAAAATGATTTTTTAGTCCCAAATTTTTGAATTTTCCCAAGGAAATTGGGACCCCAAAAGTTGTTGTCCAATTTGTCCTGAGTACGCTGATACCCCATATGTGGGGGGGGAAACTGTTTGGGCGCACGGCAGGGCTTGGAAAGGAAGTAGTAACGTTTTGGAATGCAGACGTTAATGGGAGTCATGTTCCGTTTGCAGTGCCCCAGATGAGCCTAAACAGTGGAAACCCCCCACAAGTGACCCCATTTTGGAAACTAGACCCCCTAAGGAACTTATCTAGATCTTTGGTGAGCACTTTGAACCCCCAAGTGCTTCACACAAGTTTATAATGCCCGGGCATGAAAATAAAAAATCCTATTTTTTTCCCACAAAAATTATCTTTTAGTCACTAATTTTTATTTTCCCAAGGGTAACAGGAGAAATTGGACACATAAGTTGTTGTACAATTTGTCCTGAGTACGCTGATACCCCATAGTGGGGGGGAACCACTGTTTGGGCGCACGGCAGAGCTCGGAATGGAAGGAGCACCATTTAACTTTTTCCAACCAAAATTGGCTGGAATTGAGTTTGGATGCCATGTTGCATTTGGAGAGCCCCTGATGTGCCTAAACAGTGGAAACCCCCCACAAATGACCCCATTTGGGAAACTAGACCCCCTAAGGAACTTATCTAGATTTTGATGAGCAATTTGAACCCCCAAGTGCTTCACACAAGTTTATAACGTAGAGCCGTAAAATTTAAAAATATTTTTTCCACAAAAATGATCTTTTCACCCCAATTTTTATTTTTCCAAGGGTAACAAGACTCCAAAAGTTATTGTGCAATTTGTCCTGAGTGCGCTGATACCCAATATGTGGGGGTAAACCACTGTTTGGGTGCATGGCAGAGTTTGGAAGGGAAGGAGCGCCGTCTGACTTTTTCAACGCAGAATTGGCTGGACGCCATGTCGTGTTTGGAGAGCTCCTGACTGCCTAAACAGTGGAAACCCCCATAAATGATATCATTTTGGAAACTAGACCCCTCAAGGAACTTATCTAGATGTGTGGTGAGAACTTTGAACCCCCAGGTGTTTCACTAAAGTTTATAACGTACAGCCGTAAAATAAAAAATCTTTTTTTTTTTTTTACAAAAATGATTTTTTCGCCCCCAATATTTTATTTTCACAAGGGTAACAGAAGAAATTGGAACGCAAAAGTTGTTTTCCAATTTGTCCTGAGTACACTGATACCCAATATGTGGGCGAAAACTACTGTATGGGCACACGTCGGGGCTCGGAAGGGAAGTAGTGACGTTTTGGATTGCAGACTTTGATGGAATGGTCTGGGGGCGTCATGTCACATTTGGAGAGCCCCTGATGCACCTAAACAGTGGAAACCCCCCACAAGTGACCCCATTTTGGCAAATAGACCCCACAAGGAACTTATCTAGATGTGTGGTGAGCACTTTGAACACCGAAGTGCTTCACAGAAGTTTATAACGCACAGCCGTAAAAATAAAAAATCTTTTTTTTTTTTACAAAAATGATTTTTTCGCCCCAATATTTTATTTTCACAAGGGTAACAGGAGAAATTGGAACGCAAAAGTTGTTGTCCAATTTGTCCTGAGTACACTGATACCCAATATGTGGGCGAAAACTACTGTATGGGCACACGTCGGGGCTCGGAAGGGAAGTAGTGACGTTTTGGATTGCAGACTTTGATGGAATGGTCTGGGGGCGTCATGTCACATTTGGAGAGCCCCTGATGCACCTAAACAGTGGAAACCCCCCACAAGTGACCCCATTTTGGCAAATAGACCCCACAAGGAACTTATCTAGATGTGTGGTGAGCACTTTGAACACCGAAGTGCTTCACAGAAGTTTATAACGCACAGCCGTAAAATAAAAAATCTTTTTTTTTTTTTTACAAAAATGATTTTTTCGCCCCCAATATTTTATTTTCACAAGGGTAACAGGAGAAATTGGAACGCAAAAGTTGTTGTCCAATTTGTCCTGAGTACACTGATACCCAATATGTGGGCGAAAACTACTGTATGGGCACACGTCGGGGCTCGGAAGGGAAGTAGTGACGTTTTGGATTGCAGACTTTGATGGAATGGTCTGGGGCGTCATGTCACATTTGGAGAGCCCCTGATGCACCTAAACAGTGGAAACCCCCCACAAGTGACCCCATTTTGGCAAATAGACCCCACAAGGAACTTATCTAGATGTGTGGTGAGCACTTTGAACACCGAAGTGCTTCACAGAAGTTTATAACGCACAGCCGTAAAAATAAAAAATCTTTTTTTTTTTTACAAAAATGATTTTTTCGCCCCCAATATTTTATTTTCACAAGGGTAACAGGAGAAATTGGACCCCAAAAGTTGTTGTCCAATTTGTCCTGAGTACGCTGATACCCAATATGTGGGAGAAAACTACTGTATGGGCGCACGTCAGGGCTCGGAAGGGAAGTAGTGACGTTTTGGATTGCAGACTTTGATGGAATGGTCTGGGTGCGTCATGTCGCATTTGGAGAGCCCCTGATGCGCCTAAACAGTGGAAACCCCCCACAAGTGACCCCATTTTGGCAAATAGACCCCACAAGGAACTTATCTAGATGTGTGGTGAGCACTTTGAACCC
This sequence comes from Oophaga sylvatica, assembly GCA_033576555.1. Taxonomy (NCBI): domain Eukaryota; kingdom Metazoa; phylum Chordata; class Amphibia; order Anura; family Dendrobatidae; genus Oophaga; species Oophaga sylvatica. The sequence goes on from JARQOD010000006.1 coordinate 130,773,027, forward strand.
CGAAGTGCTTCACAGAAGTTTATAACGCACAGCCGTAAAAATAAAAAATCTTTTTTTTTTTTTGCAAAAATGATTTTTTCGCCCCAATATTTTATTTTTACAAGGGTAACAGGAGAAATTGGACCCCAAAAGTTGTTGCCCAATTTGTCCTGAGTACGCTGATACCCAATATGTGGGAGAAAACTACTGTATGGGTACACGTTGGGGCTCGGAAGGGAAGTAGTGAGGTTTTGGATTGCAGACTTTGATGGAATGGTCTGGGGGCGTCATGTCGCATTTGGAGAGCCCCTGATGCGCCTAAACAGTGGAAATCCCCAACAAGTGACCCCATTTTGGAAAATAGACCCCACAAGGAACTTATCTAGGTGTGTGGTGAGCGCTATGAAGCCCCAAGTGCTTCACAGAAGTTTATAATGTACAGCCGTAAAAACAAAAAAATAATTTTTTTTGTACAAAAATGATATTTTCGCCCCCAGTTTTTTATTTTCCCAAGGGTAACAGAAGAAATAGGACAAATTGCACAATAACTCTTGGGGTCCAGAGTACGCTGATACCCCATATGTGGGGATAAACTACTGTTTGGACGCATGGCAGAGCTCAGAAGTGAAGGAGCACCGTTTGACTTTTTCAACGCAGAATTGGCTGGAATTGAGATCAGACGCCATGTCACATTTGGAGAGCCCCTGATGTGCCTAATCAGCGGAAACCCCCCAATTCTAACTCCAACCCTAACCCCAACACACCCCTAACCCTAGTCCCAACCCTAACCACAAACCTAACCCTAACACACCCCTAATCCCAACCCTAATCCTAACTTTAGCGCCAACCCTAACCCTAACTTTAGCCGCAACCCTAACCCTAACCCTAATGGGAAAATGGAAATAAATACATTTTTTTAATTTTATTATTTTTCCCTAACTAAGGGGGTGATAAAGGGGGGTTTGATTTACTATTTATAGCGGGTTTTTATGATTGGCAGCTGTCACGCTAAAAGACGCTTTTTATTGCAAAAATAGTTTTTTGCATCGCCACATTTTGAGAGCTATAATTTTTGCATATTTTGGCCCACAGAGTCATGTGAGGTCTTATTTTTTGCGGTACGAGTTGACGTTTTTATTTGTACCATTTTTGAGCAGGTGACATTTTTTGATCGCTTTTTATTTCGATTTTTGGGAGGTTAGAATGAACAAAAATCAGCAATTCATGAATTTCTTTTGGGGGAGGCGTTTTTATTGTTCCGCGTGTGGTAAAATTGATAAAGCAGTTTTATTCTTCGGGTCAGTACGATTATGGCGATACCTCAGTTATATCATTTTTTTATGTTTTGGCGCTTTTATAGAATAAAAACAATTTTATATAAAAAATAATTATTTTTGCATCGCTTTATTCTGCGAGCTATAACTTTTTTATTTTTTCGCTGATGATGCTGTATGGCGGCTCGTTTTTTGCGGGACAAGATGACGTTTTCAGCGGTACCATGTTTATTTATATCGGTCTTTTTGATCGCGCGTTATTCCACTTTTTGTTCGGCGGTATGATGATAAAGCATTGATTTTTTGCTTCGTTTTTTTTTTTTTTTTTTTAAGGGGTTCACTAAAGGGGTTAACTAGTGGGACAGTTTTATAGGGGGGGTCATTACGGACGCGGCGAATACCAAATATGTGTACTTTTATTGTTTTGTTTTTTTTATTTACAGGAAGAAATGAATTTATTGGGGAATATTTTTTTTTTTTTTTTTTTTTTGGATTTTTTTTATAACATGTTTATTTTTATTTTTTTAACTTTTTTACTTTGTCCCAGGGTGGGACATCACTGTATTTTATCAAATCGCTGGTGTGACAGTGTGCTCAGCACTCTGTCACACCAGCGATCGCTCAGGCATAGCTGCAGGCTTCTCAGTGCCTGCTCTCAGCAGGCACTGAGGAAGCCGCCTCCCTCCAGGACCCCGGCGCCATCTTGGATCCGGGTCCTGGGAGGGAGGAAGTCCTCAGAACAGCGCGATCACATCGCGCTGGTCTGAGGGTCTCAGGGGGGCGCGCAGGGAGCCCCCACCCTGCGCGATCCTCCCCTGTGCCCCCAGTACACCGCGATCATGTTTGATCGCGGTGTGCTAGGGGTTAATGTGCCGGGAGCGGTCCGTGACCGCTCCTGACACACAGTCACGGGTGTCAGCTGTGATAATCAGCTGACACCCGGCGGCGATTAGCTGCGCTCCCCTCAGGAGCGCAGCTGATCGCCTATGACGTACTATCCCATCCATGGGCAGAATGGCACGGGTTTTATGGACGGGATAGTACGTCTAATGTCAGAGAGGGGTTAAAGGCAGAGTAATCTTAGTGTATGTAAACTTTTGACTTTTCAGTAATAAAAATGCCTTTAAACATTCTCTCTCGCTCTCATTTTTCTGACATTGGGCAAATATTAATAATTATTGTAATCTTGATTGACCTAAAACGGGAAAGGTTTATTCTGATTTCATGTCAGATATTGAAAAAAACATGCATATGTGTCTTTTTATATAGTGTATGTAAACTTCTGGTTTCATCTGGTTTTTTTATGCAGTACTGTGCAAAAGATTTAGGCAGGTGTGGAAAAAAAATTAATAGATTATTTTTATCAATTAACAAAAAGCAAAGTGAATTAACAAAAGAGAGAAGTCTAAATCAGATTAGTATTTATCGCAACCGCCCTCTGTCTTCAAAACAGCATGAATTCCTCTAGGTACATTGCGCACAGTTTCTGAAGGAACTCTGCAGGGAGATTGTTCCAAACACCTTGGAGAACTAACAACTAGTGATGAGCGAACACTAAAATGCTCGGGTGCTTGTTACTCTGGTCGAGCAAATTGCAATGCTCAGGTGCTCGACCCGAGCATCGAGCCCCATGTAAGTCTATGGGAAACTCGAGCTTTTTTGCCACGACCCCCCTGGAGGTCTTTCTAGGGCAGTGTTTCTCAACTCCAGTCCTCAGGACCCACCAACAGGTCATGTTTTCAGGATTTCCTTAGTATTGCAAAGGTGATGGAATTAATGCTTGAGCAGGTGATAATTTTATCACCTGTGCAATACTAAGGAAATCCTGAAAACATGACCTGTTGGTGGGTCCTGAGGACTGGAGTTGAGAAGCACTGTTCTAGGGTATCAAAACGTCGGAAATCTATGGGAACAGTGCACAAATGACATGGGAACATCATGGGGAAGACCACTGGAAGCATTTCTGACTCCTAGGTACACTGCTGTGAACAATGTTGTCAGAGTGTGACGCCACTTTTACAGGCGCACACTAAAGGTACTGTCACACTAAACGAGATCGCTAACGAGATCGCTAATGAGTCACCGATTTCATGACGCAGTAGCGATCTCGTTAGCGACTTAGCTGTGTGTGACATGTAGCAGCGATGTGGCCCCTGCTGAGATGTCGTTGATCGCTTATGAACGTTCTGAGCCGTTTTTTGGTCGTTGGTGTCCCGCTGGTGAGCCTGAATCGCTGAGTGTGACACCCTTTATGAAAGACTTCACCAGCGTCGCAGGTGGGACTAGGTTTTCCCAACGACCGCAGAGGTCGTTATACAGATCGCTGATGAGTTGTGTTTGGAATCTAACTAGCGATCACATAACGATCGCACCAGCGATCTCGCCAGGTCGTGTCGTTGTCGTGATAGCTTGTGCGATCGCTAAGTGTGACAGTGCCTTTAAACATACAAAAACAAAACCAAAATGGATTTTCCTGGGAACTATGTAAAGGAACATCCTTTCCAGGGTAATGATTTGTATGTAAGGCAAAAGAAATAACCCCCCCAAAAAATGTACCTCCACCACTTGGGCTATGTTCACACGTAGTGTTTTTGATGCGTTTTTCAACTGTTGCATTGCTGGGAATTGTCATTTTAGCATTTAACAACCTTAGCTGGCCATGTGGTGTGTGACACATCATCAGACACATCCTGTTTCCTTTATGAAAGAAGGACTCTGAAAGTCACAAAGCCTATTTTTATAGGGGCATCAGGCGGCATTAATCTTCTTGAAGGGTCATCAGCTGGCTATGCTTTGTTGTTCCCATTATTAAACATTGGGTCTCCTATACTGTTATTGCCTATGCAGTGAGTGGCTGGGCTGCCAAAAATTAGGACACACCTCAATACCACGTTGATGAGACGAACAGGAGGGCCTCATAAAAAAATGTTCCCATTATAAGAAAATGAGTCTCCCATAGTGTTTGCCTATGCATTTAATGCAAGGTCTGCCTTGCCCCAAAGTTACACTCCAATAACCCTCTCTTTCCCCTGAGGAAGCCACGCTTAGTGGCAATATGCGTGGGGTTCCTCTCTCCACACACCGTGCTGTGACCGGGTATTTGTATCTTTTTTGCTGCCTTCTTCTTTTACCCCTAAATGGCTTTTACCATATGCTATAGTCCTTATACCTATAGCTCAACTGACCCCATTGTTTAGGGTCTTTTGCATTTGCTCTATTGGGGTTCTCTCAGTGCAGCTTCAGCTACTGGACTTGAATATTTTGTCTGTTTTTGGGGTAATTTACTTCATTTAGACTATTGGCTGATTGTCATTTGTTCAATGTTGCGTTATTTTTGATACGTTTGGTGCACACAGTGGAGATAGCTGCAAGGCACCTAACCGGTCCTTCAGGTGTTATCGTTTATACCTTCAATTGTTTTTTTTTAATTGTTTTTAACATGTGGCTTGTACCTTGTTTGTGTGATCCTGTGTAATCATTCTTTAATAAAATGTATTGTTTCTAATATTTGAAATTTATTCATGGTGATCCTGGCCATTTTTTGTACACACTTCTTTTTTCTTGAGTATTAACATAGTCATGTTTTAAGCGTTTTAAGTATTATTTTGTGGTGACTTCTTTTATGCCTATGCATTTAATGCAAGGCTTGCCTTGCCCAAAAGTTACAAGCACCCCAATAACCCTTTGAACCGACGTCCTGGATGGCGACATGAAACCAAAGTTCCATTATGAATTTTGTACTCCCATAAAGTTTGCCCTGGAAAATGGGTACTTACCGGTTGATTCTTGACAACGATTATTTAGCATGAATTCAGCCAACGGTAAGTAGGTAACCCTGTCCTCCTGATTCTCAGACACAAAACATCTGAGATACATCTTTAAATTCTGGTTAACTCATTCAGTCTGCCCATTAGACAGTGGGTGAAAATCAAAAGAAAAGGACAAATGGATCCCCAGACGGGTGCAAAGTGCCCTCTAAAATTTGGAGATAAACTGCACCCCTCGATCAGAAACAATATCGGTAGGAATCCCATGCAATCTAATTATTTCCATGACGAAAATTTGCGCCAGGGATTTGATGTTAGGCAAAGCTGGTAAAGCAATAAAATGACATAACATTTACAGTGTTCCCTACAGACACTGGTAGATCCGTAATAAAATTGACCAACAAATGAGTCCAAGGCCTGCTGGAATCTCCAAAGGTTGGAGATCCCCTGATGGACGAGTATGAGAGGTTTTAGAACGTGCACAGATATTGCAGGTGGCCACATACTACTGAACATCCTTATGAGCATCTGGCCCCAAAAACGTCAAGTAGATCCGTGGGAGCCTTATTCCCCAAATGCCCAGTATCATGATGTTCACTGGGGACTCTAAGGAGGAGATTTACTGGAACAAACAACTTATCAAGTGGACAGGCAGCAGGGGTGTCCCCTTGAGTGTCAACAACAGATTTGCTCATATTGTGCCATCGCTACCCTTTTTGGAAGGATAGGAACCGTTTTGCCCTTATCACCTCCCCCCCAGGAAAACAACGGGACAACGCATCTGCCTTAACGTTTTTGTTCCCCGGCCTAAAAGTAACAAAAAAGTTAAACCTGGTAAAGAATAATGCCCATCTAGCCTGTTGTGGTGTTAGACGTTTTGCCGATTCTAAGTATACCAGATTTTTATGATCCATGATAACCATCACTGGGTGAACTGCTCCCTCAAAAAAATGTCACCGCTCCTCAAAAGCCCATTTGATAGCTAAGAGTTCCCTATTACCAATATCATAATTTCTCTCAGCCATTGACTGTTTCTTTGAAAAGTAAGCACATGATTGCCATTTATCAGCAGACACACCTTGCGATAATACAGCCCCCACTCTCACTTCAGACGCATTGACCTCCACAATGAAAGGCTGAAGGACGTCAGACTGTTTAAGCATTGGTGCAGAAGCAAAACACCCTTTCAACATGTCAAATGCCTCCTAGGCAGGACTGATCCACCTGGAGAAGTCCGTCCCCTTCTTGGTCATATCTGTAAGAGTTTTGGCAACTACCGAAAAGTTCTTTATGAAGTTACAGTAGTAGTTGGCGAAACCCAAAAATCTTTGTAACACCTTCAAATCCTCTGGACGATCCCAATCCAATACTGCCTGGACTTTCGCTGTATCCATGCGAAAACTGGTGGCAGACAATACATATCCAAGGAAAGGGATCTCCTTAACCGAGAAAATACACTTTTCGAGTTTGACATACAATTTGTTGTTGCGGAGCATGTGCAAAACCTGCCTGACATGTCTCTCTAGGTCAGGTGAATAAATAAGAATATCATCCAGGTAGATAACAACAAACCTGCCTACCAGGTGACTAAAGATGTCATTAATAAAGTGCTGAAAGACGGCGGGCACGTTCGTCAGCCCATAGTGTCCTTCAGGCATATTGAATGTAGTCTTCCACTTATTCCCCTCTTCAATGCGGATGAGGTTATATGCCCCCCTGAGGTCTATCTTAGGCTGGTTTCACGTTAGCGTTTTTTAGCGCAGCGCATCGTGCTCATCCGATCGCATGCACCATGCGCCCCTATGTTTAACATGGCGGGCGCATGGCTTAGCGTTTGCATGTGATCACCAGCGTTTTCGTGCGCATGCGTTTTTTGAGGTGAGCGCCTGGTTGCGCACGACGCAACAGGTTTCATTTTTCGGTCCGCCCAAAGTTTTTAAAAAGACCCATGCATTTGCTGTGTGCACGAAATGCGCCAAAACAACACATTAAAGTCTATGGGATCGCTGGCGTGCACTTGGGCATGCGCACGCCAGCGTTTTAGGACGCATGCATTGTCAAAGATTACACATGTCTAGACACTGGTTTAAACCACCCACTAAACAAAGAAACATTGTATGGGGGTAGTGTATATAAAAGAAGGTGTTCGCACTTCAGTCCACTACTCTATAGCGTGTTGCAGACACCTACACAAGGAGCTTACCAACTGGGATAATCTATTTATATAATCGTCTTATCCGGTCTGTCTGTCCAGGAAATCCCACGTCGCTGATTGGTACGGCCGTGGCCAATCAGCGACGCAGGGCTATCTCTGCCCATGTGGTCATGTGACTCACCAACTACCCATGATGTACTGAAAATGTTTTGTCAGTTACAGTGTCTGATGTACTTCTGTCACGTTTACTGAGCACGGGTAATACACAGTGACATGAGGTAATACACAGGTGACATGAGGTAATACACAGGTGACATGAGGTAATACATAAGTAACATAAGGTAATACACAGTAAAATGAGGTAATATACAGTAACATGAGGTAATACACAGTAATATGAGGTAATACACAGTAATATGAGGTAATACACAGGTAACATGAGGTAATATGAGGTAATATACGGTAACATGAGGTAATACACAGGTATATGAGGTAATACACAGTAATATGAGGTAATACACAGTGACATGAGGTATACATGTAACATCAGGACGCAGGCTAACTCGCCATGTGGTCATGTGACTCACAATGCCATGATGTACTGACATGTTTGTCATCACAGTGTCTGATGTACTTCTGCATGTTTACTGAACAGGTAATAACAGTGACATGAGGTTATACACGCGTGCATGAGGTAATACATAGTAACATAAGGTAATGCACAGTAAATTGAGGTAATAATACAGTAACATGAGGTAATACACAGTAATATGAGGTAATAACAGTAATATGAGGTAATACATAGTAACATGAGGTAATATGAGTAATAGACGGTAATACAATATGAGGTAATACATATAGGTAATATGAGGTAATACCAGTATATGAGGTAATTACACAGTAACATGAAGTAATACACAGTGACATGAGGCAATACACAGGTAACATGTGGTAATATACAGTAACATGTGGTAATATACAGTAACATGGGGAAATACACAATAAAATGAGGTAAGTCAGTTGTATTAAGTTCTATGAGCAATAACATTTAATGATTTATTTTACCCAAAAAATCCTGTGTATTCATTGCATTATTCTTAAATCTTTATAAATAAACTACATACATATTCTAGAATACCCAATGTGTTAGAATCGGGCCACTATCTAGTGTGAGTATAAAAACCTAATGTCTGTCTGTCCTTTTTTTTCAATATATTATGTACTAATGTCTCTTTTTTTATTGCAGTATGTCTTCAGAAGAAGAATATGTACCGACCCCTGGTGAACTGTCCCAAGCAGAGGGTGAAGTGAGTACTTTCCTTCCATACTGATTGGTAAGTATTTGCTGTTGCATGGACACATGTGGCAAATTATTATTTTTTATTTTTCAGTCCACATCGTCCACGGCAGCGGAGGAAGAACGGGAGCATCTAGTCCGTGTGCAGGCGGGGAGACGGCCTGTAAGTATAGACTGACAGATTGTACTCTTTTTTTTTTTTTCCCTGACTTTTTTCTTGCCTGTTTTTCCTATTCAATCTTGCTTCTATTCTGTCTTGTTTTCTATCTTTTTCATTTCCAAATCTTTCCAAGATTAATGTTTTGCTTTCTTTTCTAGGCTCCACAATGGGATGAGGAACTCGCCCTGGACAATGACGCCCTGATAGGGTTGGTCAAGAGCAAGTCCCGTTGTGGGACAGCCGTGATCCACTGCACTGTGACAACGTGGTGATCCGGCGGCTCTGGAATGAGGTGGCCGCAGTTCTGATGGATGGCTGGGACAATGCCTCTCCCCGGGTCCGCTAGGAATTTTGTAAGTATTTCAATGGTGTGTGATGCGGCAGTGACCTTGGCCGGGATCACACAACTGTGTGTGATGCTAGTAACCCGTGTGAGTTTCTAGCATCACACACAGTTGTGTGATCCCGGCCTACAGTGCATTGTCTAAATTTTATTTTTGGTTTTCCACAGTGAACAAGGTCAGAACCCGTTGGCGCTCGATGAAGGACCACTTCAACATGGTCCTGAGACAGGAGAACCGGGTTGCCAGTGGTGCTGCGGCAAAGACAGCACAAAAGTACCGCCAGCATCGGGCTTTGGCATTCTTAAGACCGGTCCTTGCCATCAGAGCGTAAGTATTTTGTGGTTGTATTGTATTGTGTTTACTCCACAGGAGTTGGCGCTTTTACTATTGTAAATGCATGATCCTAATTTTTTTTGTTGTTGTTTTTCACAGCACCTGGAGCAGCACCTTGCAACCTGGTCCTGGAGCGGTCCTTCAGAGAGCTACCTCGGACCCGTCCCAGCCATCCACCAGCCAAGAAGCACCATGTGGGTCGGCAACACAGCCAGCTGGAGAACAGGAAGCTGGTCAATCAGGTGTTCCCCTGTCACAGGTCTCTGCCATTGGTTTTGCGGGCACTTCCCGCCAGCGGCAGAAGGCCTCGGACAAGAATCTCATGCTCGAGTTCATTCACTTGAGCACGGTTCTTCAAAATGGCCTCAAGGCGTTGGGCGACAGAATGGATAGCAGTTTTTCACTAATGGAACACCGCTTCCAGTCTGTTGAGCATCGCCTTGATCATCTTGAAGCAGACCTCAACAGACCAGAGCACCATTTTTTTAACAAAATTGAACGGGGCATGGCGGAACACCTTAGTCTTGATCTCCAGCTGACTGTGATGCAGGCCTGCAACACTGCTTACACGCAGGCTATGCAACAGAGTCGGTAATTGCAGCAGCAGCCAGTGGTGCCTTTCTCACCCATGCCACCACTGACTCGCTTCACCTCACTACCCATTTCTGCTGCATATCACTGCACGGCCACCAGCATTCCAAGCCATGCTGGGCACCACTACACCACACCAAGTCACAGTGCAGCTGGACACTCCCCCGCCACCACCATGCCAAGCGCTGCTCCTGTTTGGACATCCTCCACCCCTGCTTGGACCTCCTCCACCTCCAGGGACGCCACCACCACCGAGCAGCAGCTGGGGAACCCTCATTCGATATTCAGGACCATGGAACCTGGCAGGAGGTCCCCCAGCACCCGGTGGTCCCCCAGCACCCGGAGGTCCCCAAGCACCAGGAGGTCCCCAAGCACCAGGAGGTCCCCAAGCACTATGAGCTCCAAAAAAAAAGGACAGCACAAAGATTTAACGAAGAGTCCATAAAAAGTTAAAAACTTTTGTCCTCCCTCCCCCCTCACCTCCCACTGTGTCTGACCCGCTGCCTTTCACCACCACTTTCATCACCCCTTCCCCTCGAACCCCTTCGTCGCCCACCCAAAGTCAATCCTCGTCCCTCCACACCCCAAGTTCCCCCATCTTCCCCCAAACGTCGGTTCCGTTAATTTTTTTTTGTGAGTCTTGTAAAAATAAATGTGTTTTTTTTTCCAAACTGTTTGGTTTCACTGTGTCTTTCGCTGCCTACACACACAGCGCCGTACACTTTGTGATTTTGCCACCACATAACTCCAGTACCGACACATGCTTCTTGTGTAAGTCCTGGAGCTATGTGTTGTCAAAAACACAAATATATGACTTGTATTTTCACCACCAGTCTCTTCAGTCTACAAATATTAGTAGACTGAATAGAAGATGTTGGTGAGTGCAAGGCATATCTATTCTCACCTTGCCAGGTATCATAAAGAGTGAATTGAGGATGGTGTGTTTTGCCCATCAACATTTCACTCTTTGTGACACAAGGCCAGGGGATTGTAGATATACCTTGTAATTAACCATATCCTATATTCAGTGTGTGGTTGAATAAACTGAAGAGATAATGGAGAAAATACACGTCATATCTACAATACCCTGGCCTGGTATCATAACTATTTAGCACACCTGACTATACCTATGAGTTGTCATCTGCAGCGTCGCTTCAGTCTGCATCATCTATTGCACGCAGACTGGAGAGATGCTGGTGGTTAACTCATATGTGTATTCACCTGCCCAGTGTCATTAAATTCTGAAGTCAGGATTAGAGTTGAGCGATACTTTCCGATATCCTAAAGTATCGGAATCGGAATGGTATCGCCGATATCATTAAAATATCGGCGATACCATACCGATACCGGAAGTCCCATGTAAGTCTATGGGAACAAAATATCGCAACTAAAAAAAAACCCATTCTTTCCTTGTAAACACTAAATATACACACATAGAATACATATATATATATACATGTCATTGTGACATATATATATACATATATGTATAGTTTATACACTTCTACATAGTAAAATATCCTTTGATTCAATTGCCGGGTAAAGCCGGCTTCAGGAAAAGACAGAAGCACCCGACATGAAATGACACTTGGTGTACATAGGGTTAACCATGTCTTTTCATGTCCTTTGCTATCTAATTTGCACAAACAATTAAATCAGACTATGTGTGCAAAATTTCACACCTGTAGGGGTTAATTAAAGGTGTAAATTCGTTGTAAAAAAAACGGACTTTTTTGCTACGAATTTACACCTTTAATTAACCCCTACAGGTGTGAAATTTTGCACACATAGTCTGATTTAATTGTTTGTGCAAATTAGATAGCAAAGGACATGAAAAGACATGGTTAACCCTATGTACACCAAGTGTCATTTCATGCGGGCTGCCAATATTCACAAACCCGTGACATAGGTTACTGGTCTTTATGTCCTATGTAAGTTAATTACACAAATATAATTAAATCAATATGTGTGCAAAATTTCAAACATGTATTAATTATAAGGTGTAAAATTGTGTAAAAAAAAGCGTGGGCTTTTTTCGCTACCGAATACACCGTTAATTAATACCCAAGGTGTGAATATTTTGGCACAACATATGCTGAATTTAATTGTTTGTGCAAATTAGATAGCAAAGGACATGAAAAGACATGGTTAACCCTATGTACACCAAGTGTCATTTCATGTCGGGTTCTGCATTTTCACAAAAGCCGGCAATTGAATTAGCGGCTATTATACTATGTAGAAGTGTATGAACTACAAATATAAATATATATATATATGTGTCACAAATTCAATGACATGTATATATATATATATATGAGGTGTAAAATTGCTGAAAAAAAATGCGTGGGCTCCCGCCCTATTTTCGCAACCAGACAGACAAAGCCAGTGAGTGGGGGCAGATAATAATAGCCCAGAGAGGGACCATTATTTTTGCCCCCCCCGGCTACTAACATCTGCCCCCAGACACCCCAGGAAAGACAAATCTATAATTAGATTCGCCCTTTCTGGCACTTTGCCCGTCTATTCCCATTGCCCTGTAGCGGTGGCGAATGGGTTAATATGGGGTTAAAGCCACCTTGCTATTGAAAGGTGACCTTAAGCCAGGTTAATAATTGAGAGCTGTCAATTAGACAACTATCAATTATTAATCCTATTGCATGAAATAAAAATAAAACACACACACTTTAATTAAAAATCATTTTAATGAAATAAAGACACATGTTTTTGACCATCTTTTATTTTACTGCAAAAACCATTTCCTGTAATAAAAATAAAATAAAAAAGCAAAATTATTCTTACCTATCCCATGCACAGTCAGGTCCCACGGTGTAATCCTTCAGAAAGGGTTAATGTTTACTGCAGGGACCGCAGCTAATGCTGCAGCCTCACAGTAAACCCCAAATGAATGAGTTCCTCTCCTGCCTGACAGGAGAGTAAAGGCTGGGTGTCACATAACGATACACCAGCGATCCGACAACGATATGCACTTGTCAGGATCGCTGGTGTATCGCTACATGATCGCTGCTGAGCTGCCAAACAGGCAGCTCAGGCAGCGATCTGGGACAGCGACACTGCGGGTAACATCGCTTAAGGGCCCGTCTCACATAGCGATATCGCTACCGAGATCGCTGCTGAGTCACTAGTTTTGTGACGCAGCAGCGAGCTCACCAGCGATATCGCTGTGTGTGACATTCAGCGACGATCAGCCCCCTGCCGGGTATCGCTGATCGTCGCAGAAATGTCAGGACCTTTTTTTGATCGCTGGTTTCCCTCTGACAGGCACGCATCGCTGCGTGTGACAGGCGGGAGACCAGCGATCCGCTGATAACCAAGGTACACAGCGGGTTTCCAGGCACCGCGCAGCGCTTGGAAACCCGCTGTGTACCTTGGATACCAGCTCCCTGCATCAGGGCGCTGGTATCCAAGGTACACAGCGGGTTTCTAGGCACAGCCCCGCGCCTGGAAACCCGCTGTGTACCTTGGTTACCAGCGGATCGCTGGTCTCCCGCCTGTCACACGCAGCGATGTGTGCCTGTCAGCGGGAAACCAGCGATCAAAAAAAGGTCCTGACATTTCAGCGACGATCAGCGATACCCGGCAGGGGGGCTGATCGTCGCTGAATGTCACACACAGCGATATCGCTGGTGAGCTCGCTGCTGCGTCACAAAACTAGTGACTCAGCAGCGATCTCGGTAGCAATATCGCTATGTGAGACGGGCCCTTAAGTGGAAAGCTTAATTGATTGCTTTCCACTTTCACTTCAGGTCAGCCAGGGACACAATCAGTGACGTCAGAGGGAACTGATTAACAAAAATAGGGGTTCCCTTCGAAAAAAAAATGGCGTGGGGTCCCCCCTATTTTTGTTAACCAGCCAGATGAAGCAGACCGCTGAGGCCTGGATTTTCAGGCTGTTAAGGAGCCAAGATCCATGGACCTTGCCAGCCTGATAATACCAGGCCACAGCAGTCTGAATATCTTGGCTGATTAACAAAAATAGGGGATCCCCTCGAAAAAAATTGGCGTGGGGTCCCCCTATTTTTGTTAACCAGCCAGATGAAGCAGACCGCTGAGGCCTGGATTTTCAGCTGTTAAGGAGCCAAGATCATGGACCTTGCCAGCCTGATAATACCAGGCCACAGCAGTCTGCATATCTTGGTGATTAACAAATAGGATCCCTCGAAAAAATTGGCGTGGGTCCCCTATTTTGTTAACCAGCCAGTGAGCAGACGCTGAGGCCTGGTTTTTCAGGTGGTAAGGATCCATATCCATGGACCTTGCAAGCCTGATAATACCAGGCCACAGCAGTCTGCTTAGCTTGGCTGGTTAACAAAAATAGGGGATCCCCTCGAAAAAAAAACGGCGTGGGGATCCCCCCTATTTTTGTTAACCAGCCAAGTAAAATGCAGACTGCTGCGGCCTGGTATTAAAAGACTGTCAAGGCCCATGGATTTTGGCCCTCAACAGCCTGATAATACCAGGCTACAGCAGCCCCACATTTGGCGCATCAAAAGATGTGCCAATTGTGGCACTTTACCCGGCTCTTCCCACTTGCCCTGTAGCGGTGGCAAGCGGGGTAATAAGGGGTTATTGTCACCGTTGATTGCACGGTGACAATAAGCCCGGTTAATAATGGAGAGGCGTCAATAAGACACCGATCCATTATTAATCCCAAAGTTATTAAATGCATAAAAAAAAGACAAAGCAAGAAAAAAGTCTTTTAATGAAATAAAAGAGACAACACAGTTTTCATTTCTTTTATTACTCTCTCATTCCTGCGACGCCATCGATCTCCTGTAAAAAAATAAAAAAAACAAACCAACAGTATACCACCTGTCCGACGCAGTCCATAACGATAGTCCCACGACGATCCAGCTCTGCTACATCGCAATGACAGGCAGAGCCTGTCATCGCGACGCAGCACAGCTGATTACCTGCTTCCCCGGCGGTGACGTCATCGGACTGACTGCTTTACGGCCGGGATTACCCAGCAGTCACTGCAGTTATCGCGAGAAACTGCATGTGACCGCCGGGGAAAGAAGATTGCGGCCATGAAGCAGTGCAGGACGTGACCGCCGGAGATCTTCTGCCGGGTAAGTGCCGCTGACTCCTGACAGACCCGACCGACGGACACTGACAGTGACAGTGACATCCCGATTCCGGTATCCGATAAGACGAAAATATCGGAACTCGGAATCGGAATTCCGATACAGCCAATATCGGCCGATACCCGATATTTGCAGTATCGGAATGCTCAACACTAGTCAGGATGCTTTTTTTTGGCATCCTCACTTCAGCATGACACCAGGCCAGGGGATTGTAGAAGTTGTATATACTTTATCATCTCTCCAGTGTGCGTGCATACTGAAGCCACAGTGGAGATATTGCAAATAATATTTATACTCATATGGTCAGGTGTCATAAAGAGTCAAGGATGCTAGTGTATCCCAAAATCACTATTTGTAACATCAGGCCAGGTGATAAATATTAGTTGTATCTCCACTGTCGCTGCAATCTGCCTTATTGAACACAGACTGGAGAGATGATGAAGGTCATACAACTTTTCTCTGTAGACTCTGTAGACTCACCTGGTCAGGAGTCCTAGTAAAGTCAGGCTGCACAAAACACAGCATCCTGACTTCACTGGGTCACATGGGCAGGTGATTATTGAATTGGAGTGTATAAAGACAGAGTTGTCATGGTCTGCTGAGTTTCTGGGATTAGGTGGTTTTAGGGTTAACCGGGATGGCCTCACTCTGGGATTCTGGGAGGCTTTTTATAGCCTCATTGTGGGGCCATCCTCTGTCGCTTATACTCTGACCCTTGGCTGAGTGTGTGTGACTCTGTTGTGCTTGTGCCAGTGCTTTGTGCCTGTGCTATGTTTTGTCTGTCTGGTTCTGATTTGGCTGTGCCCCTGTTTTGAGTTTTGCCTGTCCCTTGTGTACTCTGCTGCCCTCTACGTGCATGATCCTTGGCTACGTTCTGACTCCACTCTGCCTGCTCCTGATTATCCATTCTGTATATGCCCCTTGGTAACTGTGTCCCGTAGTTACCCTTCTAGGAGTTTTCCTTCACCTCATAGCTCTCTGGAGCTTAGGCCACGCCCACTAGCAGTCACATGCTGCAGGTCCTCCGGCCTGAAGCATTCTCTATCTGCTACTGCTGCCTCTGAGAGACGTGTGGCCGGCTCCGCCCCTTGGCAGTCACATGCTGAAGGTCCTGTTCCTCAGAAACACACGTCTTCCCTGCTGCAGCTCTGCTATACAGGTATCTTTTGGCACAGTTTGTTCACTCAGGACACACGCACTGGCTCAGTGAGCAAGTGCAGTGCGGTGTCCCTGACATTATAAGCGACCTTACATAATTTTGTGTTGGGGAGTTAAGTGTCTTTCCCAAACCTAATGGATCCTATGCAAGCTTTGGTTGTTCCGGAATTTTTGGTACCAGAGACTTGGTTAGTCGGTCCTTTTGGTGGTCTACCTTGTCTCGTGATGTCAGGGAGTTTGTGCAGTCCTGCGGGACTTGCTCTCGCTCCAAGCCTTGCTCTCGTTCTAGTGATTTGTTGATGCCATTACCTGTGCCCAAGAGACCATGGACCCATATCTCTATGGATTTCATTTCCGACCTCCCTGTTTCTCAGAGAATGACCGTCATCTGGGTGATTTGCGATAGGTTTTCCAAGATGATACATCTTGTGCCATTACCTAAGTTGCCTTCCTCCTCTGAATTGGTGCCTTTGTTCCTTCAGCACGTGGTTCGTTTACACGGCATTCCTGAGAACATTGTGTCTGACAGAGGAGTCCAGTTTGTTTCCAGATTTTGGAGGACCTTTTGTTCTAAAATTGGTGTTCAATTGTCTTTCTCCTCGGCGTTTCATCCTCAGACCAATGGTCAAACTGAGAGAACAAACTAGACATTGGAGACTTATCTAAGATGCTTTGTGTCTGCTGATCAGGATGACTGGGTCTCTTTTTTGCCTTTGGCTGAGTTTGCTCTTAATAATAGGGCTAGCTCTGCCACTTTGATGTCTCCATTTTTCTGTAATTCTGGGTTTCACCCTCGATTTTCTTCAGGACAGACGGAGGCTTCTGTCTGTCCAGGTGTTGACTCTGTTGTGGAGCGTATGCAGCAGATTTGGGACCAGGTAGTGGAGAGGTTGTCCCTCTTTCAGGAGAGGGCCCAGCGGTTTGCTAACCGGCATAGGACTGATGGTCCTCGGTTTTAAAGTGGGGGACTTGGTCTGGTTGTCCTCAAGAAATATTCCTATGAGAGTGGCATCTCCTAAATTTAAGCCTAGGTTCATTGGACCTTATAAGATCATGGAGATTCTTAATCCTGTTTCTTTTCGTTTGCTTCTTCCAGGGACATTTAAGATCCATAACGTGTTCCACAAGTCCTTGATGAAGAGGTTTGTTGAGCCAGTGGTTCCTACTACTGTGCCTCCTGACCCTGTTTTGGTTGAGGGCAATCTGGAGTATGTGGTTGAGAAAATATTGAATTCTCGTTTTTCTAGACGGAAACTCCAGTATTTGGTTAAATGGAGAGGTTATGGTCAGGAAGACAATTCTTGGGTGTTTGCTTCGGACATCCATGCTAGGAGACTCATCTGTACTTATCATAGAACTCATCCTGACCGACCTGGTTGCTCAAATGAGGGTTCGGTGACCCCTCCTCAAGGGGGGGGTACTGTTGTGAATAGGCTGGAAATGAGTTCTGAGCGGAAGCTCCCTCTGGTGGTTACAAACGGTACTGGACTGTCCAGTGAAGATTGTGAGGATTGGGAATCAGGTGTTACTGACTGGTCTTATATAAGGGAGTCGCCTTCCCATCAGGGTTGCCGGTGATCAATTGTTCTGGTCTCAATCCTTGATTCCTGTTTCCTTGGTAGCCTGCTGTGTCGTGTCTGAATCTCCTGCTAACAGATAAGACATTTTCTTCTTTTTGTTTTTGTGCTTGATTTTTGCATTTTGTCCTGCACTTCTGTGGGGGCCTTCAGGGTCCCTTCTGGGGGCTTTTGCCCTCTCAGTTCAGTTCAGCCACTGATGTTTGTACATTTGCTTTTTCCAGTTTTTTCAGTGGCTGCTGTTTTGTTTTTGGTTACACCAGAGAACTGATTTAGGTGGTAGAGGTCGTGTGATCTCAGGTGTTTTTGAAATTAGTAGAGTTGGTGCTTTTCAGGGTTTTTTGGGATTGCAGTAAGTGCCCTTCCTATCCTTTTCTATTTAGTAAGTTTGGGCCCCAACGTTTGCTCATACTATTTTCTGTCTGTGTCAGTATTTCTTCTTGTCTAACCGCCATTACATGTTTGGGGGCTTTCTATGTTCTTTGGGGATCTGCTCCGGGGCAGATAGCTTTCCTCTTTCTATCTTTAGGTGTAGTTAGTTTCTCAGGCTGTGACGAGGCGTCTAGGACCAACGTAGGAACGCTCCACGGCTACCTCTAGTTGTGGTGGTTAGTCAGGGTACTGCAATCTCATAGTTTCCAACTGCTCTGGTGTATTTCCTTTTTGCCTGCTCTCCTCAGCTACCAAATCATGACAGTATCAGCGGCCTAAACTGAAAATTATATGGTACTCACAGAAGGGAAAAATATTGTGGAAAGAAAAAAGTTGTCAGAGTTGTCAGAGATTTTTTTTTTTTTTTTTCTGTTTGTTGCATTTTTTTTTTTTTTTCCCTCTGTATCTCTGGGTGCTGAGGAGGATTTTTTTTCTCTCTCAATGGAGTTTGCACAGTTGTCTGGCCGTGTGGATCAGCTTGCCACTGAAGTTCGGAGTATTGCTACCTATCTTGCTAGGTTGCCTGTTGTGGAACCTAGGATCCCCATGCCAGATTTGTTTTTAGGGGATCGAGCTAAGTTTCTGAATTTCAAAAATAACTGTAAATTGTTTTTTGCCTTAAAATCTAAGTCCTCAGGGAATGCAGCGCAGCAGGTTCAAATTGTCATCTCTCTCCTGCGCGGCGACCCTCAGGATTGGGCTTTTTCCCTGACACCTGGGGATCCTGTTTTGAGTGATGTTGATGCGTTTTTTTCAGGCTTTGGGGTTATTGTACGATGAGCCTAATGTCACTGATCAAGCTGAAAAAACTTTGTTGGCATTAAGTCAGGGGCTTGAGGACGCTGAGTTATACTGTCAGAGATTCCGTAAGTGGACAGTCCTGACCAAATGGAATGACGACGCTTTGGCAGCTCTTTTTCGGAAGGGACTGTCAGATAATATAAAGGATGTTATGGTGGGATTCCCTGTTCCCTCTGGTCTCAATGATTCTATGTCATTAGCGATTCAAATTGACAGACGTTTGCGTGAGCGGAAAGGTATGCGTGGAATAATGTTGCCTTGTGAACCTGCTTCTGAATCCATGCAGTGTGATAGAGTGGTTTCTGGGGCACAGCGTCATGAATTTCGAAAGCGCAATGGGTTATGTTTCTACTGTGGTGATGCCTCTCATGCTATTTCAGTCTGCCCTAAGCGGGGAAGACGTTTTGCACGCTCAGTTGTCTTGGGTAGTGTTCAGACTAAGTTTTTATTAACTGTTACCCTGATATGCTCTCTGTCCTCATTTTCTGCTCAGGCTTTTGTTGATTCTGGAGCAGCTATTAACCTGATGAATTTTGATTTTGCTAAACGTTGTGGGTTTCCCTTGATACCCCTACGGAAGTCTATTCCCCTACTGGGGATCGATTCTACCCCTTTGGCTGAGAATAAACCTCAGTTCTCTACTCAGGTGATAATGAGGGTAGAACCTGATCATCAGGAGAGTTGCAAATTTTTGGTTCTGTATAATCTGCATGACATTATTGTACTGGGTTTCCCTTGGTTACAGTCTCATAATCCTGTTTTGGATTGGAAATCTGTGTCTGTTACTAGTTGGGGCTGCCAATGTGTTAATACCAACACTCCTGTTTTTTCTGCCTCCCCCAGGCTCAGGATGTTCCTGACTTTTTGATTGATTTTTCTGATGTGTTTAGCGAAAGTAAATCTGCATCCTTACCTCCCCATAGGAGCTATGACTGCGCTATTGAATTAGTGCCTGGTAGTAAATTCCCTAAAGGTCGCCTTTTTAACTTGTCTGTACCTGAACATGACGCTATGCGGTCTTATATCAAGGAGTCATTGGAGAAGGGTCATATCAGACCATCCTCTTCACCCTTGGGTGCCGGTTTTTTCTTTGTGGCCAAAAAGGATGGTTCATTAAGGCCGTGTATTGATTATCGTCTCTTGAACAATATTACTGTGAAATATCAATATCCGTTACCCTTGATCTCTGATCTGTTTTCCAGGGTGAAAAACGCTACTTGGTTTACCAAGCTTGACCTCAGGGGGGCATATAACCTTATTCGCATTAAGCACGGGGATGAATGGAAGACAGCATTTAATACCCTGAAGGGCATTTTGAGTACCTTGTGATGCCCTTTGGGCTCACAAATGCTCCTTCTGTCTTCCAGTCCTTCATGAATGACATTTTCAGGGATTTTGAGGATAAATTTCTGATTGTTTATTTGGATGATATCTTGATTTTTTCCAATGACTGGGACTCTCATGTAAAACATGTTCGGACTGTGTTCCAGATTTTGAGAGAGAATGCTCTGTATGTGAAGGGATCAAAGTGTCTTTTTGGTGTTCAGAGGATCTCATTTCTGGGATTCATTTTGTCCCCATCTGTTATTGAAATGGACCCGGTCAAAGTTCAGGCCATCTGTGATTGGGTCCAACCTACTTCATTAAAGGCTCTTCAAAGATTCTTGGGTTTTGCCAATTTTTATCGTAAATTTATTGGTAATTTCTCTGTTATTGTTAAACCATTAACTGATTTGACCAAGAAGGGTTCTGATGTGGTGAATTGGCCTCCTGAGGCAGTCTCTGCATTTCAGGAACTTAAGCAGAGATTCACTTCTGCTCCTGTTCTACGGCAGCCTGATGTTTCACTACCATTTCAGGTGGAGGTGGATGCCTCTGAAATTGGGGCAGGTGCCGTTTTGTCCCAAAGAGATCCAGAGACCTCTAAGAGTAACCCTTGTGCCTTTTTCTCTCGAAAATTTTCTCCCACTGAACGTAATTATGACGTGGGTAATCGGGAGTTAATGGCCATGAAGTGGGCTTTTGAAGAGTGGAGACATTGGCTGGAGGGAGCCAAACATCAGGTGGTGGTCCTTACGGACCATAAGAATCTAGTTTATCTGGAATCTGCCAAGCGACTTAATCCTAGACAGGCCAGGTGGGCCTTGTTTTTCACACGTTTTAATTTTGTGGTTTCATTTCTTCCTGGCACTAAAAATGTTAAGGCGGATGCCCTCTCGAGGAGTTTCCTGGCGGACTCTCCTGAGTTATCTGATCCTTATGTTATTTTGAAAAGGGTGTAGTTCTTTCCGCCATCTCGCCCAATTTGAGACTGGCTCTGGAGGGGTGTCAGGAGGATAAGCCCGAGCGCTGCCCTGTTGGGAATTGTTTGTCCGGACCAGTGGAAAAAGAGTGTAATGTCTGAGATTCATTGTTCCGCGTTGGCCGGTCATCCCGGAATTTTTGGTACCAGAGACTTGGTTAGTCGGTCCTTTTGGTGGTCTACCTTGTCTCGTGATGTCAGGGAGTTTGTGCAGTCCTGCGGGACTTGCTCTCGCTCCAAGCCTTGCTCTCGTTCTAGTGATTTGTTGATGCCATTACCTGTGCCCAAGAGACCATGGACCCATATCTCTATGGATTTCATTTCCGACCTCCCTGTTTCTCAGAGAATGACCGTCATCTGGGTGATTTGCGATAGGTTTTCCAAGATGATACATCTTGTGCCATTACCTAAGTTGCCTTCCTCCTCTGAATTGGTGCCTTTGTTCCTTCAGCACGTGGTTCGTTTACACGGCATTCCTGAGAACATTGTGTCTGACAGAGGAGTCCAGTTTGTTTCCAGATTTTGGAGGACCTTTTGTTCTAAAATTGGTGTTCAATTGTCTTTCTCCTCGGCGTTTCATCCTCAGACCAATGGTCAAACTGAGAGAACAAACCAGACATTGGAGACTTATCTAAGATGCTTTGTGTCTGCTGATCAGGATGACTGGGTCTCTTTTTTGCCTTTGGCTGAGTTTGCTCTTAATAATAGGGCTAGCTCTGCCACTTTGATGTCTCCATTTTTCTGTAATTCTGGGTTTCGCCCTCGATTTTCTTCAGGACAGACGGAGGCTTCTGTCTGTCCAGGTGTTGACTCTGTTGTGGAGCGTATGCAGCAGATTTGGGACAAGGTAGTGGAGAGGTTGTCCCTCTCTCAGGAGAGGGCCCAGCGGTTTGCTAACCGGCATAGGACTGATGGTCCTCGGTTTAAAGTGGGGGACTTGGTCTGGTTGTCCTCAAGAAATATTCCTATGAGAGTGGCATCTCCTAAATTTAAGCCTAGGTTCATTGGACCTTATAAGATCATGGAGATTCTTAATCCTGTTTCTTTTCGTTTGCTTCTTCCAGGGACATTTAAGATCCATAACGTGTTCCACAAGTCCTTGTTGAAGAGGTTTGTTGAGCCAGTGGTTCCTACTACTGTGCCTCCTGACCCTGTTTTGGTTGAGGGCAATCTGGAGAATGTGGTTGAGAAAATATTGAATTCTCGTTTTTCTAGACGGAAACTCCAGTATTTGGTTAAATGGAGAGGTTATGGTCAGGAAGACAATTCTTGGGTGTTTGCTTCGGACATCCATGCTAGGAGACTCATCTGTGCTTATCATAGAACTCATCCTGACCGACCTGGTTGCTCAAATGAGGGTTCGGTGACCCCTCCTCAAGGGGGGGGTACTGTTGTGAATAGGCTGGAAATGAGTTCTGAGCGGAAGCTCCCTCTGGTGGTTACAAACGGTAATGGACTGTCCAGTGAAGATTGTGAGGATTGGGAATCAGGTGTTACTGACTGGTCTTATATAAGGGAGTCGCCTTCCCATCAGGGTTGCCGGTGATCAATTGTTCTGGTCTCAATCCTTGATTCCTGTTTCCTTGGTAGCCTGCTGTGTCGTGTCTGAATCTCCTGCTAACAGATAAGACATTTTCTTCTTTTGTGTTTTTGTGCTTGATTTTTGCATTTTGTCCTGCACTTCTGTGGGGGCCTTCAGGGTCCCTTCTGGGGGCTTTTGCCCTCTCGTCAGTTCAGCCCGATGTTTTGTACATTTGCTTTTTCCAGTTTTTTCAGTGGCTGCTGTTTTGTTTTTGGTTACACCAGAGAACTAATTTAGGTGGTAGAGGTCGTGTGATCTCAGGTGTTTTTGAAATTAGTAGAGTTGGTGCTTTTCAGGGTTTTTTGGGATTGCAGTAAGTGCCCTTCCTATCCTTTTCTATTTAGTAAGTTTGGGCCCCAACGTTTGCTCATACTATTTTCTGTCTGTGTCAGTATTTCTTCTTGTCTAACCGCCATTACATGTTTGGGGGCTTTCTATGTTCTTTGGGGATCTGCTCCGGGGCAGATAGCTTTCCTCTTTCTATCTTTAGGTGTAGTTAGTTTCTCAGGCTGTGACGAGGCGTCTAGGACCAACGTAGGAACGCTCCACGGCTACCTCTAGTTGTGGTGGTTAGTCAGGGTACTGCAATCTCATAGTTTCCAACTGCTCTGGTGTATTTCCTTTTTTGCCTGCTCTACTCAGCTACCAAATCATAACAGTATCACCGGCCTAAACTGAAAATTATATGGTACTCACAGAAGGGAAAAATATTGTGGAAAGAAAAAAGTTGTCAGAGTTGTCAGAGATTTTTTTTTTTTACTGTTTGTTGCATTTTTTTTTTTTTCCCTCTGTATCTCTGGGTGCTGAGGAGGATTTTTTTTTCTCTCTCAATGGAGTTTGCACAGTTGTCTGGCCGTGTGGATCAGCTTGCCACTGAAGTTCGGAGTATTGCTACCTATCTTGCTAGGTTGCCTGTTGTGGAACCTAGGATCCCCATGCCAGATTTGTTTTTAGGGGATCGAGCTAAGTTTCTGAATTTCAAAAATAACTGTAAATTGTTTTTTGCCTTAAAATCTAAGTCCTCAGGGAATGCAGCGCAGCAGGTTCAAATTGTCATCTCTCTCCTGCGCGGCGACCCTCAGGATTGGGCTTTTTCCCTGACACCTGGGGATCCTGTTTTGAGTGATGTTGATGCGTTTTTTCAGGCTTTGGGGTTATTGTACGATGAGCCTAATGTCACTGATCAAGCTGAAAAAACTTTGTTGGCATTAAGTCAGGGGCTTGAGGATGCTGAGTTATACTGTCAGAGATTCCGTAAGTGGACAGTCCTGACCAAATGGAATGACGACGCTTTGGCAGCTCTTTTTCGGAAGGGACTGTCAGATAATATAAAGGATGTTATGGTGGGATTCCCTGTTCCCTCTGGTCTCAATGATTCTATGTCATTAGCGATTCAAATTGACAGACGTTTGCGTGAGCGGAAAGGTATGCGTGGAATAATGTTGCCTTGTGAACCTGCTTCTGAATCCATGCAGTGTGATAGAGTGGTTTCTGGGGCACAGCGTCATGAATTTCGAAAGCGCAATGGGTTATGTTTCTACTGTGGTGATGCCTCTCATGCTATTTCAGTCTGCCCTAAGCGGGGAAGACGTTTTGCACGCTCAGTTGTCTTGGGTAGTGTTCAGACTAAGTTTTTATTAACTGTTACCCTGATATGCTCTCTGTCCTCATTTTCTGCTCAGGCTTTTGTTGATTCTGGAGCAGCTATTAACCTGATGAATTTTGATTTTGCTAAACGTTGTGGGTTTCCCTTGATACCCTACGGAAGTCTATTCCCCTACTGGGGATCGATTCTACCCCTTTGGCTGAGAATAAACCTCAGTTCTCTACTCAGGTGATAATGAGGGTAGAACCTGATCATCAGGAGAGTTGCAAATTTTTGGTTCTGTATAATCTGCATGACATTATCGTACTGGGTTTCCCTTGGTTACAGTCTCATAATCCTGTTTTGGATTGGAAATCTGTGTCTGTTACCAGTTGGGGCTGCCAATGTGTTAATACCAACACTCCTGTTTTTTCTGCCTCCCCCCAGGCTCAGGATGTTCCTGACTTTTTGATTGATTTTTCTGATGTGTTTAGCGAAAGTAAATCTGCATCCTTACCTCCCCATAGGAGCTATGACTGCGCTATTGAATTAGTGCCTGGTAGTAAATTTCCTAAAGGTCGCCTTTTTAACTTGTCTGTACCTGAACATGACGCTATGCGGTCTTATATCAAGGAGTCATTGGAGAAGGGTCATATCAGACCATCCTCTTCACCCTTGGGTGCCGGTTTTTTCTTTGTGGCCAAAAAGGATGGTTCATTAAGGCCGTGTATTGATTATCGTCTCTTGAACAATATTACTGTGAAATATCAATATCCGTTACCCTTGATCTCTGATCTGTTTTCCAGGGTGAAAAATGCTACTTGGTTTACCAAGCTTGACCTCAGGGGGGCATATAACCTTATTCGCATTAAGCACGGGGATGAATGGAAGACGCATTTAATACCCCTGAAGGGCATTTTGAGTACCTTGTGATGCCCTTTGGGCTCACAAATGCTCCTTCTGTCTT
This sequence comes from Oophaga sylvatica, assembly GCA_033576555.1. Taxonomy (NCBI): domain Eukaryota; kingdom Metazoa; phylum Chordata; class Amphibia; order Anura; family Dendrobatidae; genus Oophaga; species Oophaga sylvatica. Next base: position 130,798,436 of record JARQOD010000006.1, read on the forward strand.
CCAGTCCTTCATGAATGACATTTTCAGGGATTTTGTGGATAAATTTCTGATTGTTTATTTGGATGATATCTTGATTTTTTCCAATGACTGGGACTCTCATGTAAAACATGTTCGGACTGTGTTCCAGATTTTGAGAGAGAATGCTCTGTATGTGAAGGGATCAAAGTGTCTTTTTGGCGTTCAGAGGATCTCATTTCTGGGATTCATTTTGTCCCCATCTGTTATTGAAATGGACCCGGTCAAAGTTCAGGCCATCTGTGATTGGGTCCAACCTACTTCATTAAAGGCTCTTCAAAGATTCTTGGGTTTTGCCAATTTTTATCGTAAATTTATTGGTAATTTCTCTGTTATTGTTAAACCATTAACTGATTTGACCAAGAAGGGTTCTGATGTGGTGAATTGGCCTCCTGAGGCAGTCTCTGCATTTCAGGAACTTAAGCAGAGATTCACTTCTGCTCCTGTTCTACGGCAGCCTGATGTTTCACTACCATTTCAGGTGGAGGTGGATGCCTCTGAAATTGGCGCAGGTGCCGTTTTGTCCCAAAGAGATCCAGAGACCTCTAAGAGTAACCCTTGTGCCTTTTTCTCTCGAAAATTTTCTCCCACTGAACGTAATTATGACGTGGGTAATCGGGAGTTATTGGCCATGAAGTGGGCTTTTGAAGAGTGGAGACATTGGCTGGAGGGAGCCAAACATCAGGTGGTGGTCCTTACGGACCATAAGAATCTAGTTTATCTGGAATCTGCCAAGCGACTTAATCCTAGACAGGCCAGGTGGGCCTTGTTTTTCACACGTTTTAATTTTGTGGTTTCATTTCTTCCTGGCACTAAAAATGTTAAGGCGGATGCCCTCTCGAGGAGTTTCCTGGCGGACTCTCCTGAGTTATCTGATCCTTCTGTTATTTTGAAAGAGGGTGTAGTTCTTTCCGCCATCTCGCCCAATTTGAGACTGGCTCTGGAGGGGTGTCAGGAGGATAAGCCCGAGCGCTGCCCTGTTGGGAAATTGTTTGTCCCGGACCAGTGGAAAAAGAGTGTAATGTCTGAGATTCATTGTTTCGCGTTGGCCGGTCATCCCGGAATTTTTGGTACCAGAGACTTGGTTAGTCGTTCCTTTTGGTGGTCTACCTTGTCTCGTGAGGTCAGGGAGTTTGTGCAGTCCTGCGGGACTTGCTCTCGCTCCAAGCCTTGCTCTCGTTCTAGTGATTTGTTGATGCCATTACCTGTGCCCAAGAGACCATGGACCCATATCTCTATGGATTTCATTTCCGACCTCCCTGTTTCTCAGAGAATGACCGTCATCTGGGTGATTTGCGATAGGTTTTCCAAGATGATACATCTTGTGCCATTACCTAAGTTGCCTTCCTCCTCTGAATTGGTGCCTTTGTTCCTTCAGCACGTGGTTCGTTTACACGGCATTCCTGAGAACATTGTGTCTGACAGAGGAGTCCAGTTTGTTTCCAGATTTTGGAGGACCTTTTGTTCTAAACTGGGTGTTCAATTGTCTTTCTCCTCGGCGTTTCATCCTCAGACCAATGGTCAAACTGAGAGAACAAACCAGACATTGGAGACTTATCTAAGATGCTTTGTGTCTGCTGATCAGGATGACTGGGTCTCTTTTTTGCCTTTGGCTGAGTTTGCTCTTAATAATAGGGCTAGCTCTGCCACTTTGATGTCTCCATTTTTCTGTAATTCTGGGTTTCACCCTCGATTTTCTTCAGGACAGACGGAGGCTTCTGTCTGTCCAGGTGTTGACTCTGTTGTGGAGCGTATGCAGCAGATTTGGGACCAGGTAGTGGAGAGGTTGTCCCTCTCTCAGGAGAGGGCCCAGCGGTTTGCTAACCGGCATAGGACTGATGGTCCTCGGTTTAAAGTGGGGGACTTGGTCTGGTTGTCCTCAAGAAATATTCCTATGAGAGTGGCATCTCCTAAATTTAAGCCTAGGTTCATTGGACCTTATAAGATCATGGAGATTCTTAATCCTGTTTCTTTTCGTTTGCTTCTTCCAGGGACATTTAAGATCCATAACGTGTTCCACAAGTCCTTGTTGAAGAGGTTTGTTGAGCCAGTGGTTCCTACTACTGTGCCTCCTGACCCTGTTTTGGTTGAGGGCAATCTGGAGTATGTGGTTGAGGAAATATTGAATTCTCGTTTTTCTAGACGGAAACTCTAGTATTTGGTTAAATGGAGAGGTTATGGTCAGGAAGACAATTCTTGGGTGTTTGCTTCGGACATCCATGCTAGGAGACTCATCTGTGCTTATCATAGAACTCATCCTGACCGACCTGGTTGCTCAAATGAGGGTTCGGTGACCCCTCCTCAAGGGGGGGGTACTGTTGTGAATAGGCTGGAAATGAGTTCTGAGCGGAAGCTCCCTCTGGTGGTTACAAACGGTACTGGACTGTCCAGTGAAGATTGTGAGGATTGGGAATCAGGTGTTACTGACTGGTCTTATATAAGGGAGTCGCCTTCCCATCAGGGTTGCCGGTGATCAATTGTTCTGGTCTCAATCCTTGATTCCTGTTTCCTTGGTAGCCTGCTATGTCGTGTCTGAATCTCCTGCTAACAGATAAGACATTTTCTTCTTTTTGTTTTTGTGCTTGATTTTTGCATTTTGTCCTGCACTTCTGTGGGGGCCTTCAGGGTCCCTTCTGGGGGCTTTTGCCCTCTCAGTTCAGTTCAGCCACTGATGTTTGTACATTTGCTTTTTCCAGTTTTTTCAGTGGCTGCTGTTTTGTTTTTGGTTACACCAGAGAACTGATTTAGGTGGTAGAGGTCGTGTGATCTCAGGTGTTTTTGAAATTAGTAGAGTTGGTGCTTTTCAGGGTTTTTTGGGATTGCAGTAAGTGCCCTTCCTATCCTTTTCTATTTAGTAAGTTTGGGCCCCAACGTTTGCTCATACTATTTTCTGTCTGTGTCAGTATTTCTTCTTGTCTAACCGCCATTACATGTTTGGGGGCTTTCTATGTTCTTTGGGGATCTGCTCCGGGGCAGATAGCTTTCCTATTTCTATCTTTAGGTGTAGTTAGTTTCTCAGGCTGTGACGAGGCATCTAGGACCAACGTAGGAACGCTCCACGGCTACCTCTAGTTGTGGTGGTTAGTCATGGTACTGCAATCTCATAGTTTCCAACTGCTCTGGTGTATTTCCTTTTTTGCCTGCTCTCCTCAGCTACCAAATCATAACAGTTTGGCTCTCCACACGGAACATAAGACTTCGAGTGCCCTCCGCCAAACTTGGACCTACATTTATTGGCCCTTATGAAGTCATTGAGGTGGTGAACCCGGTAGTCTATCGCCTTCGTCTGCCCCCTCTTTAAAACTCCATAATGTGTTTCATAGGTCCTTACTTAAACCTTTTGGGTCAGTGAGGGAGGATTCAGACGCCGGTCCTTCTCCAGTCTTGGTTGATGGGCATATGGAGCTTGAAGTGCAATATTTTGTGGACTCCAGGCGGGTTCAGAGGGCTTTGCAATATTTGGTGCATTGGAAGGGGTACGGTCCTGAGGATCGGTCTTGGGTATCAGCTAGATCGGTACACGCTGACCGCCTGGTTCGTGCATTCCATGCCCGGCACCCTGAGAAACCTGGGGGTCCAGAGGCCCCCCGTTAAAAGTGGGGTACTGTCATGGTCTGCTGAGTTTCTGGGATTAGGTGGTTTTAGGGTTAACCGGGATGGCCTCACTCTGGGATTCTGGGAGGCTTTTTATAGCCTCATTGTGGGGCCATCCTCTGTCACTTATACTCTGACCCTTGGCCGAGTGTGTGTGACTCTGTTGTGCTTGTGCCAGTGCTACGTTATGTCTGTCTGGTTCTGATTTGGCTGTGTCCCTGTTTCGAGTTTTGCCTGTCCCTTGTGTACTCTGCTGCCCTCTACGTGCATGATCCTTGGCTACGTTCTGACTCCGCTCTGCCTGCTCCTCTTGTACTTCGTCGCCCTCTATGTGTATGACCCCTTGGCTAAGTCCTGATTATCCGTTCTGTATATGCCCCTTGGTAACTGTGTCATGTAGTTACCCTTCTAGGAGTTTTCCTTCACCTCATAGCTCTCTGGAGCTTAGGCCATGCCCACTAGCAGTCACATGCTGCAGATCCTCCGGCCTAAAGCATTCTCTATCTGCTACTGCTGCCTCTGAGAGACATGTGGCCGGATCCGCCCCTTGGCAGTCACATGCTGAAGGTCCTGTTCCTCAGAAACACACGTCTTCCCTGCTGCGGCTCTGCTATACAGGTATCTTTGGGCACAGTTTGTTCACTCAGGACACACGCACTGGCTCAGTGAGCAAGTGCAGTGCGGTGTCCCTGACAAGAGTGCACTCGGTACAGGTATCAAAACTGGTTTAATATTAACATACACACAATAAAATTATCTTACACCATTTGCTCTTGCCATGACACACGTCCCACATCAGATATAAAGTAGGCCGCAAATTGGTCCCTCATTTGGCCAACTTCAACTGATGACCTGAGAGGGTGCTGAGTGAAATCAGGCAATGGGTTGGCAGCTGGTTCATCAAGTTCAAAGTTAGGGCGCTCTTTAGCCATCACAAAATTGTGAAGAACCACACAGGCTTTCACCACCTCATCCACAGTTTCAAGTTTCAGATTAATGGCTGTGCCGAGAATGCACCATCTGGACACAAGAATCGCAAAGGCACACTTTACGGTTCTTCCTGCCCTTGTGAGTCTGTAATTGAAAATTTTTTTCGTGTGGTTCAAGTCCTGGCTGGAGTAGGGTTTTAGCAGGTTGGTGCACTTTTGAAAGGCCTCATCACCAACCATTACAAATGGCAGTGGCGGACCTTCGGTGTAGGGAAGAGGTGGTGGCAGGGGAAATTAAAATGGTTGCGAGTTCTTAAAAGTCTGAGAATCATTGCCCTGGCCAAATGCCCCAATGTCCACCGCAACAAAACAACAGTCTGCAATGGCCATGAGTACTGTAGAAAAGTACTTTTTATAATTATAGTACTCAATCACTTTTTGGGGTTTTGGTTATCCGGATGTGTTTCCCATCCACCGCTCCCAAACAGTTGGGAAAATTGCAGACTGTCAGGAATTGATCCAATATTTTGATCCACTTTTCCATGGTGGGCAGGGGCATAAATTCAGGACACAGAACATCCCACAAAGCCCGGCAGAAGTCCGCAACTATTCCTGACAAGGTGGAGATTCCAAGCCGGTACTGGAAGTGGAGTGAAGATAGGGTTTCGCCAGAAGCCAGGAATCTGCAAAACAGAGGAAGAAAAATTGTGATTGTCTATGCTTTGGCAAAACACTGACATGAAAAAAATTTAGGTACATGGCATAACAATAATTCTCCAGGCTTTTAGTAAATGTCAGAATAAAAAACAATTATGCACGCATTGGTTTTTAAATATTACGTACCGTAATGTCACCAGGAGCCGTTCCTCAGGAGCTGTGTGTCCTGTCTCCGGATGGCTCCTTCAACACGATCAAGCAAAGACATGAAACTTTCTTGGGACATCCGTGTATAGTCATTAAATTTTGCCGGGTTTACCTGGAGCTCGCTGAAGAGGGTGTGGTATGCTCCACAGCTCTCCCTGAGTTCAATAATTGGATGTCTCCAAAAACGCCGCGGCTGCCGTCTTCGCTGTCTCCTTCTCTCCCTTTGTTGCTGGCACGCGAATGCAAAAGCCAGAAACAGCGCGAAGTCCAAATCCAAGTTGAAGCGAAAACTCTCCCAACGCAGATCCGTGGTGACACAGGAAACAGCTGCAAAATCTGAAGAATTCAGCTGTAAAGGGTCTTTATAAAGAAGTCCCATGACACTCGCCCACTGGTGTCCCATTGGTGGAGTCTGTTTCAATGATTCTCCTCCTGTGGAAATATGACACTTTAAGAAAGTATGCGCATAAAAAACGCAAATGCATACAAAAATGCTTGACAACGCATGCAAACGCTGCGTTTTTTTGTCGTTATGCGTACATTAATACGTTAAAAAAACATGCGCTTGCAAGCGCTTGTATGCGTTTTTGCACGCGTTTTTAGTTGCGCACGATGCGCTGCGCACAATGACGCAAATGTGAAACTAGCCTTAGAGAACCATTTTGCCCCAACAATTTGATTAAAGAAGTCAGGGATAAGGGGAAGCGGATATGGATCATGGACAGTGATCGCATTGTGTTCCCGGAAATCCAGTCAACTATGTAACCCCTGTCTTTTCTTAACAAAAAAGAACGTAGCAGTTTAACACCTCATTGTGTGTATGGCTCCCACCTGTAGCTGCAAGTCTCGGACCACCTGCTTAAAGTGCCCCTGTCTTAGAGGGACAGAGTCGATAGCAATAATGGGTCTGAGTCTGGACAATGTATGTGGGATGAGGCTTTGGTCCCGGACGAGCCTAGCGTCGATCAAATTAAACCTCGCCCCCCTGTCCAGGAAGCCAGAAATGTCCACCTTATTTCCACCCACATGTAATGTAGCTGTTAAGAAAAATTGTGTCCTACCCACCGAGGTAATAAGTACATTCGGGTTGCCATCCTTCCGACAACCTGGGCCCACAAGTTTTCTGGCGGTTTGTTTAAATAGAGGCCGGGAAGGACATGTGCTTACAAAATGGCCCCTTTTACCACAACAGAAACACACTCCCCCACTACTCTGGACTACAGATAATTTGCCAGCATGAGACACAGCACAAACCTGTATGGGTTCCTCAGTAGGCTCAGTACTGACCACCCTCAACCCCGGACTTCCCGCCCCCCAGAGGCGACTCCCTATTTCTCTGGTGAAGACTGCGATCAACTCGGATCGCCAGAGACATGGCTGCCTCAAGGGAGTCAGGAGTCTCATAGAGAGCTAAAGTATCTTTTACTCTCACTCTGAGCCCCTCACAGAACTGACTTCGGAGTGCAGGGTCATTCCACCTAGTGTTCGTGGCCCACCTCTGGAACTCGGAGCAATATTCCTTCGCTAGGCGGTCTGCTTGCTGAAGTTGGCATAGAGAGGATTCAGCCAAGGAGACGTGATTGGGCTCATCATACACAAGGCACAGACCCTGAAAAATCTCTCTACCTACTGGAGTGTCTGTGAGTCAGATGGAAGGGAAAATGCCCATGCTTGTGGATCCCCCAGGAGGAGCGAGATACCTATCCCCACACGTTGCTCCTCTATACCTGAGGACACCGAACACAACCTGAAAAAGTTTACAGGCCTCCACAAAAGACAACAAATTTGTCACGCCCCACAAAGAACCTGTCCGGTAATGCGACCTTGGGCTCCACAATGGTTTTCCTGGAGGGCGAGATCCCCACACCCGATGTAACAGGGTGCTGTGAAACCGTTCCCAAATCCGCCACCTCCAAACTGAGCTGCTGCAACTGTCCTGTCAGAGCTGAGAATGGATCCATCACGGATCAGAAAAAATGATTGTAGTCAGAGTTAATGTCACGACACAGCTGTTGAGTGACCTGGGACCAGGGGTTCCTTTCCTGGCCCTAACACTAGGGAGCGCCCTAGCTCGCCCTGTTCCCCGGGATACTTCAGATGGCGAGGATGTCGGGGCCTCCACCCTTTCTTTGTTTCCTAAGTTAGCCCTTCGTCTGTCCCCTTCCCCCACACAGGGAAGAGGGGGCGCTACTGTGCACCGCAGTATACCAACCTGACAAACAGGGCAACAAAGGCAAGGGGAAACTGAAAACTACACACACACACAAAATATTCACTCACATATAACAGAGAAATCCACCAGGGTGTGCAGGAAATGAAAGAAAGCAAAACAGGGAAGGATAAGGGATTATCAAGTGTACAAACCAAACAACAGTCACTTATAACTCCTCCAACAATCCTTCTCATACCAACTTCTCTCCCTCCTATTGTCATGAAGCAAGAGCTAACTCTGACAAAGGCTAGGCCAGATTTTATAGGGAAAAGGAGTGGCTAACCAAGCACAGCGATTTCCAACATGGCCAATTAACCCCTGCTCTGCTGGAAGAAATAAACACATTTAATAAACCGGAGAAGTGCTTCTTCTCAGCAGCGAAGTGGGAGCAACCAGACACTGCGGTTTTCTGGCTGCACTGAGTTGCGGTGACCCCATAACAGGATGCTAGTTTATTATTTGTAGGGGGCTGTGACATTAAATATCTACAGGACATCTATCCTATGTATTCTATTTGTCTATTCTATCTATATAGCTATTCTATCTATGTATCTATATCTGTATGTAAGATTGCTTTATTAGTTTGAAAACTAGCTCTAAATTACACAGAGAATAACATTTATGTAAAATATTATGTTAAAAACGCATTTCATACGCCTGTCATACTGATGATTGATGAGGAAAAAATCACACATGATTCTCGCATGACATAAGTTGACCCATACGTATTCCACTCGTCCAACTTTTCTGCAGCAATATTGGAGCTATTTTTAATAGCTAATGTGAATGAGCCCTAAAAGTGTAAAATTAGCAAAACATAAAAAAATATATATTTTATATATATATATATATATATCACTATAATCGTATTGACCCTAAGAATAAACCTTATCACTAGAGATGAGCGACTTTCCCTTTTTGCGAGTCGAGTCAGGTTTCATGAAACCCGACTTTCTCAAAAGTCGGGTCGAACGAAATCGGCTGACTATCGGGAAAAGTCCGGGGTCCAACTGAAACACGAAACCCAATGCAAGTCAATGGGGAAGCAAAGTCGGCAGGGAGTGGAGGACAGTAAACACACCTACAGTGCCCATTTCAATGCCAACAACATCCATTCTTATTACTTAAGCTTGGCAACCTTAATTTACTTTATAATAATAGTTACGCATTTAAAACTGGGGGTTATTTGGCTAAACTTGTGGGGGCGGGTAGGGCTGGCTCCCGGTTTTCGTGTGCCCCGGGCCAAAGAGTGTCAGTGGGCCCCTTTAACACATACCACAATTCATCATGCTCCGATACGGCACAGAAATATAGGTATAGTACAATGAAAAATACTTCACTTCTTACATGACATGACTGATATCTTGTATGATAAAATCTACAATAGCTCAAAAAACGCACAGTATATTCCTTCATACAGTATTATGGCCACCACATAGTGCGCCATACAGAATACTGAGCCCCATATAATGCTCCATAAAGAATAGGCCCCATATGATGCTCCATACCCTATATGATGCCCAATAAATAATTAACCCCATATGATTCTCCAGCATATGATGGGCCCCATGGATGATGCTCCAGTCTCTGATATGCCCCATTTACAATGCTCCAGTATATGATGGGCCCCATGGATGCTGCTCCAGGGTCTGATCTGCCCCATTTAGAGTGCTCCACGATATGTTGGGCCCCATGGATGATGCTCCAGTGTCTTATGGGCCAAAATCATGCACCAAATATATTGTGCCCCATTATTAATGATCCAGTGTATACTGGGCCCCATAAATGCTGCTCCAGTGTCTGTTTTCCCCCTTTTACAATGCTCCAGTATATGATGGGCCCCATGGATGATGCTCCAGTGTCTTATGGGCCAAAATAATGCTCCATATATCATGGGCCCCATTATTAATGATCCAGTGTATAATGGGCCCGTAAATGCTGCTCCAGTGTCTGCTGTCCCCCATTTACAATGCTCCAGTATATGATGGGCCCCATGGATGGTGCTACAGTGTCTGATCTGCCCCATTTATAATGCTCCAGTATATGTTGAGCCCCATGGATGATGCTCCAGTGTGTTATGGGCCAAAATCATGGTCCATATATAATGGGCCCCATTATTAATGATCCAGTGTATAATAGGCCCGTAAATGCTGCTCTAGTGTCTGCTGTCCCCCATTTACAATGCTCCAGTATATGATGGGCCCCATGGATGATGCTTCAGTGTCTTATGGGCCAAAATCATGGTCCATATTATTAATGATCCAGTGTATAATGAGCCCCGTAAATGCTGCTCCAGTGTCTGCTGTCCCCATTTACAATGCTCCAGTATATGAGCATCTGTTTTCTCTCAGAAAGGATATGTAACATCAACTGATCTTCACTGTCCTATTAAGGGAATAGAATAATACAGGATATCTATAAACAGAAAAATAGTGAGGAAACACTTAGCTAACATAAATTAATTCAAGTCTCCAGGTCCAGATGAATTACACCCCAGAGTACTGAAAGAGATAGCAGAAGAAATTTTTGAACCACTCTCCATAAGCTTTGAAAATTCTTGGAGAACAGGAGAAGTCTCAGAAGACTGGAGAAGAGCAAATGTTGTTCCTATCTTCAAAAGGGGGAAGGAGGTGGACCCAGGGAACTATAGGCCGGTGAGTCTGACATCTATAACAGGAAAGATCTTTGAACAAATTATTAAACAACATGTATGTAAGTACCTGGACAAGAATGAAGTTCTTAACCAGAGACAGCATGGGTTTTTAACTAATAAGTCATGTCAGACTAATTTAATTTCCTTCTATGACAGAATCACTGACTGGGTGGATCAGGGAAATGCTGTAGATATATTATATCTTGACAAAGTATCTCACACAATCCTTATTGAAAAAATGACTAAGTATGGAATGGACAAGGCAACTGTTAGGTGGATTCATAACTGGCTTAGTGATAGGACCCAAAGGGTGGTAGTAAATGGCTGCACATCCAGTTGGAAGAATGTCTCAAGTGGGGTACCACAGGGCTCTGTCTTGGGCCCTGTATTGTTCAACATCTTTATCAATGATTTAGATGAAGGAATTGAGGGTAAACTGATTAAATTTGCTGATGACACAAAGCTAGGAGGGATAGCTAATACTAGAGAAGAGAGAGAGAGGATTCAAAATAATATAAATAAACTGGAGCAGTGGGCAACAACTATCAGAATGGTTTTTTAACAGGGAAAAATGCAAAGTACTACATCTGGGAAATAAAAATGAAAAAAGCGTATACAGAATGGGAGGAATAGGGCTAAACAACAGCACATGTGAAAAAGACTTGGGTATACTAATAGATCACAGACTGAACATGAGTCAACAGTGTGATGCAGCAGCAAAAAAGGCAAATACAATTCTGGAATGTATTAACAGAAGCATGCAGTCTAGATCACGTGAGGTCATTATTGTCCTCTACTCCTCTTTGGTCAGACCTCATCTGGAATACTGTGTCCAGTTTTGGGCACCACATTTTAAAAAAGACACCAACAAACTGGAGCAAGTTCAGACAAGAGCGACCAGAATGGTGTCCAGTCTGCAAACCATATCCTATATGGAACGGTTACAAGATTTGGGAATGTTTAGCTTGCAAAAAAGAAGACTGAGAGGAGACTTAATAGCTAGAAATAATAAATGAATCAGCGGCGCTTCAGTTAGTATGTTTGAGAGTACTGCAAACAGTGACACTACCACAATAAGATGCCAATAAAAATAATCAAAAATACATATGGAATAGTTTGCGCACATAAAAAACAGCCCACACAAATAGATATAATGCATAAAAAATGAATATATTAAAAATGCACAAAGAATATTGTTATTAAAAAACACCCTAAAACTATGTTATTATAAGTAAACTAAGTGATAAAGCAGTATGGTGCTAGACCCCGTGAAAGAGAGTGATGAGAAAAACCTGATATAATAACCGGTAATCCCAAGAAAGTATGCAACTGAATGTGAGTGAGAGCTAAACGGAGTAAAGCAAGACAAATAAGGAGATGAATTGACTGGTACATGCGCTGTGTATGTGACAAGGGAAAAAAATATATGTATATATAGAGCAAAAAGCCGATGAAATGATCCTAAATAATAAAAAATAATAATAAGGTAAAGTACTGAATGAGACTATCCCGGCCGGTGACAGCTCAATAGTCAGATGCTGAATAGTCAGTAATAGTAAACCTGCAAGGGCAGGTAGTACCTGAGTGCCCCGATAGGCTTGTTGCAGCCTCCTATGGCCTGTCTTTATTCGATGAGTCCAGAGAATGAAAACTGCCCTCCTGGGACCTCCGTGGAATGCCGGCGGCAGCAAGTAAATCCTCACTGAAGGAAAAGCATAGTGAAGGACCTGCCGTAACGTGTTAGAACACGTGGGACCACGTGATCCTCTGGAGGAAAGAGTGCCAGCTGTCCTGCTGACACAAATGAATGTAAAATCCAGTAACAGCCTCCGATGTTCGTGGTAGGAAATCCGATGAGTGGTGGCGCTGTGTCCTGGTCTGTATAAGCGCACTCGAAGCGCAGGAGTACACAGGACCTGCCGTGATGAAACTGCTCACGTGATTAGACCCTTGCAGGTTTACTATTACTGACTATTCAGCATCTGACTATTGAGCTGTCACCGGCCGGGACAGTCTCATTCAGTACTTTACCTTATTATTATTTTTTATTATTTAGGATCATTTCATCGGCTTTTTGCTCTATATATACATATATTTTTTTCCCTTGTCACATACACAGCGCATGTACCAGTCAATTCATCTCCTTATTTGTCTTGCTTTACTCCGTTTAGCTCTCACTCACATTCAGTTGCATACTTTCTTGGGATTACCGGTTATTATATCAGGTTTTTCTCATCACTCCCTTTCACGGGGTCTAGCACCATACTGCTTTATCACTTAGTTTACTTATAATAACATAGTTTTAGGGTGTTTTTTAATAACAATATTCTTTGTGCATTTTTTAATATATTCATTTTTTATGCATTATATCTATTTGTGTGGGCTGTTTTTTATGTGCGCAAACTATTCCATATGTATTTGAGACTTAATAGCTGTCTACAAATATCTCAAGGGCTGTCACATTGTAGAAGGATTATCTTTATTCTCATTTGCACAAGGAAAGACTAGAAGCAATGGGATGAAACTGAATGGGAGGAGACACAGATTAGATATTAGAAAAAACTTTTTGACAGAGTGATCAATGAGTGGAACGGGCTGCCACGAGAGGTGGTGAGTTCTCCTTCAATGGAAGTCTTCAAACAGAGGCTGGACAGACATCTGTCTGGGATGATTTAGTGAATCCTGCTTTGAGCAGGGGGTTGGACCAGATGACCCAGGAGGTCCCTTCCAACTCTACCATTCTATGATTCTATGATTCTATGGGCCCCATGCATGCTGCTCAAGTGTCTGATCTGCCCCATTTACAATGCTCCAGTATATGATGGGCCCCATGGATGCTGCTCCAGGGTCTGATCTGCCCCATTTACAATGCTCCAGTATATGATGGGCCCCATGGATGATGCTCCAGTGTCTTATGGGCCAAAATCATGCTCCATATATCATGGGCCCCATTATTAATGATCCAGTGTATAATGGGCCCCGTAAATGCTGCTCCAGGGTCTGTTTTCCCCTTTTTACAATGCTCCAGTATATGATGGGCCCCATTGGTGGAAAAAGTCAGAAAAGGGCCCCTGTGCAAGAACAATACATGGGCCCTTTGCAGTCCAAGATCTCCTAAAAATGCAAAATTGCACCTGCTTTGGAGGTATAAATGGGCCCCTCACCTCTTGGGCCCCTGTGCGGCTGCACAGGTTGCACCAATGATATGTCTGCCTCTGATGGGCCCCATGGATGCTGCTCCAGTGTCTTATGGGCCAAAAGAATGCTCCACATATAATGGACCCCATTATTAATGATCCAGTGTCTAATGCTCCCCATATATTCCTCCAAACATTACAAAAAATGAAATACCTCTCCTCGCTGTGCACTGCTCTACTCTGGACTCCTCAGTGTCGCCATCTTACAAGTCTCTGCACTTGGACTGTTTAGGCAGAGGGCGTACAGATGTGACGTCATCGCGCTTTCTAACCTGAATGTCACTGTCAGGAAATGCGCAAGACGTCACAGTGGTGGAGCATGGAGAGGTAAGTATTGCAAGTGCTGGGGCCCTGAGCAAGCAGGGTGGGCCAACTCGTATCCGACGGCACTGGCAAAGGGCCCCTCATAGTACACTGGTGTGTCTGAAGGCGAATGGGCCCTCCCACCGTCAGAGACACATTTTTGTACTATGAGGGGCCCTGTGCCAGTGCTGTCGCCCAAGAGTCGGCCCCCCCCCACCTGCTCAGGGAACCGGCACTTGCCCGGGTGCGCCAGGTGCTGGGGAGGGGGGGATTTGCAAGTTTTGTAGTCCGTCCACGCTTGTAAGTGCATGTTCATTAAATGTCTAAGCATGCAACTGGTATTCAAATTTCTGAGATTTTTCCCTCGGCTAAAGCTCCTTCCGCACTGCTTCCAGATAACCTTTGCCTCATCAACAGGATTTAGGTCAAAAAAGTGCCACACTGGACTCTTCCTACTATGGTATAAATTTTCAGGGCTTGCACACTGTGCTAATTTGACCGTCTGGCCAAGCTGTCCTGCAACTCTTTTTGTTTTTTTAACACGTTTCTGGACTGCTATGGGCCTGCCAGATAACCTCTGCTGCAATGTCGATGCCTGCTGCGGATCCTTCTCCTCTTCTGAGTTATTGGCAGCGGCACCCTCTTCCCCCAATGGATGCCAATCCGGGTCAGCAACTGGGTCATCCATCACCTCCCCTTCAATTACAGGGGTTGGACAAAATAATGGAAACATCTAACGTTTTGGCATCATAATCTTCGAACATGTTATAAACATGCAAACCGTGACATATGGTAATGTTTTGTAGTTGATTATTTGTGTTATGTGAGATGTGCATGTAAATTAACTGTTTGTTTGGCAGAATTGTAAGAACATTGATGAGAACCTGATACCAATGGCAGACCTCTCGGATTTTCAAAGAGGCCAAATTGTTGGTGCTCGTATGGCAGGCGCTAGTGTAACCGAAAGTGCCCGAATGCTTAGCGTGTCAAGAGGTACTGTCTCGAAAGTAATGACTGCGTTTGAAAGAGAAGGAAAAACGTCTGCAGCAAAGCACAGGCCTGGCCGAAAGTCGAAGTTGACTGAGAGAGACTCTAAAGCGAATTGTGAGAGAGGATCGCAAGACCACCGCTCAGAAAATCACTACTGAGCTCAATGAACACCTACAGAACCCAGTTTCCACGAAAACTGTTCGTCGGGAGCTGAACAAATCTGGATTACACGGAAGAGCTGCAATTCGAAAACCGCTGCTCTCAATGACAAATGTTTCCAAGCGTTGACAGTGGTGTAGAAACCTCCAGAATTGGTCCGTCGAGCAGTGGAAACGTGATATTCTCAGACGAATCACCGTTTACCCTATTTCAGACCTCCGGACGAGTGTACGTTTTGAAAAAGCCAAAAGAAGCATTCCATCCAGACTGCCTTTTCCCAACCGTAAAACATGGCGGAGGTTCTGTGGTGATCTGGGGTGCTATTTCGGGGAGATCCGCAGGGCCAATGATATCCCTTCATGGAAGAATTAACAGCCGCGATTATTTAGGCATTTTGGGCGACCAAGTGCATCCTATGGTTCAAGCACTGTTCTTGTTCAGGTGTTGTTCCTGACCAGGAGCCTGCACTGATGACTCAGTCCTTGCATTTATTGAAACTTCAGAAGAGGAGGCTGTAGAGATGGAGGGTGTTTCGGCAATGTAAGCCAAAATCTGTTCCTGATGCTCCGGCTTTAAAAGCAGTTTACCTACTCCCAGTAAAGGGAGCCTTCCAGGCCTTCTTGAGCCAGAAGACTCGTTATGATACTCAATTCTAGTCACCAGTATGCTGGGAATTTTTATGGCAACATTAGAGCCATCCAGAGAGAACTGATCCACATCTCCTCCAACAACAGAATCGACAACCTCAATTTATTTTTCCAAAGTTTTTAAGATGTGCATTATGGTATTCCACATAGAACGAACCTCCATTATCTTGACATATCTCCTGGAATTGTCATTCTGTACACTTAGTGCTCTGAATTTGGTCTGCAATGATGAAAATTCAGAGCACATCTTTATGATAGCACACTATTTTGAGGGCAAGTGAGCTCCTGTTTAGTGAAAATATTCTAAATCTCTGTATATATTTCAGGAGGCAGACACTGACACTCTTAGGCTCAGTATGGATTGCACAATAATATAAAAAGTATAAAAAGGGGTAGTGTATCACCAGATACAAGGTATATATAGTATAGTGAAAATATAATAAATCTCCGTATATATTTCAGGAGGCAGACACTGATGCTCACAGGCTCAGTATGGATTACACAAGAATATAATAAGTAAAAGGGTTACTGTATCAGCAGATACCACGTATATATAGTATAGTTCAAATATTCTAAATCTCAGTATATATTTCATGAGGCAGACACTGACGCTCACAAGCTCAGTATGGACTACACAATAATATAAAAAGATGAAAAAGGGTACTGTTTCACCAGATACCAGGTATATATAATATATTGAAAATATAATAAATCTTCGTACATATTTCAGGAGGCAGACACTGGCGCTCTCAGGCTCCGTATGGATTACACAAGAATATAATAATAATAAAAAGGGGTACTGTATCACCAGATACCATGCATATATAGTATGCTCAAAATATTGTAAATTTCCGGATATATTTCAGGAGGCAGACACTGATGCTCTCAGGCTCAGTATGGATTATACAAGAATATAAAAAGGGTACTGTTTCACCAGATACAAGGTATGTATAGTATAGTGAAAATATTATAAATCTCAGTATATATATTTTAGGAGGCAGCCACTGATGCTCTCAGGCTCAGTATGTATTACAGAATAATATAAAAAGCTGAAAAATGGTACTGTTTCACCAGATACAAGGTATTTATAGTATAGCGAAAATATTATAAATCTCCATATATAATTCAGGAGGCAGACAATGATGCCAAAAAGGCTCAGTATGGATTACACAAGAATATAAAAAGTTTGTGGGTGGAGGAGGGGGGGTGGGGCAGCCCGGGGGGGGGGTGGGGCAGCCCAGATAGGGAGGTGGCAAAAATGCCATATGTTGAGGTGTATAATGGACGTAAAGCAGCTGCAAATGGATTAATTGGAGAAGTCCGAGGAAGAGGAGGCGAAAAAAAGGGGTACTGTATCACCAGATAAAAGGTATATACTGTATAGTACAGTGAAAATATTAGAAATCTTTGTATATATTTCAGGAGGTAGACTCTGACGCTCACAGGCTCAGTCTGGATGACACAAGAATATAATAAGAAGTAAAAGGGGTACTGTATCAGCAGATACCAGGTATATATAGTGTAGTGAAAACATTCTATATCTCCGGATATATTTCAGGAGGCAGACTCTGACGGTCACAGGCTCAGTCTGGATTACACAAGAATATAATAAGAAGAAAAAGGGTTACTGTATCAGCAAATACCATGAATATATAGTATGGGGAAAATATTCTCAATCTCCATATATATTTCAGGAGGCATACACTGACGCTCTCAGGCTCAGTATGCATAACACAATAATATAAAAAGGGTACTGTTTCACCAGATAAAAGGTATATATAGTATAGTGAAAATATTATAAAGCTCGTATATATTTCAGGAGGCAGACTCTGACGCTCACAGGCTCAGTCTGGATTACACAAGAATATAATAATAAAAAGGGGTACTGTATCTGCAGATACCAGGTATATATAGTGTAGTGAAAACATTCTATATCTCCGGATATATTTCAGGAGGCAGACTCTGACGGTCACAGGCTCAGTCTGGATTACACAACAATACAATAAGAAGAAAAAGGGTTATTGTATCAGCAGGTACTTTGTATATATAGTATGGGGAAAATATTCTCAATCTCCATATATATTTCAGGAGGCAGACACTGACGCTCTCAGGCTCAGTATGCATTACACAATAATATAAAAAGCTGAAAAAGGGTACTGTTTCACCACATAAAAGGTATATATAGTATAGTGAAAATATTATAAATCTTCGTAAATATTTCAGGAGACAGACTCTAAAGCTCACAGGCTCAGTCTGGATTACACAAGAATATAATAATAAAAAGGAGGACTGTATCAGCAGATATCATGTATAAATAGTATAGTCAAAACATTCTAAATCTTTGTATATATTTCAGGAGGCAGCCACTGACGCTCTCAGGCTCAGTATGTATTACACAATAATATAAAAAGCTGAAAAAGGGTAGTGTTTCACCAGATACAAGGTATATATAGTATAGTGAAAATATTCTAAATCCCCGTATATATTTCAGGAGTCAGACATTAAAGCTCACAGGCTCAGTATGGATTACACAAGAATATAACAAGCTGAAAAAGGGTACTGTATCAGCAGATACAAGGTATATATAGTATAGTCAAAACATTTTAAATCTCTGTGTATATTTCAGGAGGCAGAGAGTGACGTTCTCAGGCTCAGTATCTATTACACAATAATATAAAAAGGGTACTGTTTCACCAGATTCAAGGTATATATAGTATAGTGAAAATATTATAAATCTCCGTATATAATTTAGCAGGCAGACAATGACGCTCACAGGCTCAGTATGCATTACACAAGAATATAAAAAGATCACCAGAGTTGCTTGTTTGTGTAATGTGTGTAGTACAGTTCATATAGCGTCTTGTGCTTGGGTGCGATGAAAACACAGGAGTCACAGGTTTGATATAGAAAGTCTTGTATTACTTCATACAAGTTGGCAAAAATAGTCACACAGTTTGCGGACACAGAAGCAGGAGACACAGCAGGCCAGAGTAATCTAAGCTCAGCAATCACTCTCCACAACAGGTTCAGGATCTTCTTCTCTGTTACCGTAAGTCCATGCAAACGTGGGTCTTTCAAAGAGCAGGGTTCAGAGTCCACAAGTGCTTCAGAGTTCCTCAGTAGGAATAGCTGGAGTACAAGGTCCAAGGCTTCAGGAGTCAGGTCACAGGTTCACTGCAGGCTAGATTCTGAAGCACTGATTGCTCAGCTGTGGCTGCTTAAGAAGCAAAAGGAGAGAATCAGGGCGGGAACATGCAAGCTGGAAACTCCATTTTGACTGAGGGCAAGATAGCTGCAGCAAGACAGAAAGTAAAATGGCTGACGAACAAACTGAGTTTCAGGAACATGTACACAGAACCTTACATTACTCCCCCCTTAGGGACAAACCCGGATGACCTCAGACCAGGCTTGTGTGGGTACCTCTGATGAAACTGACGGAGCAAGCGAGGAGCATTAACGTTATTGACTGGTTCCCATGAGTTGTCCTCCACTGGGTAGCCCTGCCATTTAATCAGATATTGTAACTGATTTCTATACAACCTGGAATCTAAAATCCTTTCCACCACAAATTCTTCCTGACCATCGACTAGCACTGGGTCAGGGCAAGGAGAAGAACGTCCAGGAAACGTATTGGGTGTCGCAGCCTTTAGTAGGGATACATGAAAGACAGGGTGGATTCTCATAGTTCTGGGCAGTTGAAGACGACAAGCAACGGCACTTATAATTTTACTGATTTTATAGGGTCCAATGTACTTATGTCCCAACTTAGACGATGGAATCCTTAACTTAAGATTTCTGGTTGACAGCCAGACCAAGTCTCCTACCTTGAAAGCTGGTGCAGGTTTACGAAATTTATCTGCTGCTTTCTTGTACCTTTCCTGAGCCGATTCCAGATTCTCCTTTAGAAGATCCATATTCTTCTGTAAAGACGTGATTCTTTCAGCCACTGCTGGTAAAGGCGTTTCTATGGGAAATCGTGGTAGAATGTTAGGATGATAACCTAGATTAGAGTAAAAAGGAGACTGCTTAGTGGAGGCACTCGGAGAGTTGTTATAAGAGAACTCAGCTAATGGAAGTAGATCCACCCAATCATCCTGTAGGTGGCAGATAAAGCAGCGGAGATACTGCTCCAGGGTTTGATTGGTTCGTTCGGTCTGTCCATTAGTCTGGGGATGAAAAGCAGAAGAAAGGTTTACTTTAATGTCCAATGCTGCACAGAAATTTTGCCAAAACCTAGAAGTGAATTGCACCCCTCGATCCGAAATAACCTCATCCGGTACTCCATGTAAGCGAAACACATCTTTAATCATCAAATCTGATGTCTGTTTTGCAGTGGGTAAGCCGACACAAGGGATAAAATGAGCTGCCTTTGTTAGACGGTCAACCACTACTAGAATGGTGTTCTTCCCTTGAGAGGTTGGTAACTCCACAATGAAGTCCATAGAAATGGATCCCCACGGGCGGGACGGGGTGGGAAGAGGCTGTAACAGACCAGTTGGTGAGGAGCGAGGTGTTTTGCATCTTGCACAGACTTCACATGAAGTGACATAGTTTAAAACATCCTTCCTGCAAGTGGGCCACCAAAAGAAACGAGAAAGAAATTCCTCTGTCTTTAGAATTCCTCTATGCCCAGCTATCTTGGAATCGTGAATGAGTTGCAATACTCTCAATCTGACTGTTTCAGGAATATACAGGCGTTGTCCCTGAATCCACACACCATTCTTAAAGACAAGACTTACGTCCCTTGGGGTTGTGCCAAAAAGGAATCCGCATGGTATGCTTCCTTGATGTCTTTAAGTAGGTCTTGATTATGAATCACTCCTAGGAATCTAGAGTCAGGAAGAATAGTCTTAGGAGGAGTAATTGGACGTGTTTCTGCTGAGTAAATCCTAGAGAGTGCATCAGCCTTTCCATTGCGCGATCCTGGTCTATAAGAAATGATAAAATTAAATTGGTTTAAGAAAAGATTCCAGCGAGCCTGGCGAGGAGTCAGGCACTTAGCCGACCTGATAAATTCAAGGTTACGATGGTCTGTCAGGACGACTATTTGCTGTGCAGCCCCTGAAGAAGGTGTCTCCATTCTTTGAAGGCGGCAATAATGGCCAACAACTCTCTATTGCCCACATCGTAGTTCCTCTCAGCCGAAGACAACTGCTGGGAAAAGAAAGCACAGGGATGCAAGACATTCTTCTCACCTGTTCTCTGAGAGAGTATAGCTCCAACGGCACAGTCTGAAGCATCCACCTCTATTATGAAGGCAAGCTCGGGGTTGGGATGTACTAGGATAGGTGCAGTGGTAAATTTATCTTTTAGACGGGAAAATGCTTCCTGGGCTTGGGGAGTCCAGGAGAACCTAGACTCTTTCCGGGTAAGTTGGGTGATAGGTGACACTACCTCCGAGAAATTTTTAATGAAACGTCTATAGAAGTTGGCAAACCCGATGAAGCGCTGTACCTCCTTCACATTTCTAGGACTTGGCCAATCCTTGATGGCTTGGGTTTTGCTTCCATCCATACTAATTCCTTGTGTAGACAGTACATACCCCAGAAATTGAATTTCGGTCCTATGGAATTCACACTTTTCAAGTTTGATGTAAAGATGATTTTGTCTTAGACGTTCCAAGACCATTCTCACATGTCCATGATGTTCCTCTGTGGAGTTAGAAAAAATTAGAATATCATCCAAATAAATCACCACGAATGTATCTAGGAGATCCCTGAAGATGTCATTCACCAAGTGTTGGAAAGTGGCTGGGGCGGTACTCAGACCAAAAGGCATAACTAGATATTCAAAGTGTCCATAGCGTGACCTGAATGCAGTCTTCCATTCATCCCCAGGTCTAATACGGACTAAGTTATAGGCCCCACGAAGATCTAGTTTAGAGAAAATTTTGGCATGTCGCACTCTCTCCAATAACTCAGGGATTAAAGGCAATGGATAACGGTTTCTAATAGTAACCTTATTGAGTTCCCTATAGTCTACGCATGGTCTCAGAGATCCATCTTTCTTCTTTACAAAGAAGATGGGTGCACCTGCAGGAGATGAAGAGGGGCGTATGAAGCCCTTAGCTAGATTTTCATCTATGTAATCCTTTAAAGCCTTTAGCTCGGGCCCCGCCAGGGGGTAGATCTTACCAAAAGGTATCTCTGCTCCAGGCAATAATTCAATTGGACAATCATATGGACGGTGAGGAGGAAGCTGGTCAGCGTTCTTCTTGTCACATAAATCCACATAGTCCTGGTATACAGCTGGTAGTTCAGGGACTGACATGGTTCCTTTAGGAACAGAGCAAGCTGAAACTTTTGGACTCATCTGTTTCTCTGGAAAGTGTAATTCCTTGGTCTCCCAGTTAATGGTAGGATTCTGAGCCTGCAGCCATGGTAGCCCTAGAATAATGGGAAAGTGGGGAGAAGAGATAAGCATAAAGGACAGTTTCTCTTGATGATCTTTACCCATAAGAACCCTCAAAGGCTCTGTTTCCTGATCCACTGGTCCAGAGGTCAGCAGGGAGCCATCCACAGTTTCCATCTGTACTGGAGTAGCCTTCTTCACTGAACGTATCCCCTGTTTCAGAGCAAAGGAGACATCCATAAAATTTCCACTTGCCCCTGAGTCGATCATAGCAGAGCTAGACACCCAAGTTGAGTCAACCCAGAGTTTGATGGAAAGAAAGCAATGAGAATTGTTTTTCTTACAACTCAGCTGGGACACCGCTGAGGAAACTTGAAAAATGGCAGCGTTTACACAGTCAACGTCCTCAGAGGTAACGGAGTTTAAGTCCGAGAAATCAAGATCTGTTGCTGCAGATCTCTCTGGAGCCTGAGGCTCGGACCTGACAGATCCCCTCTCGCAACACTCACAGTGAATGAGTGCTGCAGTAGTCTTACGAGAACGGCTGGGGCAGTTTATAATGAAGTGCCCTGACTTACCACAATAGAAACATAGATTCTCCTTAAAACGATGTTCCTTGCGTGCATCACTAACCCGTCGTTGTAAAGAGTCTACCTGCATGGGTTCAGGTTCAGGTTCCCGTGTAATCCTACTCAAAGGTTCCTTAGCTGGAGAGGAAGGTAGGAAAAGGTTAGTGCGATTGCTTTCAAACCATCTCTCTTGCCTGCGTTCAGTCAGACGAGTATCAATACGGATGCAGTAGTTAATAAAGTCACCTAACGCAGTGGGAGGGTCGGCACGAGCAAGTTCATCCTTAATCAGTGGAGATAACCCCTTTCGAAAAATAGATTTTTTGGCGGAACTGTCCCAGGTGGTATCAAGGGCCCATCTCCTGAAATCCAAGGCATATTCAGCTACCGAGTGCTTACCTTGGCGCAAAGCTAACATGGCTGCTTCAGCTGTTGCACCTCGATTGGGGTCATCAAACACCTGCCCCATGGCTGAAATAAAATCATCAAGGTGATTCAAACAATCATCCTCAGTCTCAATCAGAGGGTTTGCCCACATTAAAGCCTTGTTGGTAAGCAACATAATTATAGTAAGCACCTTAGATCGTTCAGTGGGAAATTGTGAAGCATGTGCAGAAAAAAAAGATTGCATTGATTAATAAATCCCCTGAATTTCTCACGTTCACCGCCAAAACGAAAAGGGGGCAACTTGGGATCCCAGAACTCGGGGCTACGGCAGGAGCCTGGACTCGCCCCTCTAGAACCTCAATCCTGGCTCGCAAATCCTGGGCAGTCTGTCCAAATACTTGCAAATTGTGATTAGTGAGGTCCTGTAGGTTTGTAAAACGGGTCTTTATATTCTGCAAATCTGCAAGGATATTATCAGTCACTCCGCAAAGTTCCTTTATGCGGGCCTCCATTTTCCAGATCTTTTAAGACAGGAGTACTGGAAGAAGAGGAGAGGAGAAAAAAAAAAACAATAGTGTTTACCTGTGGTAACACTGCAGAGAGAAAAAAAAATTAAGGGAACTGCTCACCTGGAATGGTTGTGAGAAGTCACAACCACTATCATCACAGAAGTTCAACCGGACATCTGATATCCACAGTTACAGCAGACAAAAAAAGAGAAAAGAAAAAAAACAATAGTGTTTACCTGTGGTAACACTGCAGAAAAAAAAACACTTAAGGGAATTGCTCACCTGGAATGGTTGTGAGAAGTCACAACCACTGTCATCACAGAAAGTACAACTGGACATCCGATATCCACAGTTAAAGCAGACACAGCCTTTCCAGACCCAGCAGACACTAACGTTTGGCTTCAGAATCTTGTAATGTGTGTAGTACAGTTCATATAGCGTCTTGTGCTTGGGTGCGATGAAAACACAGGAGTCACAGGTTTGATATAGAAAGTCTTGTATTACTTCATACAAGTTGGCAAAAATAGTCACACAGTTTGCGGACACAGAAGCAGGAGACACAGCAGGCCAGAGTAATCTAAGCTCAGCAATCACTCTCCACAACAGGTTCAGGATCTTCTTCTCTGTTACCGTAAGTCCATGCAAACGTGGGTCTTTCAAAGAGCAGGGTTCAGAGTCCACAAGTGCTTCAGAGTTCCTCAGTAGGAATAGCTGGAGTACAAGGTCCAAGGCTTCAGGAATCAGGTCACAGGTTCACTGCAGGCTAGATTCTGAAGCACTGATTGCTCAGCTGTGGCTGCTTAAGAAGCAAAAGGAGAGAATCAGGGCGGGAACATGCAAGCTGGAAACTCCATTTTGACTGAGGGCAAGATAGCTGCAGCAAGACAGAAAGTAAAATGGCTGACGAACAAACGGAGTTTCAGGAACATGTACACAGAACCTTACATTTTGTTGGCCAATATTAGCTCTAGGCTCTCCTGTGGCATTGTGTTCTGTAATTTGCCTTTATAGCGTGGATCGAGGATGCTGGCCAACCAGTAGTCGTAATCCTTCATCATTTTGGCAATGCGGAGGTCCCTTTTTAGGATCCGCAAGGCATAATCACACATGTGGGCCAATGTTCCAGGTGTCAGTGATGCACTGCCAGTGGTGGGTGGAGGAGCACTTTCTGCCAAATCCACATCCCTCCAGTCACGCACAAACCCTGGACCTGAACTTGGCAAGCCAACATTATCTCTTGCCCCCTGAGAAGCATCCTACTCCCCAAAAAAATCATCCCCCCTCCTCCTCCTCCTCTTCTTCCTCCAACTCGTCCAGGACAGTTCCCTGAGCAGACATTGGCTGACAGTCAAAGGCTTCCCTCTTCCTCCTCCGCTGCAGACACCTGATCCTTAATGTGCGTCAAAGTTTGCATGAGCAGAACAATAAGTGGGATGCTCATGCTTATGATGGTGTCGTCTGCGCTTACCAGCCATGTGCATTCCTCAAAATACTGAAGGACGTTACAGAGGTCTTTCAGCTTTGACCACTGCACACCCAACAACTCCATGTCTGCCCTCAAACTGCCTGCGTGTGTATCCTCCCACAAATGCATTACAGCCTGCCTCTGTTCGCACAGCCTCTCAACCATGTGCATGGTGGAGTTCCATCTTGTTGCAACGTCTATGATTAGGCGGTGCTTGGGGCGGTGGAGTGATCGCTGCAGCCTCTGCATGCGACTGGAGTCTACGGGCGAGCGACGGATGTGCGAGCACAGTCTTCGCACTTTATGGAGCAGGGCTGTTAACTCAGGATAATTATTTAAGAAGCACTGAACCACCAGGTTCAAGGTGTGAGCCAGGCAAGGTATGTGTCTGAGTTTTGCCAGGGCTATGGCTGCCACAAAATTAAGTCCGTTATCACTGACTACCTTGCCTGGCTCAAGATGTATACTGCCCAGCATGACTCGGTTTCTCGCTGCAAGTAGTCGGCCAGTACTTCCGCGGTGTGTCTGTTCTCGCCCAAAGACATCATTTTTAAAACAGCCTGCTGACACTTACCACTAGCTGTTCGATAGTGGGACACCTCGTGTGCAACACTGGCAGTTGCGGATAGAGTGCTCGTGCGACTGCGCTATGTTGACGAGCTTTCGCTTCTGGAGGAGGAGGAGGAGGGTCGAACGCCTACAGCCAACTGTTGCCTATACCGTGGGCTAGGCAGCACTGTCCCACCGCCGCTGTCCCCTGTGGACCCTGCATCCACCACATTAACCCAGTGCACAGTGATGGACACGTAACGGCCCTGGCCATGCCTACTGGCCCATGCATCTGTTGTGAGGTGCACCTTTCCACTCGCTGATTGAGTGCATGGACAATGCGGTCTTTCACATGCAGGTGGAGGGTAGGGATGGCTTTTCTAGAAAAGAAGTGCCGACTGGGTAGGTCATAGCGTGGGACAGCGTAGGCCATGAGCTCTCGGAACGCTTTTTTGGAGTGATACGGGCCTGCCAGATAACCCCAGCTGTGATATCGATATGTGCTGCGGATCCTTCTCCTCTTCTGAGCTATTGCCAGCGGCACCCTCTTCCGCCACTGGATGCCAATCCTGGTCAACAACTGGGTCATCCATCACCACCTCTTCAATTTCATCAGCACCTTCCTCTGTGTCACAGTGTAAGGTGGTAGAGTATGCGGGAAGGGGCACCTGAGTTTCATCAGGGTCACATTCTGGCTCAGTACACTGCGAGGGCAATGTAGTGCTGTGGTTGAATGTACCAGCACAATCATCTAGCAGTGGCTGTGCATCAGTGCACTCCATGTCAGATTCATCTTGGACTGGGGAATTCAGGATTTGACGTGATAACCCAGGCATGGTATGTGAAAAGAGCTCCATGGAGTAATCTGAAGTGTGGGCTGCCGCATCCTTCACTTTTGGTGGGGGTGAAGGACACAAGGAAAGGGGTTGTTCCTGACCCGAAGCCTGCACTGACGACTTGGAGCTTTTGAAACTTCAGAAGAGGAGGCGATAGAGCTGGAGGCTGTTTCGGCAATGTAAGACCAAACCTGTTCCTGATGCTCCGGCTTTAAAAGCGGTTTACCTACTCCCAGAAAAGGGAGCCTTCCAGGCCTTCTGGAGCCAGACGATGAGGCAGGCTCAACACCTCCTGCCATAGGTGCGATTGTGCTTTTGGCACTACCAGCAGATGCACCACCACCACCTCAGTATCAGCTGGCCCCCTACGACCACGTCCGCGACCTCTTCCACCATACTTCCTTATGTTTGTGTAAATGTATCCAAAATAACAGCAGATATATGGTACAGTTACAGAAGCATACAGCTGTATACGATGAAGGTGAAAAATTTTAATCTCCGTTTATATTTGACACAGACTCTCACAGGCTCAGTATGGATTACACTAGAATATAAAAACCAAAAAAGTGTACAGTATCAGAAGCGTACAGCTGTATACAGTGTTGGGGAAATTGTAAATCTCTGTATATATTTCAGGAGCAACACACACAGTCAGAGGCCCAGTCTGGATAACACCAGAATATGAAAATCAGAAAAGTGTACTCTATCAGTAGAATACAGCTGTATACAGTGTTGGGGGAATTGTAAATCTCCGTATATATTTCAGGAGTAACACACACACGCTCTCACTATGGATTTGACCGTAATACAGGCAGAAAAACGGTACTGCATCAGAAGATACCAGCTGTATACGGTTTTGGGGAAAATTGAAATCTCCGTATATATTTCCGGAGTCACACACAGATAGTCAGCACGGTACTGTGAGGAGCGTACAGTAGTGTTGAGCGATACGATACTGCAAATATCGGGTATCGGCCGATATTAGCTCTATCGGCCTTTCGATAATTCGTTTCGATATTTTCGTCTTATCGAATACCGGAATCAGAAGTTCCCATAATTCTTTGCGAGGCAATGTGATTTTAGTCAGCCAATGAGGAATCCTAAGAAGTGTGGGCACATCCTGTACTGCTGCGGTCATGTTAACTAATGGCATGGCTGTGATTGGATGCTGAAATGATGTCAGAATGCACTATAAAAGGCGCCGCCGCCATTTTAGCGTCACTGTGCTGTGAATTCAGTAAGGGACAGAACGCTGCTGTGCTGACTCTGAGGGACAGTTAGAGATTGCGATTTAGTGTACTGTGCTGTAGGCAGGCTAGCACCAACCGCTGTGTAAAGCTTCCTTTTGCCTGCAGTGTTGTTTTAACAGCTCTGCAAGGTGTGTGTGAGTGCAGGTGACGCTGCAGTTTGCTCTGCATGCAACGCTGTCTGTAGGCATCTGCACATGTCACTCACAGACTCTTTTTTTTTTCCTTCAGTGTAATTCTTGCAGCTCCATGCAATTTAACTATTAGTGTGACGCGCTTCCATCCGTATCCAATACATTGGTTGCAAACACTATAGAAGTAGACAAAGGAGTAGCCTTTCACAGATTGTGAACAGTTGTGTTTCAGTGTTCACTTCAGTCTGTGTTTTTTATTTTTTGAGTGCACATCACGCTCCAGTTACTTGTTCAAGCACTGCTGCTTGTACTCTGCTGAGCGTGTCTCAGTGGCTCATCCTTTTCATTTATCTCCAATTGGTTCTGCTCCATTCCATTTAAAATATAATCTATTAGTGTGACGCGCTTCCATCCGTATCCAATACATTGGTTGCAAACACTATAGAAGTAGACAAAGGAGTAGCCTTTCACAGATTGTGAACAGTTGTGTTTCAGTGTTCACTTCAGTCTGTGTTTTTTATTTTTTGAGTGCACATCACGCTCCAGTTACTTGTTCAAGCACTGCTGCTTGTACTCTGCTGAGCGTGTCTCAGTGGCTCATCCTTTTCATTTATCTCCAATTGGTTCTGCTCCATTCCATTTAAAATATAATCTATTAGTGTGACGCGCTTCCATCCGTATCCAATACATTGGTTGCAAACACTATAGAAGTAGACAAAGGAGTAGCCTTTCACAGATTGTGAACAGTTGTGTTTCAGTGTTCACTTCAGTCTGTGTTTTTTATTTTTTGAGTGCACATCACGCTCCAGTTACTTGTTCAAGCACTGCTGCTTGTACTCTGCTGAGCGTGTCTCAGTGGCTCATCCTTTTCATTTATCTCCAATTGGTTCTGCTCTATTCCATTTAAAATATAATCTATTAGTGTGACGCGCTTCCATCCGTATCCAATACATTGGTTGCAAACACTATAGAAGTAGACAAAGGAGTAGCCTTTCACAGATTGTGAACAGTTGTGTTTCAGTGTTCACTTCAGTCTGTGTATTTTATTTTTGAGTGCACATCACGCTCAGTTACTTTTCAAGCTTGCTGCTTTTGTACACTGCTGAGCGTCCAGTGGCTCATCCTTTTCATTTATCTCCAATTGGTTCTGCTGCATTCCATTTAAAATATAATCTATAGTGTGATGCGCTTCCATCCGTATACAATACATTGTTCAAACACTATAAAGTAACAAGGAGTAGCCTTTCACAGATGTAACAGTTTGTGTTCAGTGTACTTCAGTCTCTGCGTATAACCCACTTAGCCTTATAACTTTTCTGACTTTCTTTATCAATCTACCAAGATGAAGAAGTCAGTGAGTAAGGCACGTGGTCGTGGCCGTGGAGTTTCAGCAGGGAGAGGACGTGGGGATTCTGTGGCTGCTGCCGCCCTCAGTGACACAGCATCCACCAGTTTTACCCATGAGCGTTCCTTTATGCACACTTTGGTAGGAGCTCGGCGTGCCCCCCTGCTGCTGGAAGAACAAATTGAAGCCGTTGTTGGTTGGATGGCAGCCAATGCATCGACTTCAATTCCTTCCACCTCCTCTCAGGAACACAACACTGTTAAGCAACCATCTGTCTGTTCACCGCCTGTCAAATTGCCCAGGCAGTCAGAGAGTTCTGTACAGGAGCCAGCTGAGTCTCTGCTTCTGTTCTCAGAATCTGTTGGCTCGCAAACACGGGCACAGGCAAGCAGCATTCTGCAATTTGAAGAAGAGGGAGTATGCAGTGATGCGCAACAGCTGTGTCTCTCTCAATCTGAAGAGGCGGGTGAGCCAGTGCCGATGGACAGCACACCGCAGAACGCATCTTATGATGATGAATGAGACTCAGGTGCCAGGTTTTGTGGAGCATGGTGCTGCCCAGACCATCCAACAGCAGCAGGTGTTGGAAGAGGGTAGTGGAGATGATGAAGTCCGAGACCCAACATGGCGTGAGCAACAGGAAGGTGGTGGGAGCAGCTCTGAGGAAGAGATTGTCCCAACGGTACAAAGAGGAGGGAGAGGTAGGCTGCAGACTCGCTTGCCTGTAGCCTCCAGTTTGGCACCTGTTGGGAGCAGTTCTCCTAGAACTGTCAAAATTGGCGCTCCCATGACTTGCACTGCGTGGTCCTTTTTTGACAGACTTGTAGATGATATTTGCTATGTTCAATGCAAGCTGTGTAAGCAAAAAGTTAAAAGAGGTAAAAATATCAGGAACCTGAATACCACAAATATGTGGAAACATGTACGGACAAAGCACATAGCTGAGTTCCAAAGACACACTGGAGATGTAGGCCAACCTACAGCAGCACCTACATCTTTAGGTCATGTTCGAGCCTCTACCTCCAGCTCTCACACACCTGGTTCGGCTTCCTCACAGGATCTCCATGGAAGAACCTCGGTCACTGTTGTCCATAGACAAACTGTTATTCCACCCACTGCAGCAAGTTCACAGTCATCGTCACACTCCCAGAACAAAAAACAGCCATCGGTAACACAGGCATGGGATAAAAGACGGCCATACTCGGCAAACCATCCACGAGCACAGGCTCTGAATGCTGGCCTTGCAAAACTCCTGTCCCTTGAAATGCTGTCATTCAGGCTGGTGGAGACTGACAGTTTCAGGAACTTTATGGCATTGGCAGTCCCACAATATAATGTGCCAAGCCGATTTTATTTCAGCAGGCAAGCTGTCCCTGCTCTGCAAAAACATGTCGAGGGAAACATTAAACATGCGCTACTAAACGCCGTCAGTAGCAGGGTCCACCTGACCACCGATGCGTGGACCAGTACCCATGGCCAGGGACGATACCTTTCCCTCACTGCCCATTGGGTCAATGTTGTGGAGCCGGGTACAGATCTTGCCAGTGGCGCTGTACGTGTTCTGCCAACTCCAAGGATTGCAGGAATCCAGTCTGTGCACATTGATTCCTCCTCCTACTCCAGTTCCTCAGAATCATCGCTGCACGAGCCGTCACGGTATACCTCCACATGGACCCGTGAACGCTTACCTGTTGCGACCGATATGAGCACAGCCGTGGCCAAACGTCAACAGGCCGTACTGAAATTAATTCCCATGGGGAATCGAAGCCAACAGCGCAGGAGCTCTGGGATGCCACCAAGCAGGAGAGCGACGTGTGGTTTTTGTCAGCTAATCTCCAGCCAGGCTTGGTAGTGTGTGACAATGGCCGAAATCTGGTGGCAGCTCTGGGCCTTGGCAACCTCACTCACATACCATGTCTGGCACATGTGCTCAACTTGGTCGTGCAGAGTTTTTTGAGGGACTATCCGGATCTTGATGCACTGCTGCACAAGGTCCGCCTAGAGTGCGCTCACTTGCGACGTTCCAGCATGGCCAGATCGCGCATTGCAGCTCTGCAAGTCAGATTTCGCCTTCCTGAACATCGCATCATATGTGACGTACCCACCAGGTGGAATTCCACGTTACATATGTTGGAGCGGTTGTGTGAGCAGCAGCCAGCAGTAATGGAGTATCAGCTGCAACAGGCGCAATCAACTCGCAATTTGCGCAGTTCACACTTCACCACTACTGAGTGGGCCTCTATGAAGGACATCTGCGACGTTTTGCGTGCGTTTGATGTCTCAACGCGGATGGCGAGTGCAGATGATGCACTAGTCAGCATGACTGTCCCCCTTATCTGCCTGCTTCAGAAATCACTGAAAGCACTAAAGGAAGAGGTTTTGGAAGAGGTGGAGGATGAGGAGTCACAAATTCAATTACCTTCAGGACAGTCAGCGCAACGTGGTTCCTCACAAAGGGCTGGGCAGGGCTCACTTTGTGAGGAGGATGAGGAGGAGGAGGAGTCAATGGAGGAGGAAGAAATCCCTACAGAGGGAGGTACACAACGCTGTAGTCAGTATGTAGAGCGAGGGTGGGGTGATGCAGAGGAGACAGAGATGACGCCTCTTCCAGAGGACAGCCTTTGTTGGCCAGTTGGGAGTCTGCAGCACATGGTTGATTTCATGCTTCAGTGCCTGAGAAACGACCGCCGCATCGTCCACATTCTCAGCACGTCAATTATTGGGTGTACACCCTCCTAGACCCTCGCTACCGGGACAACTTACAAACCCTCATCACACCGGTGAACCGGGACCGTAAAATGCAGGAGTACCAAGACACACTGGTGCAATCCATACTGTTGTACATTCCAGCCGAGAGAGCTGCTGCTGCTGCTACTGCTTTACAAAGCAGCTCTGTGCGTCGAGGCAGTGTAGACACCTCTACAACAAGAGGGAGCAGAAGCAGCGCCTCTGCACAGGGCAAGAACTGTATGTTACAAATGTGGCAAAGTTTTGTGACAGCGCCAGCAAGGATCTACACCATCCAAGACGGCTCCAGTCACCAGGAAGAAACGTTTCCGTAAGATGGTGACAGACTACTTGGCTTTCCCTATAAGTGTACTCCCAGATGCCTCTTCCCCTTTCAAATTTTGGGTCTCTAAGTTGGATACATGGCCAGAGCTTAGCCAGTATGCATTGGAGGTGCTGGCTTGCCCTGCTGCCAGTGTATTATCTGAGCGTGTCTTTAGTGCTGCAGGTGGTGTAGTAACAGACCGTCGCATGTGACTATCCTCAGAGAATGTAGACCGGCTTACTTTTCTGAAAATGAACAAGGCATGGATCTCACCTGAATTTGCCTGTCCGTTTTCAGATTAAATAACTGTTTGGCAACGTTTTCCATGTCTCCTGTTATGTTCATCTTTCTACCACCTGAACTCTACTCCCTGGGCTACAACACCGCCATTTGTTGCTCGTAAGTAATTGGCAGGGGTACTGACTCCTGGCCAGCCTGGTTACAGCACGACAGCGGTTTCCTGGCAGTGTGAACGTCAATTATCCTCCAATAAGTTGTGCTGTCGTGTTGCATTCGGGTTAGCCGACTCTATGGTGCCTGCAGTTTAGGTGATTCCTATGTGTGCTGTGGGATATGTAAATAAAGGCGGTTTCCATTGTGACAATAGGATAAGCACCCACTGTAGGACTGTGTGATTCGGTAACTGCGGACGGCTTGCGTCCTGTCAACTTACATTTTCATGGGTGCGTTCTTCTACCCGTCCGGGGTCCAGTACCGTCAAGTGGTCCTCCCCAGTGCCTTTGGCCTAGGTGCCTCCATCTCCGTATCAGAGTTCCAGCAACGTCTGCTGGTCCTTGGTAGTGCTTTGGAGCACAGGTACCTCCTGCTTAGTAACCGTGTCACAGTAACGTCAGCTGGTACTCGGTTGTGACATTGCCTCTTTTCCTTCTGCTACCCGTCCGGGGTCCAGTACCGTCAAGTGGTTCTCCCCAGTGCCTTTGGCCTAGGTGCCTCCATCTCCGTATCCGAGTTCCAGCAACGTCTGCTGGTCCTTGGTAGTGCTTTGGAGCACAGGTACCTCCTGCTTAGTAACCGTGTCACAGTAACGTCAGCTGGTACTCGGTTGTGACATTGCCTCTTTTCCTTCTGCTACCCGTCCGGGGTCCAGTACCGTCAAGTGGTTCTCCCCAGTGCCTTTGGCCTAGGTGCCTCCATCTCCGTATCCGAGTTCCAGCAACGTCTGCTGGTCCTTGGTAGTGCTTTGGAGCACAGGTACCTCCTGCTTAGTAACCGTGTCACAGTAACGTCAGCTGGTACTCGGTTGTGACATTGCCTCTTTTCCTTCTGCTACCCGTCCGGGATCCAGTACCGTCAAGTGGTTCTCCCCAGTGCCTTTGGCCTAGGTGCCTCCATCTCCGTATCCGAGTTCCAGCAACGTCTGCTGGTCCTTGGTAGTGCTTTGGAGCACAGGTACCTCCTGCTTAGTAACCGTGTCACAGTAACGTCAGCTGGTACTCGGTTGTGACATTGCCTCTTTTCCTTCTGCTACCCGTCCGGGGTCCAGCACAGTCAGCTGGTCCTCGTTACTTCCATTGTCTCTTGCTCCATCTGATACCCGTCAGGGTTCCAGTAACGTCAGCTGTTTCTCGGAAATTAGACACCTTAAAGACCACCCAGAAGAAGATGACGACAACAAGGACGACGAGCATTAAGCCAACCAGCCTGAACACCATCACAAAGAAAAGATAAAAGATTACCCAGAAGAAGATCACCAACAGGACAAAGAAGGTTAAGACAAACTACAAGATACAGAACAAGAGACAGAAGAACAATAAGCAAAAGATCAAAAAGCAGAAGAACATGAAGTATAAGACCAAAATGAAGAGCAAAATATATGCTCTAAATTCTAAGCAGAAGAAGGCTAAGCAGTGTATGGGGTGAGTCCGTTCCTCCTCGTGGTGCCCCTGGAAAATGCCTGCTGCTGCTGCAGGCTAAACTGAACACGGACAAATACTGTTGTAATTTAAATCTTTTGTGACAGCAAGAACGGAAGGATGAACAATTCATACTTTTACAGATTACAAGTACAGGAATCTCTGTCACAAATAAGAATATGATGAAGAAGATGAAGAGGAAGAAGATGAAGATTTTGAATATGAAGAAGATTAATTAGTTTAATAATAACAATATGAGTAATGTAAACAAAAACATGAATAGCAAGAAGTTTAAGAAGAAGATTAAGAAGGTGAAGATGAAGAATAATTTGATGAGAAAGATGTGTGCTGCTGAAGATTATGAAGGAGAAAGTGTGGCACTGGCAAAAGTTAAAAAGGTGAAGAGCATGGAAGTTGTTGAAACATACATATTTGCCAAAATAGAAAAAAGGTTAACAACATTGTCAATTTGTTAGTCAATCCAAACGTATTTCCAAAAAAAAATATATTAATGCTATTCCAATGCATTGGGTTAAACATGTATGCCTTTATTGTCTCCTCAACCTCCCCCAATACATTCTACATTAGTCTTTGTTGTTTTCCTTCATGTACAATTAACCAACAAGGCAAGAATGGTTTTTTTTTAATGTCGATATTTTGTTCCCATAGACTTACATTGGACTTTCGGAATCGGATATCGACGATATTTAGTGATATCGGCGATACCATTTCAATACGATATTTTTAGATATCGAGCAGTATCGCTCAACACTAGCGTACAGCTCTATACAGTGTGGGAAAAAATGAACACTCGGTAACTGTGCAGAAAAAATGAAGAAAAGTATTAGTGCTGTGTGGGTGCTGTGTTAAAAAGCAGTCTGCACAGCAGTGTACACACACCAATACAGGTAGCAAGCAACCTAATAATCAGCTCTGCTACTCCACAAAAGAAATTTCCCCCTTCTCACTGGCAGGCAGCCTAATAATCAGCTCTGCTGCTCCACCACACAAGAAATTTCCCCCTTCTCACTGGCAGGCAGCCTAATAATCAGCTCTGCTGCTCCACACAAGCAATTTCTACCCTGTCACTGGCAGGCAGCCTAAGAACCAGCGTTGCTGCACACACCAAAATCCTCCCCTGTCACTGCACAGTAACTGTACAGCTAATCGCTATCAGCACAAGCACAGATTTTTTTTGGCCCTGCCTAACGTTCTCCCTACTGATAAACAGCGTCAGCAACCTCTCCCTACACTAAGATCGGCAGAAGTAAAATGGCGGTCGGCGGTGAGGGATTTTATATGCACTGTGATGCCACACAAAGCCAGCCAATCACTGCAATGCCCTTCTGTAAGATGGTGGTGGTCGCTGCACATGTCATCACGTTGCCCACAGTCTGCGTCCTTGCTCATTGGCCGAGAAAAGGACCTTAAAGTATTATGGGAAAACCGACTTAGGGCAATTTTTTGAAATTGACCGACCTGTTTCGCTCAACCCTACTTATCACTTATACCACATGGTAATTGGCAAAAGAAAGAAATACCAGTTCTTAAACTGCTGTTTGATTTGTTCATTCTGTCTCCCAAAAATTAGAAGTCTCAGTTCACATTTGTCCTGAGCTCTATATCAGTGTTCCTCAACTCCAGTCTTCAAAGCCTATTAACAGATCATGTCTTCAGGTGTTCCTTAGTATTACATAGTATTGAAAGTCTTATCACCTGTACAATACTAAGTAAATCCTGAAAATATTATCTGTTGGAGGGCTTTGAAGAATGGAGTTGAGGACCATTGCTTTACACTGATCACGGACTGTACAGCAAGGTCTATTTCTAAAACACTGAAAAACAGGATTCAGATAGAACCTCCAATAGTACCTTTTTAAGAAGATGAATAAACACGGGGGTGCCTTTTCTGCTTCGGGTCTGGAACCATCAGGGCGGTCACCCATGTTGCAGTGGGGAAGCTCTTTAGGAGAGGATCTGCGTTTTATAGAGACTTAAGGGGCGGAGCCAGATTAAGCTGTGCTGCTCCCGGGAAGACAGACTGGTGACAAGGGAGCTGTGTGCAGAGACATGTGCAGGTCTGACGGAAGGGTCAGAGCACCCATGCAGATCAAGCCCCTCAGACAGTGCCTTCAGGCAGTTACAGTTACCTGTTGGAGGTAGGCGACGGTGTATCCGTGCCCCGTCATCCGTCCTGGCTACAAGCTACACTCCCAGCAAGCTGTAACTGTGACTCGTGCGCAGCACGCAGATAGGCAGACAACCAGGCCAGAGTCTTGTGAACAGACACCCGGAAACACTACGGGACGAGAATTCGTCCTGTCAGTTCCCTACACTGGACTAAGTACCGTGCTAGATACCTTTGAGCATGGGAATTATCCCCACGTCTCAGAGACTGCATTGAGATGACACGTGCCGCTGCTGTCGGCACCACCATTGGATACCCACCTGTCAGAGACTTCATCGAGACGTTCAGCTTCGTTGTTGACGGTGCCACCATTGGAACCCTGAGGCACTGCACACCGGAGGATTACAGTCTGCTAAGTCTTATTACTTTTATCCTGAACTTTCGTTGCCCTTACCTTGCCTACCCCATCATTCACCCAGTTCTGCCCCATTCCCTGCCACTTCCCTGCAACCCTTTACTCTCTACATGGAGAACATTGTTCCAATAAATCTGTTAACTTTTGATCTGCCTCCTGTCCATGGTGACAACCCGCGTTCCTGTGATATCTACACTTGGCGTAGTCGGCAGGATCTCGTGCGGGGGCGGCAGATCAAGTAGTTGCAGGTCAAGCAATGGCAGACCAGGTAGCTGCGGGGGGTCCTCGGTCCAGCATCTCCCTGGAGGCCATGATAAATAACTTCCCCAAGGTCACTGGGAGTAACACCATGCTGTGGAGCTGGACGGAGCGGATAAGGGGTATGATGAGGATGCACCCCATGACACCGGCCCTAGAAGCAGAGGTGGCCATGATGGCATTGGATGGGGAGGCCAGGGACTCTGTCATGCTTCGGCCCCCGCATGTGCGCGACACCCTGGACAAAGTCCTAGTGATACTCGATGAGATGCATGGGGAACCCACAGACTTAGGGGAGTTGCGCATGCGCTTGTTCAGACGGGTTCAAAGGGAAGGGGAGATGGTGACACAGTTTATGAACGCCCTACAGAAGCTTTACACTGCTATTGTATGCAAAGACGGAGTAGGCTCCATTATTATAGTGCTGCGATACCAACTTGTGACATGCTAATGCGATGTGCTTACTGAAGCAGGCTCTGAGGGAGCATTGGAGAGTGAAGCCCAGTATGACATTTTCTGAAGTAGGGAGCGAGGCACACGTACGCGATCAAGAGCAGGGGGTGACAGTTCTGGTGGGGAATGTCTGGAGTGGGGAAGGGTCTGCTGCCGTGGCTACAGCACTCAAGTGGGTAGAAGATTTGAGGAAAGAGATTCAGCAGATATGTGAAGAAATAGCTGGGACAAAGAAAATGCCTGTGGCAGCGGCGAGCCCTCCTGTTAGTCAACATGAGCCTGCTCCCCAGCGTGAGACGAGAATGTTCCGCAGAGGTCCCCTTACATGCTATAACTGTAGAGAAGTGGGACATGTAGCCCGATGGTGTACCCAACGGGGTAGGCCCCTTCAGCGCCGCCTGTTAAACTAGAGGGCTCGAGTCTGGGGGATGCCACCTGGAGCATATTATGCTGAGAAGGAGTGCTAGAAGTCCCACAAATCTTGTGTCCAAGTGCCCCTCGTCTGGGCAGAGATAAACGGTTGAGCTATCTGGTTGATACGGGCTCACAAGTAACCACGATACCCGAAGGTTATTTCCGACGTCACTTTATGGAAGCAGTGCGGCCTGAATGGGGGCTGGTGATCAAGCTGACGGCCGCTAACCAGTCACCCATTCCGGTCGCAGGGGTGGCGTGGATAAACATAGTGGTCTGCGGGAAAGTCTTGGGCCGGAAGGGAGCAGTGCTGACGGCTGGAGAGACGAACAAGGAAAATACTGTCACGTTAGGCATGAATGTGCTAAAGGAGTTCGGAAGTCTTCTTGTGAATGAGTCCCCGGATAAGT
This sequence comes from Oophaga sylvatica, assembly GCA_033576555.1. Lineage (NCBI taxonomy): Eukaryota > Metazoa > Chordata > Amphibia > Anura > Dendrobatidae > Oophaga > Oophaga sylvatica. The sequence continues at coordinate 130,836,395 of JARQOD010000006.1, forward strand.
TCCTTAAACAGTGGAGTACTCTAACACCTCAGAGAAGAATCTTCCAACAGCTGATTAGAACTGCCCAGGCACAAAAAAACCTTCAGCAATAGAAAGACGTTGGGGAAAGTGATTTCCCCCATTTCAATCAATAGGGTTCTACCCCCAGGGCAGAAAGTGCTACACTTGCCCATCCGGGCTTGTATCCCTCTGGAAGGCGTAGAGGTTTAAATTGAGCTGAGTCATTTTGATCAGTTACCACCAGGAATACTTGTGGCACGGACGCTGGCCATGGTGTTGTGAATGGGCTTGAGATGAGTTCTGAGCAGAGGCTCCCTCTGGTGGTTACAAGCGGTACTGGTCTGTTCAGTGAAGATTGTGAGGACTGGGAATCAGGTGTTACTGACTGGTCTTATATAAGGGAGTCACCTTCCCATCAGGGTTGCCGTGATCAATTGTTCGGGTCTCAATCCTTGATTCCTGTTTCCCTTGTAGCCTGCTGTGTCGTGTCTGCATCTCCTGCTAACAGATAAGACATTTTCTTCTTTTGTTTCTGTGCTTAATTTTTGCATTTTGTCCTGCACTTCTGTGGGGGCCTTCTGGGTCCCCTCAGGGGGCTTTTGCCCTCTCAGTTTAGTTCAGCCACTGATGTTTGTACTTTTGCTTTTTCCAGTTTTTTCAGTGGCTGCTGTTTTGATTTTGTTACACCAGAGAACTAATTTAGGTGGTAGAGGTCGTGTGATCTCAGGTGTTTTTGAAATTAGTAGAGTTGGTGCTTTCAGGGTTTTTTTTGGGATTGCAGTAAGTACCCTTCCTATCCTTTTCTATTTAGTTAGTTTGGGCCCCAACGTTTGCTCATACTATTTTCTGTCTGTGTCAGTATTTCGTCTTGTCTAACCGCCATTACATGTTTGGGGGCTTGCTATTATCTTTGGGGATCTGCTCCGGGGCAGATAGCTTTCCTATTTCTATCTTTAGGTGTAGTTAGTTTCTCAGGCTGTGACGAGGCGTCTAGGACCAACGTAGGAACGCTCCACGGCTGCCTCTAGTTGTGGTGGTTAGTCAGGGTACTGCAATCTCATAGATTCCAACTGCTCTGGTGTATTGCCTTTTTGCCTGCACTCCTCAGCTACCGAATCATAACACCATGTGCGTGACGGACAGTGCTGGTCCGCTGTGTGAATTTGGGGAAGAATGATGTTACCTTACCCCCCAGAAGTGAAGTAGCCGATGTCTTGAGCATGCCCGAGGAGCTGATAGCCTCTCAATCCGTGCAGTTAACTGTCAAACACGGAGATCCCTGGATGGTCACTGTGGACTGTCATCTCCTGATCCACGGCATATGGAGAAAGGAGGCAAAATTCTGGAACAAATGAGGTCAGAACTAACCGAACTAACACCATAACAGATGCAGCAGGTAGAGGCTTTAGTGGGAAGATTTCAGGATGTGTTTGCAAGACATGAGGATGATTTTGGGTGCACGGCACCCATTACACATAAGATCTCCACTGGAAGAATCGCACCCACAAGAGAGCGTTACCGTGAAATACCTCCACAAATGTATCAAGAAGTAAAAGGAATGCTGACCCAGATGCTCCAGAGTGGGGTGATTTGCAAGAGCCAAAGCCCATGGGCTGCCCCCATTGTGTTAGTACATAAGAAGGATGGAACGTTACGTTTCTGTGTGGACTATCGCAAGCTCAACGCCTGTACAGTATGGAATTCTTACCCGCTGCCTCGGATTGAGGAGTCTTTGTCTGCTCTGGGAAATGCCAAGTACTTCTCCACGCTTGATCTCGCCGATGGCTACTAGCAAGTACCTATGTCCGAGCAAGATCAAGCAAAAACAGCTTTCATACTTCCCATGGGATTATACGAATTTGATCGCATGCCATTCGGCCTAGCCAATGCTCCAGGAACATTTCAACGGCTCATGGAGAGTTGCTTGGGAGACCTGAACTTTGAATCCCCCCCTGATCTATCTGGACAAGATTATTGTTTTTGCCCCGTCCTTTGAAGAGAATCTCTGGAGACTGGAGCATGTGTTCAGCCGCCTATTACAACACGGGCTGAAAGTAAAGCCGCAGAAGTGTCATCTGTTTCGTACTCAAATTGAGTATTTAGGACATGTGGTCTCAGCAGAAGGAGTACATCCACCTCGTGAAAAGATTGCCACGGTGCAGGACTGGCCCACTCCAAAGATTGTGAAAGATGTGCGAGCCTTTCTGGGGACTCACTGGATACTTCAGATGTTTTGTAAAGATTTTTACTCGCATCGCTAATCCGCTGATGGAACTTTTGAAAGGAGTAGCGTCCCATGCAAGAAACAGTCCTGTAAATGGATAAAATAAAATAAAAATGACAACCTGCGCCTCCAGAGTAATCCAATCAGGACTAAACCCCTGCACTAAAAATGTGTAACGGGTACATATGACTACGACAACTCAATGGAGTAAAAGCATGCTTACATGTAATGACAGTATGCTTACTGGCAGAGTTGCAGGGAAGTGAATCCGAAGAGGAGGAGGGAAGTCCCAGCTTCGTGCAAATGTTCCCCGGCCTGCACACACAGATGAAAGACACAGTCCGTGTTCAAAGCAGGGAGCGTCCTCCCTGCAGTTGGAGTAAACTTGCTGTGTGAAGTCGTTCAGAGTCCGGGTGCTGGGCGGCGTTCTCAGGCCACGAGACGCCGCTGTTCTGAAGCAAACAGGACGGGGGACGGGACAAAAAATGGTGACGTCACCTGGGTAATGGAGGCAGGAAGGGTCAAAAAATATCCGACGCGTTTCAAAGGTACACGGACCTTCTTCATCAGGATAGAGACCCGAGACTTGCCTGCCTTATATAGATGTAAGAGCCCCCTTACCCCTCCTTCTAATTCAAGATAAGAAAAAATGCTAAGTGAAAGGACATGTGGTTTAATCATTGCTATAGATGCTGAGGTGTTAACCCTATAGAGTCTGAACAATACTTTGCTTTGCAAGTCCTGTAAGTTACTCTAAAATTTAAAACTATTATTTTTATTATTAATTCATTAAAATGGATGTCTTTACTTATAAATGTAAATATGACCACTATCACATGGTTTTGCTGCAGTATGCCACGTAGTGGCAGTTTTTATTAAAATACATATGTTATATTGCATTTCATTTTATTTTATTTTATTTCACACATCTATTACGTGGCATACTGCAGCAAAACCATGTGATAGTGGTCATATTTACATTTATAAGTAAAGACATCCATTTTAATGAATTAATAATAAAAATAATAGTTTTAAATTTTAGAGTAACTTACAGGACTTGCAAAGCAAAGTATTGTTCAGACTCTATAGGGTTAACGCCTCAGCATCTATAGCCTTGATTAAACCACATGTCCTTTCACTTAGCATTTTTTCTTATCTTGAATTAGAAGGAGGGGTAAGGGGGCTCTTACATCTATATAAGGCAGGCAAGTCTCCGGGTCTCTATCCCTGATGAAGAAGGTCCGTGTACCTTTGAAACGCGTCGGATATTTTTTGACCCTTCCTGCCTCCATTACCCAGGTGACGTCACCATTTTTTGTCCCTTCCCCCGTCCTGTTTGCTTCAGAACAGCGGCGTCTCGTGGCCTGAGAACGCCGCCCAGCACCCGGACTCTGAACGACTTCACACAGCAAGTTTACTCCAACTGCAGGGAGGACGCTCCCTGCTTTGAACACGGACTGTGTCTTTCATCTGTGTGTGCAGGCCGGGGAACATTTGCACGAAGCTGGGACTTCCCTCCTCCTCTTCGGATTCACTTCCCTGCACCTCTGTCAGTAAGCATACTGTCATTACATGTAAGCATGCTTTTACTCCATTGAGTTGTCGTAGTCATATGTACCCGTTACACATTTTTAGTGGAGGGGTTTAGTCCTGATTGGATTACTCTGGAGGCGCAGGTTGTCATTTTTATTTTTATTTATTTTATATATACTTGCACCAATCTTTGGGCATTTTAGGATCAGTGATTGCACAGCAACTGACCCAGACTCCAGCAGCCTCCATATTCATCTATTTAAACACACGTTTTGGGTTCATTGGTCTGGGATTTTTCAGGATCCCTAGGTAGCGCCAGTGTATTTTACCTTAGTCCTGTAAATGGGGCAGACCACAAGGAAGGCTTTCAAGCCCTGAAATTGGCCCTGATGGAGGCACCAGTGCTGGCATACGCAGACTTCACACAGCCCTTCATCTTACACACAGACGGAAGTCTGCATGGACTTGGAGCAGTGTTGTCACAGGTACAGAGAGGGGAGGAGTGAGTGATTGCTTATGTCAGAGAAGTTTGCTGAGTACTTGTCTGGCTCTGAAGTTCATGTGCAAACAGATAACAACCCGTTGGCCCATTTGAATAAAGCAAAACTGGGGCGCTGGAACAACGCTGGGTAGCTCGGAAGGCGAAGTTTCGGTATAAGATCACATACAAGAGAGGAGCGGAAAATGCCTATGCTGATGCTCTGTCCCGAGTGGGCTATGGAAAGCCCGGACCCAACCGTGATGAAGAGTTGGAGGCAGAGGAGATTCCTAGATTTAAGGACTCTGTCAGGACGATGGTGAATATAATGTGGCACTACCGCAGAAGGTGCTCAAGTAGGAACCCAACCTAGTGACAGTATAATAAACTTGGCACTCAACTTGTGAATAAAGAGGAAATTTTTATTGCAGTCCAAAACACCATCGTTTCGGTCCAACTCGGACCTTCATCAAAGCACTGCAGTGATTCACACAGAAAATAAGAAAATTACATGAATATGATGCAATCACAAAATAAAAAAAACAAGAGGAAGTTTGCGAATCCAAGTGTTAGAAGCATCACAAATGGATGTTCAAAGAAAAAAAGGAAAATCAAAATAGAAAGAATGCCTACCCGACTGCTTGATGAGTATAAGTTCAAATGTGGATTAGATTACAATTTGGTAAACGTTGTATACTGTGGGTTACTAGATTGCACATGGATGGAGCGTATGGAACGAAAAAGAGAAAGGGGGGATGTTTTTGAAAAAAAGCCGTTTACGGTAAACATTGGGAAAAAATAAATAGGATGCGGTAAATGTTGAAAAAGAAAGAAAATGACCTACCCATATATAAATGCTGAATATTTATAATAGAACCCATGTCCCTGAAGAGGGTCAAAATATATCTATAAGCAAAAAAAGATAATTCAGTGAACTATCAGTGAGGGTGTCCACTTAAGTGAGATGTGAAGAAAATAACACAATACCTGGTTATTAGAGTAAAGGGTTACCAGTATCCACCGGTTTAACACTAGTGTAACCTGGGCAATAAATATTGAAACGTCCATTTAGGAATAAGATTAATACTCATATCTTTAAACAGGTATAGTGATACTATAAAAGCCCAGAATGATAAATGACACGTCATAACTATAGGAATAGGCATCTATAAATGAGCCATCTATGTAGTGTTATACTCTTATTGGTGATAAAATTAAAATATTGTGCAAAATAAATCTTGAACCGCTTACTCTGAACCATGAATGCAGTATTCCAGGTAGCTCACTCAGGAGTATGGAGTATTTGAGGTTATCCATACATTTGTTTCTAGATTAAGTTGCGCAGAACCTCCATACTCCTGAGTGAGCTACCTGGAATACTGCACGTTTCAATATTTATTGCCCAGGTTACACTAGTGTTAAACCGGTGGATACTGGTAACCCTTTACTCTAATAACCAGGTATTGTGTTATTTTCTTCACATCTCACTTAAGTGGACACCCTCACTGATAGTTCACTGAATTATCTTTTTTTGCTTATAGATATATTTTGACCCTCTTCAGGGACACCGGTTCTATTATAAATATTCAGCATTTATATATGGGTAGGTCATTTTCTTTCTTTTCTCAACATTTACCGCATCCTATTTATTTTTTCCCAATGTTTACCGTATACGGCTTTTTTTCAAAAACATCCCCCCTTTCTCTTTTTCGTTCCATACGTTCCATCCATGTGCAATCTAGTAACCCACAGTATACAACGTTTACCAAATTGTAATCTAATCCACATTTGAACTTATACTCATCAAGCAGTCGGGTAGGCATTCTTTCATATTGATTTTCCTTTTTTTCTTTGAACATCCATTTGTGATGCTTCTAACACTTGGATTCGCAAACTTCCTCGTTTTTTTATTTTGTGATTGCATCATATTCATGTAATTTTCTTACTTTCTGTGTGAATCACTGCAGTGCTTTGATGAAGGTCCGAGTTGGACCGAAACATTGGTGTTTTGGATTGCAATAAAAATTTCCTCTTTATTCACAAGTAGAGTGCCAAGTTTATTATTATACTGTCACTAGGTTGGGTTCCTACTTGAGCACCTTCTGCGGTAGTGCCACGTTATATTCACCATAGTTACTTATCCTTACGTGAGCACACTGTCACCATGACTTCAAACGTTTTCTCTTATAACCCTGACGAGAGAAGTAACATTTTGTCCAAGTTGCATCTCTCCAGTGACTTTCTGAAGACCCCCCCACGAGAAGCCAGAGGAAGAGATTTGGAGCGGGAACTACGCCATTAAGTCAGTTATGAGCTACACTACGCCACATTATCGGAGTATCTTCGTGTCAATATGATACCACGAGGTCTGAGAGTGTCACTTCGTCCTACTCTATTCAGTGATTCGCCCGAATTTTGCCAGAAATTTGAGCAAATTTTGAATAAATGTTCTTTGGACATTATGACTTTAACAGCTGAACATTTACAAGGAGCTATTGCCCTCACTAAGGATAGGATAGCCAATATCGAATCTCAATTGGCATCTGCAGGTACAGCGGAGGAACTTAATACTATGAAGGACAGGATTAAGGCTAACATTGAGCAGCATAGACGAGATACGGAAAACAGGAAAAGGATGAAATTTCGCAGGGACACGGAGGACTATGATAACAAATGTGTCTATCAATGGCAGAATAGACCTACTTCAAGGGTCTTTAATACAAGATCTGATTTTCACTCCTCCAATGACCCTTCTACTTCAGGTTCGGAATCTGACAGACGTGACCTTCAAACGAGATTGGGACCTTTTTTAGGCCAAAGACGACGCCCAAGAAGAAGAGGACCCGCAGAGGGCATGGACAGAAGAGATACAGATCTCGCCAGGATAACACGCTCTCAGGTAATTACCCTCTAGTGGTCAATATTTCATCCCGGACATTGAGTATAACGGAATTTAACCTTTTGCAGAAAGGACTTTCCTACTGCCCTTCATATAAGTTTGACACTTTTGCTATGGACATGGACTTACATCGATTTTACCGTCGTTTAAGATTGTCTGTACAATTTGCATCTGCACCAGAGATTGTACCAGTTAATCCTCCTGTACACAAACCTTTACTTACTATCTCAGACTTGGGCTTAAGAAACAAAAGCACATACAGACCCCCACAGGGCTCACATGCGGTGGAGACATTTGTGAATTTTATTGATATGGCATTTCTTAAACTGAGACATGATATGGAATCTGGTAAACTACATTACCGATCAAACCTATCTCCATTAGACTTTCAAGCACTCCAAACCCTGCGCCTTGATGATCAAATTATCATCAAGCCAGCTGATAAAGGGGGTGCCATTGTAGTGATGGATAAATCGGTATACACCACAGAGGTCCTACGTCAATTAAACAATGACACTATCTACACTAAATTGAGCCACAATCCTACCAGTGAGCTCAAGTCATTGATTGATCAAACGTTGACACATTATGTTTCCCTTGGAGTTATCGATTCGAAAACACAGGAGTTCCTAACTAAAAAGGATCCTATAACTCCTGTGTTTTATATTCTACCTAAAATTCATCAAAGTTTGGATAACCCCCCGGAAGACCAATAGCAGCTTCAACGGATTCCTTGTTATCACCTCTCTCCATCTTTCTTGAAAAGATTCTCACACCATTGACACGTCAGGCTCCATCCTACCTTCTAGACACTGGACATTTCTTACAAACGATTCATAACCTGGGACCAGTACCTGATACAGCCATCCTTGTTTCTTTTGATGTAAAGGATCTGTATACATCCATTCCTCATCAGAAAGGTATCTCATGTGCTTCGTCACCTACTCTTCACATCACAGAAACTGGTAGAAATTGTGGAACTTTGTATACAACTCCTCACATTAGTCCTTACTAAAAATTCTTTATGTTTGAGGATAACTACTATTTACAAACAAAGGGGACAGCCATGGGTTCCAATGTGGCTCCACCATATGCCAATAGCTTTATGGCTTATTTTGAACAGGAAGTGGTTTACCCTAACCTTCTATTTAAGTCACATTGTCTGATTTGGAAACGATTCATTGATGAATTTTTTGTATCTGGACAGGCACGCAGGATTCCTTAAATCAGTTTTTTGATACACTAAACCAAGCCTGGCCTGGCTTATCTTTTACCATAACCTCGAGCCAAGATAGAGTCAGCTTTTTGGACACCTCAGTAATCAAGAATGCTTTAGGGGTCATTTCAACTGACCTATACACAAAACCTACTGATCGTAATAGCCTCCTGCATTATGATAGCCTTCACCCTCCTTCCACCAAAAGATCAATCCCTAAATCACAATTCCATCGGGTCCGACAAATAGTTTCAGACCCTAAAATAAGTCATTTAAGGATGGAGGAGATGCATAATAAATTTGAAGAACGGGGCTATCCTACTGATCTACTCAACGAGGCAAAAAGGCCTATTGAGGCCTCACGTAGGTCCATTTTGAATCGTATTCCCCTAGTGCACACGTTCCACCCTTATGTTCATATCTTGCATCATACCATAAGGAAACATTGGGATATATTAAAAACAGCACATTCTAATGTTAAAGAATTTCAGAATCCCTTCTTGCCATGCTATAAACGCCCCCACAACATTCGTGATTCTTTAGTCAGAGCAGATATGGGCACACAAGAACGAAAATCACTACAGAGATTCCTACATAAACCTAAAATGGGCACGTACCCTTGTTTGCATTGCAATCAATGCAATAATGTAATAAAAGGCGATACGTTCTTTCATCCACACTCTGGAAAAAAATTCCAGATCAAAGACTATTCAACATGCGACTCCTCATATGCAATCTACTTGATTAAATGCCCTTGTGGGCTTTTATACGTAGGAGAAACAACGCAACCAATAAAGGATAGAATTTCGAAGCACAAATCTACCATCCGCTGTAAGAATACATTGTTACCCATTCCGTTTCATTTCATCTCCAAGGGACACTCTATCTCCCAATTAAAATTTCAGGTGATAGAGTTAATCACTCCATCAAGACGGGGTGGGTGCACGCATTCAGTATTTGAAAAAAAGGGAATCTTATTGGATTCCTCATCTACAAACGTTACATCCACGTGGTTTAAATAGGGAGTACGATTTGCATTCTTTTATTTAATGATTTATTCTGATTTCTATATTTGATATTGTCTATAGTTCTAACATGTGTTCCCGTATACTAATGCTGACGAATTATTTAAATCATAATATTGATGGTATTATTTTCTTTCACAGAGTCGTCTATACTGACAACCAATCTGATCCCTCTCCTACCTATCCTCTGGATTCCTTCATATTCCTACTCGACTGCTCAACATATATTCATATGTTTATGTTTAGTCAATGTGTATTATCTCTTACTTTACTCTAGTCTAGTAACCTCAAATGGCGCCTGGAACGCAAATCGATTGTTACAGGATGCAATTAGAACTCATTCACGCCCCTTAATGTGTCACAAGTACTTGGAACGCAAACTTTAGACAAAAGGAACGCAAATAGCGACGCCATTGGTGACGCTATCAGTGATGCGACTCTATTCAGAACGCAAACTGAATATTTGGGAACGCAAAATCTGTAGTAATGTCATTAGTGACGCACTTCCGGTTTACGTCCCAGCATTAAGCCCGCCTCTAACACATAAATACAGTGCATGTGGGCACAATATCTCACTCCAACAAGCGGCGGACACTGCGTTGGGAGTGCACCTGAATCATCCATTGTACTACTACACTACTTGTAATGTATGTAGTACAGTTCATATAGCGTCTTGTGCTTGGGTGCGATGAAAATACATGAGACACAGGTTTGATATAGAAAGTCTTGTATTACTTCATACAAGTTGGCAAAAATAGTCACACAGTTTGCAGACACAGAAGCAGGAGACACAGCAGGCCAGAGTAATCTAAGCTCAGCAATCACTCTCCACAACAGGTTCAGGATCTTCTTCTCTGTTACCGTAAGTCCATGCAAACGTGGGTCTTTCAAAGAGCAGGGTTCAGAGTCCACAAGTGCTTCAGAGTTCCTCAGTAGGAATAGCTGGAGTACAAGGTCCAAGGCTTTAGGAGTCAGGTCACAGGTTCACTGCAGGCTAGATTCTGAAGCACTGATTGCTCAGCTGTGGCTGCTTAAGAAGCAAAAGGAGAGAATCAGGGCGGGAACATGCAAGCTGGAAACTCCATTTTGACTGAGGGCAAGATAGCTGCAGCAAGACAGAAAGTAAAATGGCTGACGAACAAACTGAGTTTCAGGAACATGTACACAGAACCTTACATTACTCCCCCCTTAGGGACAACCTCCGGATGACCTCAGGCCAGGCTTGTGTGGGTACCTCTGATGAAACTGACGGAGCAAGCGAGGAGCATTAACGTTATTGACTGGTTCCCATGAGTTGTCCTCCACTGGGTAGCCCTGCCATTTAATCAGATATTGTAACTGATTTCTATACAACCTGGAATCTAAAATCCTTTCCACCACAAATTCTTCCTGACCATCGACTAGCACTGGGTCAGGGCAAGGAGAAGAACGTCCAGGAAACGTATTGGGTGTCGCAGCCTTTAGTAGGGATACATGAAAGACAGGGTGAATTCTCATAGTTCTGGCAGTTGAAGACGACAAGCAACGGCACTTATAATTTTACTGATTTTATAGGGTCCAATGTACTTATGTCCCAACTTAGACGATGGAATCCTTAACTTAAGATTTCTGGTTGACAGCCAGACCAAGTCTCCTACCTTGAAAGCTGGTGCAGGTTTACGAAATTTATCTGCTGCTTTCTTGTACCTTTCCTGAGCCGATTCCAGATTCTCCTTTAGAAGATCCATATTCTCTGTAAAGACGTGATTCTTTCAGCCACTGCTGGTAAAGGCGTTTCTATGGGAAATCGTGGTAGAATGTTAGGATGATAACCTAGATTAGAGTAAAAAGGAGACTGCTTAGTGGAGGCACTCTGAGAGTTGTTATACGAGAACTCAGCTAATGGAAGTAGATCCACCCAATCATCCTGTAGGTGGCAGATAAAGCAGCGAGATACTGCTCCAGGGTTTGATTGGTTCGTTCGGTCTGTCCATTAGTCTGGGGATGAAAAGCAGAAGAAAGGTTTACTTTAATGTCCAATGCTGCACAGAAATTTTGCCAAAACCTAGAAGTGAATTGCACCCCTCGATCCGAAATAACCTCATCCGGTACTCCATGTAAGCGAAACACATCTTTAATCATCAAATCTGATGTCTGTTTTGCAGTGGGTAAGCCGACACAAGGGATAAATGAGCTGCCTTTGTTAGACGGTCAACCACCACTAGAATGGTGTTCTTCCCTTGAGAGGTTGGTAACTCCACAATGAAGTCCATAGAAATGGATCCCCACGGGTGGGACGGGGTGGGAAGAGGCTGTAACAGACCAGTTGGTGAGGAGCGAGGTGTTTTGCATCTTGCACAGACTTCACATGAAGTGACATAGTTTAAAACATCCTTCCTGCAAGTGGGCCACCAAAAGAAACGAGAGAGAAATTCCTGTGTCTTTAGAATTCCTCTATGCCCAGCTATCTTGGAATCGTGAATGAGTTGCAATACTCTCAATCTGACTGTTTCAGGAATATACAGGCGTTGTCCCTGAATCCACACACCATTCTTAAAGACAAGACTTACGTCCCTTGGGGGTTGTGCCAAAAAGGAATCCGCATGGTATGCTTCCTTGATGTCCTTAAGTAGGTCTTGATTATGAATTACTCCTAGGAATCTAGAGTCAGGAAGAATAGTCTTAGGAGGAGTAATTGGACGTGTCTCTGCTGAGTAAATCCTAGAGAGTGCATCAGCCTTTCCATTGCGCGATCCTGGTCTATAAGAAATGATAAAATTAAATTGGTTTAAGAAAAGATTCCAGCGAGCCTGGCGAGGAGTCAGGCACTTAGCCGACCTGATAAACTCAAGGTTACGATGATCTGTCAGGACGACTATTTGCTGTGCAGCTCCTGAAGAAGGTGTCTCCATTCTTTGAAGGCGGCAATAATGGCCAACAACTCTCTATTGCCCACATGGTAGTTCCTCTCAGCCGAAGACAACTGCTGGGAAAAGAAGGCACAGGGATGCAAGACATTCTTCTCACCTGTTCTCTGAGAGAGTATAGCTCCAACGGCACAGTCTGAAGCATCCACCTCTATTATGAAGGCAAGCTCGGGGTTGGGATGTACTAGGATAGGTGCAGTGGTAAATTTATCTTTTAGACGGGAAAATGCTTCCTGGGCTTGGGGAGTCCAGGAGAACCTAGACTCTTTCCGGGTAAGTTGGGTGATAGGTGACACTACCTCTGAGAAATTTCTAATGAAACGTCTATAGAAGTTGGCAAACCCGATGAAGCGCTGTACCTCCTTCACATTTCTAGGACTTGGCCAATCCTTGATGGCTTGGGTTTTGCTTCCATCCATACTAATTCCTTGTGTAGACAGTACATACCCCAGAAATTGAATTTCGGTCCTATGGAATTCACACTTTTCAAGTTTGATGTAAAGATGATTTTGTCTTAGACGTTCCAAGACCATTCTCACATGTCCATGATGTTCCTCTGTGGAGTTAGAAAAAATTAGAATATCATCCAAATAAATTACCACGAATGTATCTAGGAGATCCCTGAAGATGTCATTCACCAAGTGTTGGAAAGTGGCTGGGGCGGTACTCAGACCAAAAGGCATAACTAGATATTCAAAGTGTCCATAGCGTGACCTGAATGCAGTCTTCCATTCATCCCCAGGTCTAATACGGACTAAGTTATAGGCCCCACGAAGATCTAGTTTAGAGAAAATTTTGGCATGTCGCACTCTCTCCAATAACTCAGGGATTAAAGGCAATGGATAACGGTTTCTAATAGTAACCTTATTGAGTTCCCTATAGTCTACGCATGGTCTCAGAGATCCATCTTTCTTCTTTACAAAGAAGATGGGTGCACCTGCAGGAGATGAAGAGGGGCGTATGAAGCCCTTGGCTAGATTTTCGTCTATGTAATCCTTTAAAGCCTTTAGCTCGGGCCCCGCCAGGGGGTAGATCTTACCAAAAGGTATCTCTGCTCCAGGCAATAATTCAATTGGACAATCATATGGACGGTGAGGAGGAAGCTGGTCAGCGTTCTTCTTGTCACATAAATCCACATAGTCCTGGTATACAGCTGGTAGTTCAGGGACTGACATGGTTCCTTTAGGAACAGAGCAAGCTGAAACTTTTGGACTCATCTGTTTCTCTGGAAAGTGTAATTCCTTGGTCTCCCAGTTAATGGTAGGATTCTGAGCCTGCAGCCATGGTAGCCCTAGAATAATGGGAAAGTGGGGAGAAGAGATAAGCATAAAGGACAGTTTCTCTTGATGATCTTTACCCATAAGAACCCTCAAAGGCTCTGTTTCCTGATCCACTGGTCCAGAGGTCAGCAGGGAGCCATCCACAGTTTCCATCTGTACTGGAGTAGCCTTCTTCACTGAACGTATCCCTGTTTCAGAGCAAAGGAGACATCCATAAAATTTCCACTTGCCCCTGAGTCGATCATAGCAGAGCTAGACACCCAAGCTGAGTCAACCCAGAGTTTGATGGAAAGAAAGCAATGAGAATTGTTTTTCTTACAACTCAGCTGGGACACCGCTGAGGAAACTTGAAAAATGGCAGCGTTTACACAGTCAACGTCCTCAGAGGTAACGGAGTTTAAGTCCGAGAAATCAAGATCTGTTGCTGCAGATCTCTCTGGAGCCTGAGGCTCGGACCTGACAGATCCCCTCTCGCAACACTCACAATGAATGAGTGCTGCAGTAGTCTTACGAGAACGGCTGGGGCAATTTATAATGAAGTGCCCTGACTTACCACAATAGAAACATAGATTTTCCTTAAAACGATGTTCCTTGCGTGCATCACTAACCCGTCGTTGTAAAGAGTCTACCTGCATGGGTTCAGGTTCAGGTTCCCGTGTAATCCTACTCAAAGGTTCCTTACTGGAGAGGAAGGTAGGAAAAGGTTAGTGCGATTGCTTTCGAACCATCTCTCTTGCCTGCGTTCAGTCAGACGAGTATCAATACGGATGCAGTAGTTAATAAAGTCACCTAACGCAGTGGGAGGGTCGGCACGAGCAAGTTCATCCTTAATCAGTGGAGATAACCCCTTTCGAAAAATAGATTTTTTGGCGGAACTGTCCCAGGTGGTATCAAGGGCCCATCTCCTGAAATCCAAGGCATATTCAGCTACCGAGTGCTTACCTTGGCGCAAAGCTAACATGGCTGCTTCAGCTGTTGCACCTCGATTGGGGTCATCAAACACCTGCCCCATGGCTGAAATAAAAGCATCAAGGTGATTCAAACAATCATCCTCAGTCTCAATCAGAGGGTTTGCCCACATCAAAGCCTTGTTGGTAAGCAACATAATTATAGTAAGCACCTTAGATCGTTCAGTGGGAAATTGTGAAGCATGTGCAGAAAAAAAAAGATTGCATTGATTAATAAATCCCCTGAATTTCTCACGTTCACCGCCAAAACGAAAAGGGGGCAACTTGGGAATCCCAGAACTCGGGGCTACGGCAGAGCCTGGACTCGCTCTTCTAGAACCTCAATCCGGCTCGCAAATCCTGGGCAGTCTGTCCAAACACTTGCAAATTGTGATTAGTGAGGTCCTGTAGGCTTGAAAAACGGGTCTTTATATTCTGCAAATCTGCAAGGATATTATCAGTCACTCTGCAAAGTTCCTTTATGCGGGCCTCCATTTTCCAGATCTTTTAAGACAGGAGTACTGGAAGAAGAGGAGAGGAGAAAAAAAAAAAAAAACAATAGTGTTTACCTGTGGTAACTGTTATGTTTCGGTAGCTGAGGAGTGCAGGTAAAAAAGGCAATACACCAGAGCAGTTGGAATCTATGAGATTGCAGTACCCTGACTAACCACCACAACTAGAAGCAGCCGTGGAGCGTTCCTACGTTGGTCCTAGACGCCTCGTCACAGCCTGAGAAACTAACTACACCTAAAGATAGAAATAGGAAAGCTATCTGCCCCGGAGCAGAACCCCAAAGATAACAGAAAGTCCCCAAACATGTAATGGCGGTTAGACAAGAGGAAATACTGACACAGAAAGAAAATAGTATGAGCAAACGCTGGGGCCCAAACTATCTAAATAGAAAAGGATAGGAAGGGTACTTACTGCAATCCCAGAAAACCCTGAAAAGCACCAACTCTACTAATTTCAAAATCACCTGAGATCACACGACCTCTACCACCTAAATTAGTTCTCTGGTGTAACAAAATCAAAACAGCAGCCACTGAAAAAACTGGAAAAAGCAAAAGAACAAAACTCAGTGGCTGAACTAAACTGAGAGGGCAGAAGCCCCGGAGGGGACCCTGAAGGCCCCAAAGAAGTGCAGGACAAAATGCAAAAATACAGCAAAAACACAAAAGAAGCAAAAGTCTTATCTGTAAGCAGGAAATGCAGACACGACACAGCAGGCTACAAGGGAAACTGGAATGAAGGATTCAGACCAGAACAATTGATCACCGGCAACCCTGATGGGAAAATGACTCCCTTATATAAGACCAGTCAGTAACACCTGATTCCCAGTCCTCACAATCCTCACTAGCACCGCTTGTAACCACCAGAGGGAGCCTCTGCTCAGAACTCATCTCAAACCCATTCACAACAGGTAACACTGCAGAGAGAAAAAAAATTAAGGGAACTGCTCACCTGGAATGGTTGTGAGAAGTCACAACCACTATCATCACAGAAAGTTCACCCGGACATCTGATATCCACAGTTACAGCAGACAAAAAAGAGAAAAGAGAAAAAAAAAAATAGTGTTTACCTGTGGTAACACTGCAGAAAAAAAAACACTTAAGGGAATTGCTCATCTGGAATGGTTGTGAGAAGTCACAACCACTGTCATCACAGAAAGTACAACCGGACATCCGATATCCACAGTTACAGCAGACACAGCCTTTCCAGACCCAGCAGACACTAACGTTTTGGCTTCAGAATCTTGTAATGTATGTAGTACAGTTCATATAGCGTCTTGTGCTTGGGTGCGATGAAAATACATGAGACACAGGTTTGATATAGAAAGTCTTGTATTACTTCATACAAGTTGGCAAAAATAGTCACACAGTTTGCAGACACAGAAGCAGGAGACACAGCAGGCCAGAGTAATCTAAGCTCAGCAATCACTCTCCACAACAGGTTCAGGATCTTCTTCTCTGTTACCGTAAGTCCATGCAAACGTGGGTCTTTCAAAGAGCAGGGTTCAGAGTCCACAAGTGCTTCAGAGTTCCTCAGTAGGAATAGCTGGAGTACAAGGTCCAAGGCTTTAGGAGTCAGGTCACAGGTTCACTGCAGGCTAGATTCTGAAGCACTGATTGCTCAGCTGTGGCTGCTTAAGAAGCAAAAGGAGAGAATCAGGGCGGGAACATGCAAGCTGGAAACTCCATTTTGACTGAGGGCAAGATAGCTGCAGCAAGACAGAAAGTAAAATGGCTGACGAACAAACTGAGTTTCAGGAACATGTACTCAGAACCTTACACTACTACCGGTAAGATACTTTACTCACCACTTGGGGACTAGAATACGATTCACTTTATAGCGCCTCATGTTTTATTTGAGGTTATCCATTCATTTGTTTCTAGATTAAGTTGCGCAGAGCCTCCATACTCCTGAGTGAGCTACCTGGAATACTGCATTCATGGTTCAGAGTAAGTGGTTCAAGATTTATTTTGCACAATATTTTAATTTTATCACCAATAAGAGTATAACACTACATAGATGGCTCATTTATAGATGCCTATTCCTATAGTTATGACGTGTCATTTATCATTCTGGGCTTTTATAGTATCACTATACCTGTTTAAAGATATGAGTATTAATCTTATTCCTAAATGGACGTTTCAATATTTATTGCCCAGGTTACACTAGTGTTAAACCGGTGGATACTGGTAACCCTTTACTCTAATAACCAGGTATTGTGTTATTTTCTTCACATCTCACTTAAGTGGACACCCTCACTGATAGTTCACTGAATTATCTTTTTTTGCTTATAGATATATTTTGACCCTCTTCAGGGACACGGGTTCTATTATAAATATTCAGCATTTATATATGGGTAGGTCATTTTCTTTCTTTTCTCAACATTTACCGCATCCTATTTATTTTTTCCCAATGTTTACCGTAAACGGCTTTTTTTCAAAAACATCCCCCCTTTCTCTTTTTCGTTCCATACGCTCCATCCATGTGCAATCTAGTAACCCACAGTATACAACGTTTACCAAATTGTAATCTAATCCACATTTGAACTTATACTCGTCAAGCAGTCGGGTAGGCATTCTTTCATATTGATTTTCCTTTTTTTCTTTGAACATCCATTTGTGATGCTTCTAACACTTGGATTCGCAAACTTCCTTTTGTTTTTTTATTTTGTGATTGCATCATATTCATGTAATTTTCTTATTTTCTGTGTGAATCACTGCAGTGCTTTGATGAAGGTCCGAGTTGGACCGAAACGTTGGTGTTTTGGACTGCAATAAAAATTTCCTCTTTATTCATAAGTTGAGTGCCAAGTTTATTATTATTCTGTCAGGACGGTGGCAGCCACGATGGAACAGGTATGGACAACGTCTCATTACAGATCTACTGGGGCAATCCCGTGGTGAGTGGGTCTGAGTGCAGCAGGAGGACAGAGAACTAGCTCGCCTGAGACGGTGGGTGTCGAATAGACAACTACCCAGCCAGCAAGAAAGAAGCACTCTGTCCCCGAATACTCTGATGATACTACGACAGTGGGAGAGTCTACAGTTGAGTGACCGAATTCTGTACCGGAAGGTTCTCCTGCCGCAGGAGCTGGATGTCACCTGGCAGATGGTGATCCCAGAAACGCTGTTGTCCCAGATGGCTACAGAAGCACACGAGAAAGAGGCTCATTTTGGGGGCAGAGAAGACTTTCTAGTGGCTGCAGCAATTAGTTTATCACCCTCAATTGAAAACCATCTGAGAGAATCTGTCAACTCTGTCGAAGCTGCGAGTTGGCCAAGCCGCCTGAACAAAGAGCTCCTACACAGACCATCATGACGTCGGCTCCTTTAGAGTTGCTAATGATCAACTATCTGACCATAGGTCCAGCACACCAGGGGTATGAACATTGCTTGGTGATGATAGATAATTTCTCGAAGTTTGCTGTTGTGACCCCAACGCGAGATCAAACGGCAGAGTCAGCAGCCTATGCCATCTGAAAGAACGTTATTCAGGTGTATGAGTGTCCGAAGTGCATTCACTCAGACCAAGGTGACTGTTTTCTCGGAAAAGTAATGGAAGAGTTGCATCGGCTGTACCGTATTGGCAAGTCCCGCACAACACCTTATCATCTTCAGGGAAATGGGGCCTGCGAGCGGTTCAACCATACCCTAATTCAGATTGGAAAAGGACAGGAAGGCCCGATGGCTTGAATATGAATATGTGACTGAGTTGGTATGGGTGTACAACAACAGAAAACAGCACCACCGGTTACTCGCCTTACGCCCTCCTGTTCGGTCGCCCCATTAAAGAAATTACTGGACTGGAACTAGACACTGAGAAGGACTGCCCATGGACGGGGTGTCTACTTGGATCGATTATCGACATCGATTACAGACGTTACATCGTTTGGTGCAAAACCAAGCTCCAACACTTGGAACATCCTAGTACTTCTCCTCTATGTGGGACAGCTCTACGAGCTAGGGACCGTGTCCTGGTACGGGAGAGGCGCCCCGAAATAAGTTGGAGTCTCGTTGGGAGAAGAGCCTGTATCGTGTCAAGCGTAGAGTTGATGCTAAGGGACCTGTCTATGAGATTCAGCCTGAAGGAGCACAGGAAGCCCCTACTCGGATAGTTGATCGCAACATGTTGCAGCATTGTTTGTCCAAGGATCCTAACCCGAACCAGAAACACTAGAGACGCCAAGGGTAGACACAGAAGTTCCTGTCGAATATGCAGAGGACGAGTCGGACGTCGACAGTTCCGTCGAGGAAGAAGTGTCCTCCACTCACTGAAGACAGCCGATTCAACCGCTCCCGTGGACTCTACTACTCCTTCTATTCTATGGCGCTCCATAGGTGGTACCCCCTAATCGGTATAATCAAGATCAGTTTGTTTGGGGGCAGATAGTCCAAGGACTGGAAGAGTGTCAGCTTGTACTTAAGAAACTCTCGCCCATGGAATGGCGAGCTAAAAGAGCGGGAGGAGTGTAAGAAGATGAATAAACATGGGGGTGCCTTTTCTGCTTTGGGTCTGGAACCATCAGGGCTGTCACCCATGTTGCAGTGGGGAAGCTCTTTACGGGAGGACTAGGGTTTCGTAGAGACTGAAGGGGTGCTTTTGTGTACATCTAAAAAGACGGGCACAGCTGAAACAGAGGTAGATGGAGTCCAAAATTAGTCTATTTGTCTCGTGAGAGTGAATGGTTTCATTGGAGGTTTTGTCTGAATCCTGTTTTTCAGGTTTTCGGAAAGCCCGAAGCACAAAAGTTAAGTGTTAATCTAGCATAAAAGCAATAGAAGAAAATATTATTGACCCCAACAAACAAGCCCTCAGTCAGATCCATCATCCGTCAATGGAAATATAGGCTGTTTCAACCTTACTGGTATTTCAAAAGTCTATGGAAAAGCATAATTGTTCCCCCCTCCAAAGGAAATCCGATGAAATCTGTGCTCCCAGATCCAAATGCCCCCATCCCTGCTGAGCCCTACAGTGTGTCTAAACATCCGCACATGTGGTGTTACTGAACTAGGTTGGAGATCACCTAATTTACAGTGTGCATGTCTACAGAAGCTCAAGCTTGGAACAATGTATTGGGCACTAAGCTCAATTTTTGGATCTCCAGCACCACATGCATGCTTACGTCTGGAAAGTTCTTGTAAAGTAAAAATCATCCCTATACCCATAGATGAATTCCCAGAGGGGGTGTAATTTCACATTGTGACGTTCCACACTGTGTGTGGACGGGGATCACTCGCTTTGCTGGTCTTCGAGATAAACACTGGCACGCTCAGGGTTAAAACAATAGTCCATTTTGTTTATTGCAGCAAACTTAACACAAAATACAGTCTTTCTCTCAATAATCCTTCTCACTGATCCTGTTCAGCATAACACGGTTTTCAAGACCGTCACCTGTTGGCATCGGCCACACAGGTTACAGGAGACCTCTTGTCCTCAGAGGTATCCAGCATACACCAAACACAGTCTGTATCTCACAAATATTTCTCTCTGATCCCGATCAGCATACCATGGTTTTCAAGACCATTACCTGTTGGTATCGGCCACACAAGTTCCCGAAGACCTCAGCCTCAGAGGTATCCAGCAAACATCAAACAGTCTCTTTCTTACCAATACTTCTCACGACTTGAACACAGTCTTCATGACCCCGGCCATATCACCACAGACTCCTGTCTGTCACCTGTTGGCCACGCAGGTTCCCGGATCCCTCAATCTCTGTGGTATCCAATCCACACTTCTCACTTCACTCTGATCCCGATCAGTGTCACCATGGTTTTCAAGACCGTACATTCCGCTGGCTCAAGCTCGCCAGCTTTGCTTTCTCAGTCTGGGTGACATCCAGCCTGGATATCAGGGAGCTCTGTCCAGCCTGACAGACTCCCAGCACACTCACAGACTCCTCACAGTCTTAGACAGACTACACACTAAGACAGACCACTCACTATGTGCCAAACACTTCCTTACATACCTGTAGCCACTCACACAGCTTAGGTATGGAGCACATGGTCTAGTCACATGCACATGACCTCATCACAGGTCCTGCAAAACTCACAACCACCAAAGGGTGGTGTATGTGTGGTTAGCCAGTGCCAAAGAGCTCACCAGCCAACCCTGTAAACTACCCTAGAAAATAAACACAACTCTAGTAGGACTATCAGTCCCAGAACAACATTACCTTGGCTTACAGTGCAGAGGAGCTCTGCGACACATGCCTTCCATTTACAATAATGCCGGGGACTGTCTTTCCATCCAAATCACGCCTCCATGCATATCTTGAGGAGCATACACAGCACCCCTAGCTGTAGCATGGGTCACTACACCACAGCATGTAGTCAATTGGTTGTTTTTTTCTGCTGTTCTGACACTGAAGGGTTTTGCAAATGGATTCTACAAACTATTCCAAGAAAATATGTGCTTCAAAAGTCAAATAGTGCTCCTTCCCTTCTGAGATGTGCCGTGGACCCAAGCAGCAGTTTCAAACCACACTTGGGGTATTGAGGCATTCAGGAGAAACTAACTTTAGGGTCTATTTTCTGCTCTTAAAGGGTTAGCCCGAAATCAAAAAGTAAAATTCAATTTATAAATCTTTAAAAACTTTTGTAGTTCGAGTCATGGTAAAATTCCTTACAATTCACTCTGTACTGCTACTCAGGGCTCTGTTTGTATTATCTTCTACCTGTGACGATTCGTTTGAGAGTACAAAGTGCAGGGTGGGATACTTAAATGAATCATCATCTTCTTACGGAAACTGCTGTCACTCCCCTTTCCTCCCTGAAAGAAAGCGTCATCGAAGGGGAGGGGGCTGGGACATCCTGATACCCACCTTGCTTCGTTTGCCGAACTGAAACGAAGTGTCATCAGTGACGCTCGTTTCAGGGGCTAGTCCCTGCTTTGTCCAGTGTCTCCCTTGTGCAGTGTTTTCCCCAGTGCGATGAGGGCAACGTCTTGTCTTCTGTCTGCTTAGATGAATAGTAATAATAAGCTGGCAGCAGGGTGGTATCACTATGCCCGACGTGCAGTAGGTCTAGCGCTGCCCCCACAGGTGATGTCACTGGGCTCTGCCAGGTATAGTGACACCGCTCTGCTGCCAGCTTATTACTATTCAGTTAAGCAGACCTGATGCCGCTCTCATTGCACAGGGCACTGAGAGAGACTGCGCACAGGGGAGACACTGCACAATGGGGACACTCAGGGATAGAGCAGGGACCAGCCCCTGAAACAAGCGTCACTGAAGATGCTTAATTTCAGGGAGGGGGTAAAGGCTGCTGCAGTGACCACAGCTATTGGCCCCTCCTTAAAAGTAGGGAGAAGGAAGGAGAAAAAGGAAACTCCTGAAATTTATATAAAAGACTTGTTTATTTGTTTTTTTCTCTTAGATTATAGTTATTATAGTATACTATATACAGTACAGACCAAAAGTTTGGACACACCTTCTCATTCAATGATTTTTCTGTATTTTCATGACTGTGAAAATTGTAGAATCACACTGAAGGCATCAAAACTATGAGTTAACACATGTGGAATTATACATTACACTTTACAAAAAAGTGTGAAACAACTGAAAATATGTCTTATATTCTAGGTTGTTCAAAGTAGCCACCTTTTGCTTTGATTACTGCTTTGCACGCAGAAAAGGTGAACGGATGGACTCTACATGCCTGGTTACCACCGTGAAGCATGGAGGAGGTGGTGTGATTATGTGGGGGTGCTGTGCTGGTGACACTGTTGGGGATTTATTCAAAATTGAAGGCATACTGAACCAGCATGGCTACCACAGCATCTTGCAGCAGCATGCTATTCCATCTGGTTTGCGTTTAGTTGGACCATCATTTATTTTTCAACAGGGCAATGACCCCAAACACACCTCCAGGCTGTGTAAGGGCTATTTGACCAAGAAGGAGAGTGTTGGGGTGCTATGCCAGATGACCTGGCCAGCACAGTCACCAGACCTGAACCCAATCGAGATGTGTGATTCTTCAATTTTGAATAATCCCCAACAGTGGCACCAGCAAAGCACCCCCACACCATCACACCACCTCCTCCATGCTTCACGGTGGGAACTAGGCATGTAGAGTCCATCCGTTCACCTTTTCTGCGTGCAAAGCAGTAATCAAAGCAAAAGGTGGCTACTTTGAAGAACCTAGAATATAAGACATATTTTCAGTTGTTTCACACTTTTTCATTTTGTTCATTACCGAAGCACGGCTTATCATAAAATCAACTTGATGTAGTGAATAACATAAGGCTGCAAATAGCTGAAATGCTTACCATTATTCTGCCTTATTATAGGATTGTATCGCCATTTGTTTTTACAAATTAAAGCCAGATACTGGCTATATATGTATTTTTTACTAATTATTCCTCAACCCAAATATGCCTTATAACTAAAACTTTTGAAATGATTAGTTGAAAGGTATTATGCAAAATTAAGTACATATATTATTCAGTATTGTAAAGTGAGAATCGATAACTATTATGCTCACATCAAGTATTGTCATCATTCATACACAGGCAACCCTCTTCTCACATGGTGAGTCTAAGGACACGAGTACGAAAATCTCAAACATCTTTATTAAACTAAATTTCCAAGACTATTCAAGAAAAGAAAATAATGTACTAAAACCAGTGTTGGGCATATTGTACTTCATTATACTGTGAGGATTTGACAGTACTTACAACTCAAGTAAGCAGAACACATTTTTAACCCTTTTATGACTTGTTGATTTTTTGTGTTTTCCCATAAATATAGTAATATAAGGTTCGTTTTTGCGGAACGAGTTGCAGACTTGGACACAATTAATTTTACCATATAATGTAATATAGAGGAAAAAAAAGCATACTATTGTCCCTTGTGTTTTATTTTTACGGCATTCAGTTTGATTTTCCATGTCTGTACAATTACGGTGATGCCAAACTTATGTTTGTTTTTTTTCAATTTTAGCCGTTATAAAATTCTGAACTTTGTAAAAATAAAAAAATAAAAAGTTTGTGTCGCCACTTTCTGAGACCTGAAACTTTTTATTTTTCTGTCAACGCATCTTTGTCAGGTCTTTTTTTTTGTGCGCGGAGCTGTAGTTTTTATAATACTGGGGTACTTATAATGTTGTGATCGCTCTTTATTGCATTTTTATTCTATTTTCTCGGTTTACCGTACTGTTTAAATAATTTTATGTTTTGATAAATCGGACTTTTACAGACACAATGATATCAAATGTTTATTTTTAAAATTGTTTTCATTTCTTTAATTTTTGAAATCGGAAAAGATTACTAGCAGATACCGGCTGTTTAACACAGCCAGCGTTTGGTCGGTACAGACTGAGCCTACTGCATACATCTCGCATGCGACCTGTGATTGAAATGTAGATCATACTACATTAAGGTGTTGAAGAACCATTTCAGACACCCGATGAAATATACCGTATGTCCTCTATGGGAGCAGTAAAGCAGCTCTCCATTTTGGCTGAAACCGGTCGCACTTCGGACCCATAATAGGCCATAGTTTTTGTTTCACCTGTAACAAATCACCCAATGTAAAAAGAGAATGAAACAATTCACATTCAACCATGAGCGAATGGAAAGGACTGATAGAAGTTAAACAAAAGAAATAATTAATTTTCTCGAGTACTGGCATGAAACACTTTTGGATTGTGAGTAGATTTGTAGGGAAGTACTGTATCTAATTCTGATTTCCAGAAGAAAATAGATTGTCTCCTAAGTCTGCAAAATTAAAAAAAGAGAAATTAATAGAAAATAGAATGGTTACAGTCTGCGATAAGGTGAGTTTATCACAGTGTGCATGTTATTAAATGTCATTCTTTCATTGAGATAAAGCTATAAATTAGACTGTACAACAATAATGATGGTATAAGATTATACTGGTGGAATGGAAAAACCTCTAGAACTTGAGATGTGAATGTCTGGCAATCACTTAAAGAGGATTTAACAAGTTCTATACATAGACGAGAAAGTGAATATTGTGACACTTCTGTCTTCAGTGTGAAATGGCAAAAGAATCTGTGATTAACCTAAAATTTGTAGAATAAAGGAAAGCTCCACTGTTATAAAACATATTTCCAAAATAATGTTCCCTACATAAAATAAAAAATATAAAACCATGCTTTAATTTACTTTGCTTTGTGCATTGGGTCATTATGGATTATGGTGGTCACTGTGGATTTTTTTATTATTATTTTTTAATAAATGGGGGGAAAGAGGGAAATTGTCAGGGAGTTTAGCTTTGTCTTTGTCTGTTTTGCCTTAGTTGGTTATTAAAAATAAGGGGTACTCCATGTAATTTTTTTAGGGTCATTCCATATTTAATAACCAGCAAAGGCAAAGCAGACAGCTGGGAGTTGATATTAATAAGTTGGGAAGGTCCATGGATATTGGCCTCTTCCCAAATCATTAAGACTAGCTCACAGTGGTCTGGTTATTAAAAATAGGAGAGGGAACCCAACATTTTATTTATTTCTTAGAATGTTTCATTTATTTATTTGTTAGTAATAAATAAACAAAAAAAATGATGTGAAGTAAAACAGACAGCTGGGGACTGGTATTCTCAGGCTAGGATGGTGCATGGATATTTGGCTTTCCCCAGCCTAAAAATAGCAGTACTCAGCCACCCGAGAAAAGGCGCATCCATAAGATGCACCAATTTGGGCACTGCCTGGCTCTTCCCGCTTGCACTGTTGCGTTTGGAAAGTGGTGTAATATTTTAGGGTTCATGTCAACTGTGTAATGTCTGCTGACATCAAGCCCAAAGGTTAGTAATGGGGCGATGTCTTTCAGACACCTCCATTACTAACCAAGAAAGTGAGTATCTAAAAGAAACACAGACACACATGAAAAAATACTTTATTCAGATAAAGACTCCCCACACTCCCTCGTTTACCCATTTATTAATTAAAAATAAATCCAAGTTCTGACGGTAATCCAATCATGAAATATCCCTTATTGTAAGAAAGTTTTCAGAACAAGACTTCACAGTTCACTTGCGGTCAGCGGCAAGCATGGAAATTCTCACGCTCCTGCCTGCCGCTGACTCCAAATTACTCTATTGAGGCTCTTTCTCAGAATATTCTCAGAGCGAGACTCAATAGGGTTACTTGCAATCATCGGCAGTCAGGAAAGTGACAATTTCCGTGCCTACCAATGACTGCAAGTGTACTGTTAAGTCTTCTTCTGAGAACTTTCAATGGAACTTGCTGGATTTATTTTTAATTAATAAATGGGTAAACGAGGAGTGTGGGGGAGTCTTTATTCAAATAAAGTATTTTTTTTTACTGTTTGTGTTTTTTAATTACTCACTTACTGGGTTAGTAATGGAGGTGTCTGATAGACGCCGCCCATTACTAACCTCTGACTTAGATGACAGCAGACATTACACAGCTGACATCAACCCTAGAATATTACCCCATTTGCCAATGCATCAGGATGCGCCTTTTTTGGGGTGGCTGTGGGCTATTATTTTTAGACTGTGAAAGGACAAATATCCATGGACTTTACCAACCTGAGAATACCATCCCCCAGCTATCTGTTTTACCTTGGCTGGTTATCAAAAATAGGGGGGACTTTATGCTGTTTAAATTATTTATCTAAATAATTTAAAAAATGGTGTGGAGGTCGATCTATTTTTAGATAACCAGCCAAGCTGAAGCAGTGTTAGAGGAGAGATTTCTAACGCTGCTCAGGCTTTCCTATCTTATGGGTACCCGCGCAATGAAGCAATAATCAGAGACACACTGCTCGTTGTCTTTCCAAATAGTCTCTAAAATTTATTGACAGGGTGATCTTTTATAGTACAAGTTCAAAGGGAAATGAGGTTACATAACAATTGGCATAGAGAATAGGGAGTTGCACAATAAGTTACACAATAAGTTGTAAGATGCATCATGGGACACAAGATTAATCAGATGACCAAATATGGGGATACTTCCTCATTTGAATGTTCTCTAGTTCAACAGTTCAATTTCTCAAGGATATCTGTCAGTAAAGTTTTTTCCACAAACATGATCTTTTAGTCCCCAATTTTTTTTATTTTCCCAAGGGTAACAGGAGAAATTGGACCTCAAAAGCTGGTGTCCAATTTGTCCTGAGTATGCTGATATCCCATATGTTGGAGAAAACTACTGTATGGGCACATGTCGGGGCTCGGAAGGGAAGTAGTGACGTTTTGAAATGCCGACTTGATGGAGTGGTCTGTGGGCGTCATGTTACGTTTGCAGAGCCCCTGATGTGCCTAAACTGTGGAAACCCCCCAAGTGACCTCATTTTGGAAACTAGACCACCCAGGTAACTTATCTAGATGTGTAGTGAACACTTTGAACCCCCAAGATGCTTCACAGAAGTTTATAAACGCAAAGCAGTGAAAATAAAAAAATCTTTTTTTTCCTCAAAAATTATTTTTTAGCCGACTCTATTTTATTTTCCCAAGGGTACCAGGATAAATCAGACCCCAAAAGTTGTTGTCCAGTTTGTCCTGAGCACGCTGGTACCCCATATGTGGGGGGAACCACTGTTTGGGCGCACGGCAGGGCTCAGAAGGGAAGGAGCGCCATTTGACATTTTGAATGGAAAATTAGCTCCAATTGTTAGCGGACACCATGTCGTGTTTGGAGAGCCCCTGTGTGCGTAAACTTTAGAGCTCCCCACAAATGACCCCATTTTGGAAACTAGACCCCCAAAGGAACTTATCTAGATGCCTAGTGAGCACTTTGAACCCCAGGTGCATCACAGAAGTTTATAACGCAGAGCTGTGAAAATAAAAAATCATTTTTTTTCCCACAAACATGATCTTTTAGTCCCCAATTTTTTTATTTTCCCAAGGGTAACAGAAAATATTGGACCCCAAAAGTTGGTGTCCAATTTGTCCTGAGTACGCTGATATCCCATATGTTGGAGAAAACTAATGTATGGGCACACGTCGGGGCTCGGAAGGGAAGTAGTGACGTTTTGAAATGCCGACTTGATGGAATGGTCTGTGGGCTTGTAAAATATTAGTATTTCAATAATAAAATATAGATCATTGAACATATACATTATGGAGTCCAATTAGCAAGCAGAGACTCTGGTTAGTGAATGAATGAGTTAATTCTGAGGACGCTGGTAGAGACATCTGTTCCCTGGTTGTCAGAATTGTAAGCCTCTTGTCAGAACTGTCAATTTGTGACTATTTGGAGGTAGTAAATAGTTCCAAAGGTCATAGGCCATAGGCTTAAGTTTTTCAAAATAAGGTATCATATAAATAACTAATGTATATTCCATAAGTTACTAATGTTCTTCTAATATGGTAAAAGAACGAACTTAGCGGCAAATCACCATTTGTGGTTATAAGACAGGAGAAAATAGAAACCAATGTAAGTCTATGGATCGAAATAGATTATAAACCGATCCGACTCCTGTTCAGGCAGATCTCTCATACCTTGAGAATCTCCAACACGGACCACATCATGCCTCAAGACCATATGTAAGAACCATTGAATGCTTGTTTTATTTTGTACTTCTTTTTGTGTGCTATGAACTTACTTTTCTTCATTTTTGTAATCACTTTTTCTGAATGAACATTAAACAAGTTTTGTTTTATCCATACAAGTAAATATTCTACTTTTTATCCTCACCGTGCTCTTACTTAAAGAAGTGAGAAGGGTTATTTTTTTTTTAACATAATGGCAAGCTCAGTCAGTTCTGAAGCTTCTGTGCTATTTTGAGTGGATTCTTTCCCTTGCACACGGGGAGAGTTTGCTGAAGACACCTGTTGTCCAAGTATCAAGAATTCCACTATTTCACGGCACAAGGATCAGGCAGAATCTATAGACGAGTGAGGATTCGTGAAGCTGCCTGCATCCTATCCAGACAGAGATCTGAGGATTTTAGTAAAGACACAGAGGACCATCCATTGACGGTTGGATCGATACAGGAGAGGACAAGACATTCTATAGGTGAGAAAAATGAATTTCATTTATGATTATTCTAAGAAAAGTAAAATAGATTTTAAGTTTGTCCATAGTCATACAGATTCACAATTATGGTCTAGTTTGTATAGCCAATGTGAAGCAGAAAATCTTAAAATTGATAAGAGGTTTTTCTCAGTAAAAAAGTTACAAAGAAAGCTTCAAAATGTAATGCACATTGTCCGAGTGTATAATAATTTGGTCTTTGAGAAAACTGAAACTCATAAAGCATGCATTATCACACAAGACGTTGTTCATACTGACACACAGGATGACACACAAGAGCCTGACGGGGATTTCTTTGATTGTCCAAATTGTTTGGTATTGTCAGAACATATTGAACAATTGGAAGATCAAATTGATACTCGAACAGAGTTATTGTCCAAATTGCACAGAGACATAAAAAAGGCTTCTGTTCTTACAAGATCAACAGGTAAACATGAAGACAATGCCGCCACATCATCATTGATACCAGACACACAAGATCCAGATGTTTCAGTAGAAGATTTACAGGCAGATGAATTACAACGGAAAAAATTACATGACAGAGCCGCACGAATTAATCTGAAAATACATGATCAGTTAATGAAAATTGTAAAAGACATTCCAAATTACAATGATAAGATGGATGCCTTTTATAATGCTGACATTTTTGAATCAAACACAGATAAATTCAATCTTGATGAACAAAAAAACAAGATATTCAAAGTATGGTTACCCTCACATATGGGAAAAAGATTACAGATTACACCCAGATTAGATGATAATCTTGAAATGACACACAGTACTAAGGAAGATAGACTTAGACAATTGATATTGTTTACTACTGGCGAAGACACTCCTACAGTTGATGTCTTGGAAAATCTATGAACAAATATTCAGGATGACCCATTTGCTTTTTTAGTAAAATTTGAACAGGCCTATAGGATGGTGATGGATCTTAGGCCTCATCAGGAGCCAACATCTATGATCAGATGTTTTGTAAAAAAGTTCAAATATTTAGATCCTGCCTCAGTACATTTAGCCAATGCTCAGCCATCATTGCAAGAAGCAACAATATTTATCGATAGAGTAAGGAGATCCATGAGGCAAAATCAGGTCAAGGCTAAAATAGCTGTAGTGCAAGAGAAAGAAGACAGTCAGCTAAAACCTAGACCCACAGTAACATCCAAGAACAAAGGTAAAAATGTTACACAAAGGAACAATATCCATTGTTATTTTTGTGGTATACCTGGACACTTAAAATGGCAGTGCAGAAAATTTTTGAGAGCAGAGTCAGAGACAGATACACAAGGAACAGAAAAGCTTGGAAAGGAAAATGGACTCATGCCAAAATCATCCACCAAACCTTCTGCACCTCCATTACATTCTTCTGCACCCACTCATACTGACAACAGACAAAAGCAGTCACCATATGCACCATTAATCAGACAGATCAGAGAAATGACAGTGAAGGAGACAGAGTCCAGGGGCAGAATTCCAAACTCTTTTAAAAAGGACACTGGTCTTCTCCCATCTCCTTCATCTTTCTGACAATTACAGACTATCCCTACACCTCATCCATTGGAATTTGTGACTCGAGTTACATTAGATAACTGTGGAAGACCATTTATCAAAGGGAATTTAGCAGGACAAAGTGCTGTATTTCTTATTGATACAGGAGCTCAATTAAGTGTTACAAATCTTGATTTGAAGCTTAAACCAGATTCACCAGTTTGTACAATTGTTGGTTTTAGTGGAAAAGGTGGAACTAAAGCAACCTTAGTTTCTAATGTGACGTTGGAGATACCTAGTTCTTTTAAAACTGGAATTGACATTTGGTATTGTCGCGATTCTGAAAATATACTTGGCACAGATTTTATGCAGAAATTTGGATGGGTAGTCGATCTAGGAAATCAAGTGATCTGGAAAGATTCTAATGGTTGTAAACCTGTTGTCATTGACCCTAGTGATTATAGCCATGTTGGAAGTATTTGCTTAAATGATGTCGTGTCATCAGATAATTTATGGCCTGAAACTGGTGGTGATAAGGTATTGACAGAAATTGTACAGCGATTTTCTTCTCTTTGGGCTCAGTTCAGGAATGAGGTTGGTACAATGAAGGATGTTGTTGTAAATGTGGAAGGCCGAGATCCTCCGCCACAGCGTCAGTATAAATTGCCTCCAGAATCAATTGAGTCTATGTCAAAAATCGTACAGGAATTATTAGATCAAGGTGTTATCCGAAAGGCTAATTCTGTATGTAACAATCCTTAGTGGTGTGTCTTGAAATCTGATGGTTCTTATCGAATGATATTGGATTTACAGATGTTTAACAAACATACTCCCAATGTAGCACCCATTGTTGCAGATACTCATGAAATGATGTCAAGGTTGAATGCAAAGGCAAAATACTTCTCTGTACTGGACATCAGTAATGGTTTTTTCAGTATACCTCTTGAAAAGAGTTGTCAGTACAAGTTTGCATTTACTTTCTTGGATGAGCAATATCTGTTTTGCAGGTTACCTCAGGGAGCACATTTGTCACCTAGTGTTTTTCATCAGGCGTTGGCTAAGGTATTATCCAGATTTTCCAGGCCTGATTGCATTTTACAGTACGTGGATGATATTCTGCTGTCTACTGAGGATAAAGAAACACATGTTTCTCTTCTGACAGAATTGTTTGAGCTCTTGCACGATGCAGGGTTGAAACTGAACACCAAGAAGGTCAAATTGATGCAGACTGAGGTCAGATTTTTGGGAGTGTTGTTGAGTCCAGGAAAGAGACAGCCACTGCAGGAAAGAATAGAGGCAATTGCTTCTCTACCAATCCCAACATCACACACGGCAGTGCGACATTTCTTGGGTCTTATGAACTATTCAAGGGACTTCATTGAGAATTTTGCAGGAAAGGCCAAACCATTGTATGATCTTTTGAAAAGTGAAAACAGTGATTACTTTGGTCCTTGGGGTGAGGAACAACAAACCTCATTTGAACAATTGAAAATGAATTTACAAAATGCACCTGCTTTGTCCACAGTAGAACCTTCGGCTCCATTTGCTTTGCAAGTACACACATCAGAGACATCTGTGTCTGCTGTACTGTTACAGTTACAGGGAGAAGAGTGGAGAATTTTGGGCTATTTTTCTAAGCTTCTCTCACCTGTTGAAAGAGGTTTTTCAGACTTGTGCAAGACACTTGGTAGGTGTGCACTTTGCAGTCAAAGCAACTGAACACATTATCGGGTTCAGCAAAATCATTTTGCAAACTCCTCATTCCACATTAAAACTTCTCTTTGAGAACAATATCCCAGGTGTGTCACATCAGAGATTTGCTCATTGGTTATTGTCATTGTCTCCCAAACAAATTGAGGTAGATTATAAGGCCAAATATGTTCTTCCTCAGTTGATGCAATATGAAGGGCAAACTCACGATTGTTTACAATCTTTTCAGGATCCCAGTCCATCACTTTTCAGACGGAAGGCAGAGGTAACTGTTCTGCCCGTCTTATGTGTATGTGTACATAATCCTTGCAGACAGCATAACCTTGATCCCAACAGTGATTTGATAGACACGTGATGTCTGTTACCAAGTTTATTGCAGGAATCGAATATGGTAAAAAACTGTGGAACAAATAACAGTATTTTACTATGTGCTCACAAACATGTGGCAAGCATACAATATATACACAATATACAGTGGTGAGGGAACACACTATATGCATAACATGTAGTTACATATAACATGCGGTATATCCCATGCTTACTGACCAGTCGGAAAAGCATGGACTACAACTCTCACATTTTCATAACAGCATGATGTAAACATCCCAATATTTATACGGCTGTCAAGTTCATGGTGAATGTGTTTAGGACCTACCGATTGTGCAGCTACAGATCTGGATGTAAGAGATCACTATTGGATACTGATGTCAGGAGGTACTCAGAAATGAACTGTCTGAGTTGTATACTGAGCAAAAAAAACATGGCTGGTGGGGCTGGCTGATGAGTCATCAAAGCTATGACTCATGAACTACGGTGTGGTAGATATGTCAAAAAACCTCAATATCAACAACCAAAGACATTCTATAAAACGACCACTAGATGGTGCTGTTATACCACATAACAAATCTGAATATTTACACAGAAAATTCTAGTGGAACATCACACTCCTCGCCTGGTATCTTAAAGATACCACTTTAAGGTACCTCTGGAGAGAGCAACAAAATCAGTTCAGTGACTGGTCTGAGGAAAAGTTTAGGTTCGTGTTGCCTGCAGATCTTGACCTCCACTTTCCTAACTTTTCCATCTTCACTTGGAAACACTTTGGTTATCAGTCCCAAAGGCCAGTCATTTCTTTTTGACTGAGTGTCTTTGACAAGAACAACATTACCAACCTCCATGTTGGGTTTACTGGCTTGCCATTTATTCCGGGTCTGTAAGGTAGAAACATATTGCTTTTTCCATTTATCCCAGAAGGCGTCTGCTAAAGTTTGAACCCGTCTCCACTGACACTTGTACAAGTCTTTATTATCAAACTCACCAAGAGGTGCTGATGCTGTACCAACCTTTTGGGTAAGAAGTGTGGAAGGGGTAAGCAAGAGAGGATCCTCTGGATCATTCGGTATTGGTGTCAAGGGTCTGGCGTTTATGATTGCCACTACTTCAGCCATGAAAGTTGTGAGGGTCTCATGGGTAAATCTTGAAGTTCCCAACTGTAGGAAAATAGAATCAAGGATCCTGCGAGCCAGGCCAATCATACGCTCCCATGAGCCTCCCATGTGAGAAGAATGTGGAGGGTTAAATGTCCATTTACAGTCTTGGTTCGCCAGATATCTCTCTACACAGTCACTGTCAATGTTTGAGGAGATACGCAGTTCTTTGCAAGCTCTGATGAAGTTGGTACCCCTATCGGAACGGATTAGTTTAACTGGACCTCTTATAGAGATGAAACGTCTGAGAGCATTTATGAAGCTAGAAGTGTCCAAGGACTCAATAACTTCTATATGCACAGCCTAATACTCTAGGTGGATGAGCCCCCGTTTTTTTTTGCATGGCCCCCCTCTATGTGTGGGGGTGACAAAAGGGGCCAAACAGTCAGACCAAAATTTTGAAAGGGGTTTGACTGATCGGTCGGCAGGGAGACAACCCCTTTTTTTGATGAAACATGCCCCCGTAAATTTTTGGGAAGTGAGCATTTGAAATGGACAACTCACAAGTCTTTTTTCCCCCTACCCAAAATCCACTGCCGTAGAGCCCCTTCATGAAAAAACGCCTTGGGGCTTGTCTTTCATGGGGTTGGCAAAGAAAGCGCAAAGTGATTGCTGCAGTTATCGGGTTATGACTTACTCCATTTTACCTTTGAAATACGTCCCCCAACCTCAACAACCCATTAGCATCTATAAAGGGGCAAGTTTTCACGGGGGTGTCCTTTGGAAAACTTTTTGATTTGGGGTTTTTGACTCACGGCATAAGCTTTTTCGTTGGGCACAACGGGGGATAAGCTTGGGCCCGTGTAAGTCATCCACTGTCGTGCCTTGCAATATCCAACCTTTGCAATGTTTGACCCTGTAGGGGGGTTCTAAAGATCTAGCTAGGTATTAAATTAAGCTTGGCTCGTTTATGACCTCCAGGGAGAAAAATTTTTAACCCCTTTGAGTCGACTCCCGCTAAAACTTGTATGAGTACAGAAACATGAGGCGAATCTCTGCATAGAATTGGGTTTAAATTTCAAATGTTCTTTCCAAAAAATGTCTTGTACTGATTTGTAGAGGAATGTGGTTGACCAT